>CM034352.1:94843060-94907714 GCA_019925275.1 Mytilus edulis
AATTAGTTTTACAACATATCTCAGTGCATTAATTGTCAGAGAAAGAAAAGACATACTGTTGTTGCATATTGGTATCACATTATAAATGGTTTTTGGAATGCAGGTTTAGATACTTTTTGATTGCATTTGTGTCAGTCGATGTAGGCAGTTTGAAAATCTCATTTTGTTCATAACATTTAGCAATTCAAACTTTCTGAAAGTGAAATAATAAAAGGATCATGTAATACTCTAGGTTATTGACGAGACAACAAATTGATACAGCATGATATCATTTGCTTGAATTGTTACTTTCATTCGGTAGTTTTTTTCGTTTTCCGTTGCGTAAAACTTGTCTTGCATGTCACATACTTTTGATGTGGTTATATTTATAAATAAGCTGTTTACCAAATTTTGAATTTTTGAAATACTAAGGCTTTTCTACCACAGGCATAGATTACCTTAGCTGGATTTGGAAAAACTTTTAGGAAATTTGATCCTCAATGCCCTTCAACTTTGTACTTTATTTGGCCTTTTTCACTTTTTTGATTTCAAGCGTCACTGATGAGTCTTTTTGTAGACGAAACGCGCGTCTGGCGTATATACAAAATTTAGTCCTGGTATCTATGATAAGTTTATTATAAACATATACTGAATACAATTTTATTTCTATTTTCAGCTATCTTTTATTTAATTTTTGATAAAGGCAGTTGGAAGGATATATTGGTCCTCTGTTTGAGCAAACTTTAATAAAATTCTTATACTCTTATGCTATTTGACAGATTTTGAAAGAAAGCAATTTGTTTTTCGGATTCTATGGCTTAGTCATAACGTCTTCCTCTGTGAATTTCTCACAAAGTACAAACAAACTACACTGTTGTAGATAATAGATTAACATTGGTTTCTTTTTCTTTAACCATTATAAGTTGGGTTCATGGTCAAAGGTTTGAAAATCCAAAGAAATATGAAAACACATTTCAAGATCCTAAAATAATCACCTGTTTTTTGGAAGAAAATTACATGATTCTTGCAAATTAAACGTGTAGATAAGCTACAGAACATTGTTTTAATTCAAACAAACTAGTGCAGATATACTGATTATGTCATCACCTGCTGCCTTCAGAAACAACAACCATTGCACATTTGATGCACATGATGAGAAATATGGTATTTAAGTTGGATTTTATTAACTTGTCAAACGAAACAAAGCACCAGACAATATCTGTTTTATATTGTTAACGACAACTACATGTACTAGTAACCATCAAACTTGTTGGCCTTGTATGGGTGTTCGATTATTTATTTTACTGTCAGTTTTCAATGTTTTTGTCGTGTTTGTTGTTAAAAAATGGGAGCAAAAGTATCCAGATTGACATTCAAACTCATTCAAAATCATTAGTCGAAAAAAAAAACTGACAACGCCATGGATAAACAATAAAAAGACAAACAGACAAACAATAGTACACAAAACACAACAAAGAAAACTATTTAAAGACTTAACAACACATAACGCAATAAAAACTCATCGGTTAATTATGATATATGGTATTTTGAATGTGTTGCTTCCCAAAAAAAGTGACTCTAGACTAGTAAAGATAAATTCAACTATTGCATGGAAGGCATCATACTAAGTACGTTACATACTTTGAATTAAAGGGGATATATTTATTATGTAACCAGCAGCTGCAAACGAAGAATGCAGACTGGTAATCTCGGGAGATCCGAGGCATAATTTACCAATTGTTGCACTTTTATTTGTTTTGTAACCTTGAGAAAATTCTGAACCTGTAATGGTAGTTGTAATCAAATGCTATCAATCGGCTCATTCAAGAACGCGTGACATTGCTGGGACATTTGCTATCCAAATTATATATCTATCCGTATATTTCCAACAGTTGGATCCGTCAAACCGCAATTCAAACGTTTGGCTTGATATTTAGTTTTATTGTTGAAATTATCGAGTGGCAAACATTTTATTCATTTTTAGGATGAAATGAAAATATAGCAGTTTAAATGGTATTTTGAAATGTGAGTGGAACCAGGAAAAAAGGAGGGTAATTCCGATTATTATACTGTACACTTGAAAACAAGACTAAGAACGAACAAGCGATTTTACCAGTTAGTTGGTATATGGGTCATATCGTGATATGGCTTAGATCGGTCATTAGTGTTCAATGAATGTACTTTCAAATACTTTGGGTAATTCTGTCATTCTTTGTAAATATTACACATTCCACAAAGCCTCATTAGTGACTCTCAGATAAAAAAAAAAGTTAAAACAGCCAAACAAGTATAAAGTTGAAGAGCGTTGAGGACCCAAAATTCAAAACATTTGTGCCAAATACGGCTTAAGTAATTTATTCCTGGGATAAGAATACCCTTAGTTGTTCGAAACATTTAAAGTTTTGTAACTGGAAATTAATGAAAATGACCATATAATTGATATTCATGTCAACACCAAAGTGCTGACTACAGGGCTGGAGAAACCCTCGGGGACGAAACGTTCATCAACAGTGTCATCAACCCAGTGGTGTGAATAGTTGATCAAAGGTACCAGGATTATAATTGAATACGCCAGACGCAAGTTTCGTCTACATAAGACTCATCAGTGACGCTCAGATCAAAACAGTTAAAAAAGCCAAACAAGTACAAAGTTGAAGAGCATTAAGGACCCAAAATTCCAAAAAGTTGTGCCAAATACGGCTAAAGTAATTCTATTCCTGGGATAAGAATACCCTTAGTTGTTCGAAAAATTTAAAGTTTTGTAACAGGAAATTAATAAAAATAACACACAATTGATATTCATATCAACACCAAAGTGCTGACTACTGGGCTGGTGATACCCTCGGGGACGAAACGTCCACCAGCAGTGGCATCGACCCAGTGGTGTGAATAGTTATCAAAGGTACCAGGACTATAATTTTATACGCCAGACGCGCGTTTCATCTTCATAAGACTCATCAGTGACGCTCAGATCAAAAACAAGTTCAAAAAGCCAAACAAGTACAAAGTTGAAGAGCATTAAGGACCCAAAATTCAAAAAGTTGTGCCAAATACGGCTAAGGTAATCTATTCCTGGGATAGAAATACCCTTAGTTGTTCGAAAAATTTAAAGTTTTGTAACCGGAAATTTATAAAAATGACCATATAATTGATATTCATGTCAACACCAAAGTGCTGACTACTGGGTTGGTGATACCCTCGGGGACGAAACGTCCACCAGCAGTGGCATCGACCCAGTGGTGTAAATAGTTATCAAAGGTACAAGAATCATAATCCATTAATGTACTGTTACTACTTTTGACTAGAACCCTAGATGAATGAATCTCAAGTTTGGAAACGAGAATACTTCTAACTCAAATAATACGCCTAAAAAAGAAGATGTGGTATTGATTGCAAATAAGACAACTCTCCACAAGAGACCAGTCTTCAACAATGAGCAAAGCCCATACTGCATATTCATCTATAGAATGCACCGAAATCACAAATGTAAAACAATTCAAACGAGAAAACTAACTGCCTAATTAATGTACCAAATAAATAACAAAAAACAAAAGAGAAGCGAAAGATAAGTATTGTGCTTATAGAGAATATTTGCAGTTATGCAGTACCTGTTCCTGTAACGATGGAAGGGGATTATCACTAAAGTTGGTTTTGATTGGCTCATCTCTCGCCTGTTCTAAGGAAACAATAAATCTTTATATAAAATACATTATTTTCTGCTTGCTGACTAATAACATAGCGTTTAATGTGAATCGAAGTCATTAAATTCAATTAAATACATTGTTACTGTAACTTATAACTAAACCAATCATTCGTCAGCCATGAAAAACCGACCATGTATGCACTGTGGTTAAAATTTAATCAAATTCTTTCTCTTATTATCAGAATCATTCAGAAAATAAGTAGAAGTTTTGAAATTTGTTATCAAATTGCATGCTATAAATGTAGAAATAGAACACATTTTGTATTGTTAGTAAGATGAACATACAAAATTACGTTTTGACAACTTAATTATGTGATAAAAAGTACAGATGTTACCGCAAAAGTGCTTTTCTTATTAGTTCCAGTTTCGTGGGTCCTGTTGTGTTATCGCTTTAGTTCTCTGTGTTGGATTTGGTAATATCAGTTTAATTTTTCATAGTTCGTGTTGTTTTAAGCTTTCGTTGTCTTGTCTTTATACAGCTATACTTCTAGAATTCTTGTTTCCTTTAGGGTCTGAAAATTTGTTTATCTTTTTCTCAAGGCCATTGTATCTATTCCTAATCTTCTTCAACTTATTGTTTTTGGTTTAGTATATTTTTCCTTTTTTACAAAAAATCATAGGAGTGATTTCCATCCGACTTAATCACAATTTTTTTTGGGAGACTGTGTTATGAGTTTTTAATTAATGTTTGATGTTTTGTCATGCATTTGCATGATAAGGAAACTATGTGCTGATTATTATTTGTTTAACGAATTAAGGTTAGGGTGAATTCGAGTACCGTTCAAAACATTTTGAATGTGCAAATTTCACAAACTGATCCTCTTTTTGCTACAATAAGTCAACAACGCTGCAATGAGTTGTTGCTCGTGTGCTTTTAATAACAACCTTGCATTTTGCCAACAGGCGTTTGTGATTCAATTTCCACTGTCAGACTTTGCAGAAATAATTATTTCTGGTGACATGTCATATTTCTATACTCTGCCATCTTTGGAATCGCTATAATGAACTGATGTCAATTGTTATAAATATGCTATTGTTGGGTGTTTGAAAAGTATATTGTAATTTATAAAAAGAGGAACAGTTACTTTTCAATAATAGACTTTTATAAATGCTATGATACATGCACCAGTCTAACTTATGTGAGAATGTGTAGGGATAGCAAATTACATATCGATCAAATTCTTTAATACGGTTTTGAGAGAACCAATATGGTTATATAGTTTTTAGGAAACCAAAATGGTCATAACAAAATACAGGCTTATTACACATGCTTATGGAATATACAAAACTTCGAGATTGAAATCTAACTTTTCACTCTTCCAAAAGCGTCTGGAATCTGCATTAAATCAAACTTTTATTTATTTTTACATGTTGTAAAACGAGAGTTGGTTTGACGGGTGTAATAGATTTTATGATACTAAACCCCTAACGGGAGGGATTGTGCCTAATATTCATATGATGAAGACATAATCTTTCAATCGGTTTGATTGAGGTCTGGAGCTGGCATGTCAGTTAACTGCTTGTAGTCTGTTGTTATTTATGTATTATTGTCATTTTATTTATTTTCTTTTGCTACATCTTCTGACATCAGACTCGGACTTCTCTTGAACTGAATTTTAATGTGCGTATTGTTATGCGTTTACTTTTCTACATTGGCTAGAGGTAAAGGGGGAGGGTTGAGAATTCATAAACATGTTTAACCCCGCCGCAATTTTGCGCCTGTCCCAAGTCAGGAGCCTCTGGCCTTTGTTAGTCTTGTATGATTTTTAATTTTAGTTTCTTGTGTATAATTCGGAGTTTAGTATGACGTCCATTATCACTGTACTAGTATACCCATTTTAAAGGGGTCAGCTAAAGGACGCGTCCGGGTGCGGGAGTTTCTCGCTACATTGAAGACCCATTGGTGGCCTTCGGGTGTTGTCTACTCTATGGTCGGGTTGTTGTCGCTTTGACACATTCCCAATTTCCTTCTCAATTTTATTTATTCTTTATTCTTTTTTTCTTCAATGAAAAGGTTGGTATAATTTGCAAAACTGGTGTGTGGTAACTATCTACAGTACCGTTTACATGATTTAGAGACAGTATATCAGAAGAAAAGGCATGGTAAGGAGTTAAGATCATTTGATAACTGATCCAATCATGTTTATAAATCATGATTTATTGCTCTCAGAGGCAACAACGTGTGCATCGTATTAAAAATTTAGAAAAATACATCATTTCTGATATCAATAAATGATTATACAGCTATGGAAGGTCAGTATATTGAAAAAACAAAACTAGGGAAAGTCAGTTATTGGATACAAGAACAAGAAAGAACATTCATTAAAAAAACATATATGGAACGGTTTACCAGTGTCATCCTGGTGTAGGAACAGTCAGTAATGTTATATTATAATTTGAAAAGTCAGCAATGGTAAATAATTATACATAGCACTCACACCACATCTTCCTATATCTATAGACACAGATATATACAAAAAAAATCAAAATTCTCAAACCATTACGTGAATGTCAGATAAAATGATAGATCAACATCCGATATGGACTTTCGTCTTTAAGTTTCTTTCCGTTTCATTGATTTTAAATCCCAAATCTCCTATTATGTATATTGACGTGCCATGACAGAAAATAACGACTTTTGCATAAAATATATAGTTGGCACTGACATTCTGCATCAGAGATGATTAGAATCAAGATCCATATCAGGACACTTCTACAATGAAAGAAAGGTGAACATCGACGTACCATAACTGGAAAGGTCATCATTGACGTATAATAAAGGAAAGGTCAGCATTTACATACCATAAAATGAATTTCACCTTAGACATAAAGGCTAGCATTAAGGCTATGAAGATGGACAGGGAGAATCTATGGACAGGTCGACAAAGAAGCACCATTCGAGTAAAGGTTAGCTTTGACGTAAGGTACAACAATGATTCGCGTTGCCATTCTATTATACATAACAGGACGGCATTGACACACCCTAAGAGACATGGTCAGTTGTAACGAAAAATACCAACATGATAAGCATAGCCATACTATCATTCAAAAAAGGTCGCCGAGACATCATAAGAGCAATGGTACTTTTTGACGTAAAATACGAGATCCATCCCCGTTGCCATACTTATATACAAGAAAGGTCGGCGAGACACCATAATGGCAATGGTTCTTTTTGACGTAAATACGAAATGTATCCCCGTTGCCATACTTATATACAAGAAAGGTCGACATTAATGTACCATAAGAGCAGGTGTTAGCTTTGACATTAAATACAAAAACGGTCACCATTAATTGATATAACATAAGAGGTCAGCATTGACATACCATAACAGGAAAGTCTTCGTTGTCATACCATAATATTAACAACATCATCGGATTTTTTTTATTCATTAATTTCTGGTTAAAAGAATGTTGTTTAAGTATCGTATCTGAATCACTACGACACACATTGACAATTTTAAAAGACATAAAATTAGACAAAATCAACGAAATAAAAAACCTTTTTCTTTTCATAAACCAAACAATCATGTTGGTTATTTGTATCATTGAGTAGCTGTCATAAACGAATAGACCGACAACATATGACAGTCATTCCTTATGATTTAATTTAAAAAAAACACAGTCATCCCATCCCATTTTCCAGAATGTGACCTACCATATAAGACTTTTCACCGGATTTGTATTAACATGAGCAACACGAATGGTGCCAGATGTTGTGCAGCAACTACTGTAGGTTTTAGAGAACCTGAGATCACCCCGTGTGTTGGTTGCTAAGTTTCCCTTTCAGAGAACCTGAGATCACCCCGTGTGTTGGCTGATCAGTATTAAGTTGAGAACCTGAGATCACCCCGTGTGTTGGTTGATCAGTATTAAGTTGAGAACCTGAGATCACCCCGTGTGTTTGTTGCTGAGTGTTAAGTTGAGAACCTGAGATCACCCCATGTGTTGGTTGCTCAGTATTAAGTTGAGAACCTGAGATCACCCCATGTGTTGGTTGCTCAGTATTAAGTTGAGAACCTGAGATCCCCCCATGTGTTGGTTGCTCAGTATTAAGTTGAGAACCTGAGATTACCACGTGTGTTGGTTAATCAGTATTAAGTTTCCCTTTCAGAGAACCTGAGATCACCCCGTGTGTTGGTTGCTCAGTATTAAGTTTCCCTTTCAGAGAACCTGAGATCACCCCGTGTGTTGGTTGCTCAGTATTAAGTTTCCCTTTCAGAGAACCTGAGATCATCCCGTGTGTTGATTGCTCAGTATTAAGTTTCCCTTTCAGAGAATCTGAGATCACCCCGTGTGTTGATTGCTCAGTATTAAGTTTCCCTTTCAGAGAACCTGAGATCACCCCGTGTGTTGGTTGCTCAGTATTAAGTTTCCCTTTCAGAGAACCTGAGATCACCCCGTGTGTTGATTGCTCAGTATTAAGTTTCCCTTTCAGAGAACCTGAGATCACCCCGTGTGTTGGTTGCTCAGTATTAAGTTTCCCTTTCAGAGAACCTGAGATCACCCCGTGTGTTGGTTGCTCAGTATTAAGTTTCCCTTTCAGAGAACCTGAGATCACCCCGTGTGTTGATTGCTCAGTATTAAGTTTCCCTTTCAGAGAACCTGAGATCACCCCGTGTGTTGGTTGCTCAGTATTAAGTTTCCCTTTCAGAGAACCTGAGATCACCCCGTGTGTTGGTTGCTCAGTATTAAGTTTCCCTTTCAGAGAACCTGAGATCACCCCGTGTGTTGGTTGCTCAGTATTAAGTTCTCTATTTAGTGTTTTGTATTATGTTTGACTCTTCGTCTTTTTCTTATTAAACCATGGCGTTGTCAAATTGTTTTAGACTTATGAGTTTGAATATATCTTTGGTACCTTTTGCCTCTCATTCAAAGATATCAAGTGTAGAAACCAGAATGCATAACAATTCTTTGAGATAAAACATACACAGATAAATGTTAACTTCCATACGTTTAATTAATCATTTGTAAAGTTGTATAAATTATAATGAATCGTGCATTATTTTGACAGCTCATATGTATTGCACCTTCGTATACTCAATTAAACTATTTGATGAAATATATTTCATTGTTGTTACATTAGCGTGTTATTTCTCGTAAAATGAATTTGTTAGAATATATGTATAATTGATAGGTACATACTTCTAAAGATCTTATAAAGTACTGGCTTTTCCATGGTTTATCAACTATAGCACTTCATTTCCTCATAAGCTTACCATCAAAAGAAAGATTGTAATAATAAAAGGCGTCTGGTGCAAATGTCAGTTCCGAATCGTTTCACCCCTAATTAAACATTCATTAAGCTCGAAAAAGATAATTCCAAAAATCACTTCCCTTCTTTTATTATACTTCCGGATTAGCATGCTTATATAAACATACAACTAGAATGGTTTATCTAATAGCGTCAACAGTCTTTATTATTAAAATCATGCAAATTATCAGAAAGGTCTTGTGTCAAAACAATATATATTATATAAAGAGTTTAATTTGAACTTCTTGACTTTTTTATTTTCTAACTTCTTAAAATATTTAACAAGACAGGGCCACAAAGCCATATAGGTTGCAACAAAAATGTAGCAGCAAATAATCTATCACCTGATATAATAATAAGGAGGTTTGGTATGATAGCCAATGAGACAACTATTTACCCGATACCGAAGGAACTATAGGGCATGCAGTGTACGGCTTTCAACAATGAACAAAGATTATACCGTATAGCAAGATAAGATATGTTAAATACAAAACTATTTTCTTATACTTTCATATAGATGTGAAATTTGTTGTTTTGAAAATTTGGAGATCATTTCTGATATTACATTTAAAACAATCGACCTTAAATTTCATTATCCTAGGCAGAGCTGTATATATACCACACTTCTATTTAGGCAAAAGGTAATATGGTAAATTTTCTGAAAGGAAAATAACATGTTATAAACTCTACACCGATGTAAAGTAAGTCTTGTAAATCATTGGAAAATAAAAGAAAGAAAAAATACTCATACAAATTTTGTTAGAAAAAGCGAATAGTTTCAGAAAAAATAATGTCTATATCAAAGGAATGTGAAATCTTTCCTCTTGGTTATGCCCGCGTCACACTGTCCCGATTTTTATATACGATGGACACCCGAATGCTAAAATTGTAAGTTCGTACGAAGTTGGTCCCGATCTCGTTAAAATACCAAAAAGTGACCGAAGCAAGTACGATGAATAACGAAGTCTATACGATGGTGCCGAAATTGTATACGATAGCAAAAGATGGACATACGAAGGTTAACCGAAGACGGGTATTTAAGCTTAATATCTCAGCCGTAGCCTACACGATGGATCACGAAGGCTACACGATGGATTACGAAGGCTACACGATGGATTACGATGATGGCGCGATGGCCATACGATGTCTCAAAAATACGAACAGAATTTCGACAACATATCGTTTCTGTACAAGTCTGCCATGCATGGCGGGTAATCGATCTTTTTGTCTAATTCTTATAAAACTTAGTTTATTATCCCCTCGCCTACTACATGTAAGTTGCGTGTAGATAAAATTGTTATGGACACTCTAGAACCAAAATGCTCAAAACTTGGTATGGTGTTACTCGTTAAGAATATCTTAAGCGCTATTGACTTTAAAGTTCAAAGGTCAAGGTCACAGTGGCAGTTGTAATACAAGGCAATATCACCCTTTTGGACACTCTAAAACCAATATGCTTCAAAAGATTTTAACCACATTTGGTATATTGTTCCTCTTTGTAATGATCTGACATTTTTTACGTTCAAGGCCAAAGGTCAAGATCATGCAGATGGACTTGTTTTTTCTCCTTGAAATAGCATAATACACAGGAAATTGGTTGCTCATTTTTTTACCTGCTGGTTCTAAAGACAATATTAAAGGTATTTTCAGTTACTAAATGTTTTGGTTGATTTCTAAAAAAATAGTTTATGTATCAAATATGCATATTCCATTTACCATTTTCTGCATGTGTCATATACAAATATAGTGTCCATTTGTCCCCAATATGTTACATACGAGGGGATGCCACGCTCGGCATTGCCTTGTTTGAACTGTAAAATGTGTGCACTAGTCTGAATAATCACCCATAATTATGCCCATGTTTACTGATCTATCTTAAAGGTAAGGTAATGGGTTCGTTGATCCCTTTTATTCAAAAAGAACTCTTTCCAGGAGAATATCACAATAATATAGACAAAAGGAAGGATGTGGGGAAAGCAACAAAGGCGGCAAAATATGACATATAGAAAACAAAATGGTTATGGAGTAAACATTCGTGTGACAACAACTCAGACGATAAATAAAAAATCAGAATAATGAATAAAATGTTGGTTTCCCTATATACGTGTACCTGCAGTGTTGGTGTACGAGGCGCGTTTATTTAAAGGAACCCCAGCATGTAATGATATGAAACAATCCAGATGGAAAAGGCCTGAACATATCGCTCTTATCATAACTAACGTTTTTGTCTTTTCGTGTTGTTGTTGTGAATAGAAGAAATTGAATATGTTCCGACATTGTCTAATATAAATTAAAAACTCTAAATTCTTTGTCACCTTTAATTATGTTACTTGATATAAAAAATTGACAAAAAATAATATTTTACTTGTAAAAGTAAATCCTGAGCCTGTAATAGCTGCTCTTCTTGTTCCATTTGAATTAATAGAAACAACGCTGTCGTCTTTCTTGTTCTCATAGAATTATATGATATGAGCTCCATGTTTTGTGAACGTCTTTCTTAACTGTCGTATTGGACTGACCAGTGCATATCGCGCATGGCACTTTAAATGTAGTTTAGCGCGAAAATTAGCTTACATTTAGCTGGATTTATTCCGTCGTAGTTCCATCTTGTCGCCTTCGTACTTTTATTCGACGGGATTACGAGGTCTTCACGAAGTCGTGTTGCCATCGTAAGACCTTCGGGTACCTTCGTGATTCATTCGTGTAGACATCGTAATGTCAAAACTGCCTGATGGAAACGATTGAAACACGAATGCAATACGATGTGCAAAGATGCATTCCCGGTGACATTACGATATTGAGGATGGTGATACGAACTCAATACGAACCCTCAACATCGGGCGCACCTTCGGGGATTTTTTAACATGTTAAAAAATTTAGAACCCTTCCCGAAGTTGTCCCCGAAGGCTAGAAAAAGTGGCCGATGGTTAAAGATGGTTAAAGATGGCACTACGAATAGCCCGATCTGGATACGATCAGCCCCGATTTTGAAAATTTCCATTATCGTGTTGCCATCGGCGTAAAAATCGGGACAGTGTGACGCGGGCATTAATGAACACACTCCGTATGTGCATTGTAAAAATGCTTAATGCCCGCGTCACACTGTCCCGATTTTTATATACGATGGACACCCGAATGCGAAAATTGTAAGTTCGTACGAAGTTGGTCCCGATCTCGTTAAAATACCAAAAAGTGACCGAAGCAAGTACGATGAACAACGAAGTCTATACGAATGTGCCAAAATTATATACGATAGCAAAAGATGGACATACGAAGGTTAATCGAAGATGGGTATTTAAGCTTCATATCTCAGCCGAAGCCTACACGATGGATCACGAAGTCTACACGATGGATTACGAAGGCTGTACGATGGATTACGATGATGGCGCGATGGCCATACGATGTCTAAAAGATACGAACAGAATTGCGACAACATAGCGTTTCTGTACAAGTCTGCCATGCATGGCGGGAAATCGATCGTTTTGTCTAATTCTTATAAAACTTAGTTTATTATCCCCTCGACTACTACATGTAAGTTGCGTGTAGATACAATTGTTATGGACACTCCAGAACCAAAATGCTCAAAACTTGGTATGGTGTTACTCGTTAAGAATATCTTAAGCGCTAATGACTTTAAAGTTCAAAGGTCAAGGTCACAGTGGCAGTTGTAATACAAGGCAATATCATCCTTGTGGACACTCTAAAACCAATATGCTTCAAAAGATTTTATCCACATTTGGTATATTGTTCCTCCTTGTAATGTTCTGACATTTTTTACGTTCAAGGCCAAAGGTCAAGGTCATGCAATTGGACTTGTTTTTTTCTCCTTGAAATAGCATAATACACAGGAAATTGGTTGCTCATTTTTGTACCTGCTGGTTCTAAAGACAATATTAAAGGTATTTCCAGTTACTGAATGTTTTGGTTGATTTCTAAAAAAATAGTTTATGTATCAAATATGCATATTCAATTTACCATTTTCTGCATGTGTCATATACAAATATAGTGTCCATATTTGTCCCCAATATGTTACATACGAGGGGATGCCATGCTCGGCATTGCTTTGTTTGAACTGTAAAATGTGTGCACTAGTCTGAATAATCACCCATAATTATGCCCATGTTTACTGATCTATCTTAAAAGGTAATGGGTTCGTTGATCCCTTTTATTCAAAAAGAGCTCTTTCCAGGAGAATATCATAATAATATAGACAAAAAGAATGATGTGGGGAAATCAACAAATGCGGCAAAATATGACATATAGAAAACAAAATGGTTATTGAGTAAACATTCGTGTGACAACAACTCAGACGATACATAAAAAATCAGAATAAAGAAGAAAAATTTGGTTTCCCTATATACGTGTACCTGCAGTGTTGGTGTACGAGGCGCGTTTATGATTTTCATTATGTTACTTGATATGAAAAATTGACAAAAAATAATATTTTACTTGTAAAAGTAAATCCTGAGCCTGTAATAGCTGCTCTTCTTGTTCCATTTGAATTAATAGAAACAACGCTGTCGCCTTTCTTGTTCTCATAGAATCATATGATATGAGCTCCTTGTTTTTTGAAGGTCTTTCTTAACTGTCGTATTAGACTGACCAGTGCATATCGGGCATGGCACTTTAAATGTATTTTAGCGCGAAAATTAACTTACATTTAGCTGGATTTATTGCCGTCGTAGTTCCATCTTGTCGCCTTCGTACTTTTATTCGATGGCAACACGACGGGACTACGAGGTCTTCACGAAGTCGTGTTGCCATCGTAAGACCTTCGGGTATCTTCGTGATTCATTCGTGAAGACATCGTAATGTCAAAACTGCCCGATGGAAACGATGGAAACACGAATGCAATACGATGTGAAAAGATGCATTCCCGGTGACATTACGATGGTGAGGATGGTGATACGAACTCAATACGAACCCTCAACATCGGACGCACCTTCGGGGATTTTTTAACATGTTATAAAATTTATAGCCCTTCCCGAAGTTGTCCCCGAAGGCTAGAAAAAGTGGCCGATGGTTCTACGATGGTTAAAGATGGCACTACGAATAGCCCGATCTGGATACGATTAGTCCCGATTTGAAAATTTCCATTATCGTTTTGCCATCGGCGTTAAAATCGGGACAGTGTGACGCGGGCATTAACGAAAATCAATGGAATATGTCTCCTTTAAATGCATTACGGAATATGTTCGATTCAAATTGTGTAATATATAGGTGTTATGAAGATATGGCTGATTATTTTAGAGAACAATTGATGAAATAAATGTAGAAGTATCATGATTTAGAATGTGCACGGAAATTTTTCAGATTTATCATTGGTTTTTAGGATTGTATTTTTTTTATAAAAGAATCTGCAAGTTGTTTCTTTTTATCTTGTTTACATGTATCATTCCCACACAACTGCAATGATGTAACTCGCCTCCACTCAGGACAACTACTGAACAGCTGTAAAATGGCAATCCCAAAGGCAATCCCAATGACTTATCACTTGAAAAAGCAAGCACATAAAGTTAGACAGATAGACCAAGAGAAAATAATCACACATTTCATTATAGTTTCGTATTACAAAGCACATTTCAACAAAGGATCTGTCGAATCCAGACATTATAGATTATAAATGAGAAGATATGGTATGGGTGCTAATAAGACAACTCTTCATCCAAGTCACAACAGTAAGAAATAATAGGTCAAAGTAAGACATTTAACTTGGAGCATTGGCTTATACGGTCCCAAAATGTTTAGATATATTTTTCTTATGTTAAAACAAGAAATCTAAAATATTTAAAAGCGAAAAAAGGATCGAAACAGAAAAGTATTACCTGTCCAATACCTGAAATTTTCAACAGTAGTTTATTATTAATAAGCAAAATGATCTCTAATTTTATGAAAAAAAATATTGTGGCGAAAAGAAATTAACTGAGTCCATAATTTACCTTTACCTTATACATAAAGTGTTAAATTTGGGGAAAAAAACTAATTTGATTGAAAGCACCGAAAAACTAATAAATATTTTTCGCGGTTCGCGGGAATATTTTTCCCGCCCCCTTGAAGTTAAATAGTTGCTCCCTTATTTGAGTCGATGGTGTTTGTCTTCCATTCGTATTCTAAAAGAATTGTCGCAAAGATTCTTTTACGACCATGCGACCAAGCAAAGAGCGTAGCGACTCTCCGAACGTAGTCCCTACTCCGACCGAACGTTGCTGCGTACTTATACATCCCGAACATTTATAGTTTTCTTTTAACTATGATCTTACTGCCGGATAGAAGACCTCTAAATCATAATCTGTTTAAACCTTTTGAGTTAGGAATAAAGGGGAGATTTATACATCGTGTTCAAATATCCTTATCATTTTGACATTTTCTCAACTTCGTGATTAGTATTGAAGAGGTATTGCAGGTTACATGGGTTTTGTGGAAAATTAGTTTATTGTCAAGTATCCGATATATATATAATCAAGAGAAGGGTATGATTGCCAAAAAGACAACTCTCCACATGAGACCAAATTAATGACAATTTTCACAACTCAGAAATTAACAACTATAGGTCATCGAGAGGACAATAAGCAAACCCCATCCCTATAAAAGGCACCGAAATGACAAAATTAATGTATTTTTAACAATTCAAACGAGAAAAATAACGACCTAATCTATATTAAAAATAATGAAAGAAAAACAAATATGTTACACAACAACAAACGACAACCAATGAATTACAGTCTCCTGATTTGGGAGAGCACATACAGAATGTGGAGCGGTTAAATAAGTTTAAATGCACCAACTGTTTCTCCTCTCTTTTTATTGTTTGTATATGTAAAGAGACAAAGTTTTCATTGTGTTTTAGTACGATCCAAGAACAGAAATGTTCTCAGCTAAAATACGTATTATTACTTAAGCAAATATAGAGCCTGGACATTACTCAGATATATATTCTTTAATAATACTTTAAGATATTTGGATGATATTTTGGCTCTCAATAATGACGACTTCAGTATGTATACTAAAGAAATTGATCCTGTTGATCTTACTTTGAATAAAGCTAATACTAACAATGACCACTGCCCTTTCCTCGATCTTGATATCTATACCACTAACGGAAAGCTTAATACTAAAATTTATGGTAAAAGAGATGGTTTTTCATTTCCTATCGTCAATTATCCATTTTTAGATGGTGACGTTCCCTTGTCACCATCTTACAGTGTTTATATAACTCAACTTGTACGATTCGCTCGTGTATGTAACAATGTTTTAGATTTTAACGAGAGAAATTTATGTATTACTGAAAAGTTATTACACCAGGGTTTTCGATGCACAAACTAGTCAAAACATTTACTAAATTTTATCATCGGTATAATGAAATCATTCGAAAATATAGCTCAACATGCAGACTTCTTATACGTTCAGGTATTTCACATCCAAATTTTTTATGGAAATATTCTTTAAAAAGCACAAAAATGTCAGTATTCACCTCAGAAGCTAACAAAACCTTTAAATATACTTATAAAGAAGGGATATAGTTACGATACTGTTGTCAGGTCATTAAAGATTGCATATTTTGGCGTTAATATTGATTCACTTATAGGGTCTTTGCATCGGAACTAAACACATTTATTTTAAAACCAGTTACTGACATGACACGGGTTATGTTCTTCTCATATATGTTATGATGGCATGATACTAAACCCCTAAAGGGAAGGATTGTGCCTGATATTTATATTTTGAAGACATAATCTTTCAATCAGTTTAATTGAAGTCTGGAGCTGGCATGTCAGTTAACTGCTAGTAGTCTGTTGTTATTTATATATTATTGTCATTTTGTTTATTTTCTTTGGTTACAACTTCTGACATCAGACTCGGACTTCTCTTGAACTGAATTTTAATTTGCGTATTGTTATGCGTTTACTTTTCTACATTGGCTAGAGGTATAGGGGGGGAGGGGTGGTGAAATCTCATAAACATCTTTAACCCCTCCGCATTTTTGAGCCTGTCCCAAGTCAGGAGCCTCTGCCCTTTGTAAGTCTTGTATTATTTTTAATTTTAGTTTCTTGTGCACAATTTGGAGTTGAGTAAGGCGTTCATTATCACTGAACTGTATATATATTTGTTTAGGGGCCAGATGAAAGACGTTTCCGGGTGCGGGAATTTCTCGCTGCATTGAAGACCTTTAGTTAGTTTTGTAGTTGAGGTAAATCTCCTTTGTTATCATGCCATCGGTTATGACACCAAGAAACTGAACTTATAACTCATATTATCAAATAATAATTACTAATGGGTCGTATCAAAATTCATATATTTTCGGACCCGTTATATTGAGAAAAATTCATTTCAAGGAATGACTAATTGAACTATTAAGGTATCTCAAATATCGTGGGGGGGGGGGGGGCATGTTGCCACCACTCGTCTCACAATGGCAACTATACCAGGAAACATGAAGAGAATAAAATTGAGAATGGAAATGGGAAATGTGTCAAAGAGAGAACAATCCGACCATAGAGAAGACAACAGCAGAAGGTCACCAACAGATACTTCATTGATTCGATTTTTGCGCCTGTCCCAAGTCAGGAGCCTCTGGCCTTATTAATGATATTTAATTTTAGTTCATTTATATGTTTTGGAATTTAATGTAACCTCAATTATCACTGAACTAGTATACATTTTTGTTTAGGGGCCAGCTGAAGTACGCCTTCGGGTGCGGGATTTTCTCGTTGTTATGAAGTCCCATTGATAACCTTCTGCTGTTGTCTGAACTATGGTCGGGTTGTTGTCTCTTTGACACATTCCCCATTTCCATTATCAATTTGATTATATTCGGAAACATTCCATGTCTGAAACTGATATCAATGCAAACAACACTGCTGTGGTTTTTCTCAGCATCTACAGGAAGGTATATCATAAGTTCATGTTTAACCATGTTCAGCCGGATATAAAAGTATGATTTCACCCTATCGTCCGTCATATAAGACGTTGATCTTCTTGTGTGATTTATGACCACAAATATCTCGTTTCCAGAACCAAGAAATAAATCATTAAGATACATTCAGCTGGTATTAACATCATGTATGTTCTCCCCAGGTGACAAGATATATAATTAGCATCAAATCAACAAAGCAGTTTACCTGGTATTGGGATGACTAATTAAAACCGCGGGAGAGGAAGCAATGGTGGAAGCTGGCACGTCACTTTAAATATCTCGAAAGATTAAATCTATGTTAGGTTCAAAAATGAAGCTAACTAGAGAGATAAAATAAGCCGTAATGAGCTAAGTTTTTAATTAGAATAGGAAGTAAACCAGTTATTGCAAGTTAAACAACATTGTTTGTGTAAAGCGCTGTAATAATGGGACAAATTGCAAGCATCTAGTTTATCAAAACACCACAAAACCGAAATATGCTGCATGTGCTATGGTTTGGAGAGCATGTTAGAATTCCAAGGTGTTACAAAATAGACCAAAAGGCGACATCCAAAATACCTGAATATAATGGAAATTGTTAAATAAAGATTGAGTTATTCAAATTACTCTATGAGCTTTAACATTTAATGGGGTTCTAAAAGTACAAGTTATATCTACGACAAGTGTAAGTCATGTAGTTACCAAATAATTACATTAGATGTATTTTTCTAATTTTTTAAATACTAATGGCTTTTCTACCTCAGGCATAGATTACCTTAGCTGTATTTAGCAAAACTTTTAGGAATTTTGGTGCTCAATGCTCTTCAACTTCGTACTTTATTTGGCAATTTTAACTTTTTTGGATTCGAGCGTCACTGATGAGTCTTATTTGGACGAAACGCGCGTCTGGCGTATTTACAAAATTTGGTCCTGGTATCTATGATAAGTTTATTTACTACCACTGGGTCGATGCCACTGCTGGTGGAGATTTACTTCCCCGAGGGTATCACCAGCCCAGTAGTCGGCACGTTTGTGCTGACATGAATTATCAATGATATGGTTATATTTATAAATTAACTGTTTACAAAAATTTGTAATTTTTTAAATACTAAGGCTTTTCTACCTCATGCATAAATTACCGTAGCTGTGTTTGAATTTTTTTTTTAGGAATTTTGGTGCTCAATGCTCTTCAACTTCGTACTTTATTTGGCAATTTTAACTTTTTTGGAATCGAGCGTCACTGATAAGTCTTTTTTAGACGAAACGCGCGTCTGGCGTACTTACAAAATTTGGTCCTGGTATCTATGATGAGTTTATTTACTACCACTGGGTCGATGCCACTGCTGGTGGAGATTTATTTCCCCGAGGGTATCACTAGCCCAGTAGTAGGCACGTTTGTGCTGACATGAATTATCATTGATATGGTTATATTTATAAATTAACTGTTTACAAAAATTTGTAATTTTTTAAATACTAAGGCTTTTCTACCTCAGGCATAGATTACCTTAGCTGTATGTGGCAAACTTTAAGAAATTTGGTGCTCAATGCTCTTCAACTTCGTACTTTATTTGGCAATTCTAACTTTTTTGGATTCGAGCGTCACTGATGAGTCTTTTTAGACGAAACGCGCGTCTGGCGTATTTACAAAATTTGGTCCTGGTATCTATGATGAGTTTATTTCTATAATACGTTATTTTTATTGACTAACAGCTATCTCGCGTCATTCTGAAATTAATATTCATATCAAAATAAATTGTAACATTCATAATGACACACGTTTCCACAATAAAGTGCACAGGTAAATAAGAGAAAAACTATATTGCAATCGTGTTTTCATGATCTTAAAGAACAAAGAAAGTTATGAGCTTTTAGTAATAAAGTTTATTTCATAGTGTTTAAAAACGTTTACCGTGCCAGCCTTTTTAGAATGACGCGCTTCCGCGCTTCATACGAATGTACTTCTGGCAGCGCTTTTATACACTCCAATGAATTTACAAAAGAAATATACAATTCTTAAATAAAAAACAAGGTTACTAGAAAATATACAAATGGTAAAAGATCTGAATTTAGCAGTAAAATAATTTTTATGATGGTTAATTACTAATTAATAATTAGTCAATGATACCGTGACCCAGTAACGTAAATAAAAAATATATCGAGAGGTTAACACAGGTTTCAGCAATAGAAAACACGCATAAGAACCTTTCAGTGGTAAAATGTAGCATATTACTTTTTTTTTTAAGTCGAAGCCAAATAATGATTTGGTAGATGTATTCACTATAAATAGAACTCAACCAAAAACAATAATGTATGAAGTTATTCGACGGATGTTGCATAAGTAGCAGGATCTGCTAGCCATTCCGGAGCAACTGACATCACGCCGATTTTTGATGGGGTTGACTCTGTTTTCTGTGTATTGTTTGTTGTGTGGACGTATATTTCTTCCGACTGGATATTTTGTGTTTTGTTACAAGCATGCACAGTCATTTTCTTTTTTGCTCCTTTAAAACAATTATTCTATAATACCTTTTATTCCGTTAGATGCGAAAATGAAATTCAAGGATATTTCTTCAATTTGGAACTAATCAAAAACTTAACACTTTCGTATGTCGCTGTTTAAAAGAAGGAATGTGGGATAGATTTTCTTTTAATTCGTTTCAGACATAAATTATTCGGTTAAATTTTATAATAATAAAGTGATTCAAGGACGTGTAGGAAACAAAAAAAAATATTTAAAATAATTTTTTGAACTACAAAAGAATTCAATATTTGAATAACTTTACAATATCAGGGGGGTATCAATTAAGTAACTTATTTTCAACCATAAGATAAGTGTTTTATACTCTTTGCAGTTCTTTATAGTGATCATAAAACTTAATGTAGATAGTAGTAAATCAATTATTTTATCATAATTCTCTAAACAACATAAAATGTATTAATTGTACTGCTATTTCCTGCATTTTTGCCTATGAATCTGACTGAGCAACCTGATCCCAAGATAATCAGATAATATCTTTAATGTAGGTCTCTGATGTCAATATCTGCAATTGACTAGTGCAGATAGATCTGACATACGTGATAAAATATGCAGCTGAATCCTTGAACATATCTTCCCATCTTCCAGATCAGATGGCATCTAATCTTAAAAGCCAAAAAAATTAAGATGAGCGCGTTGTTTACCTGATATATTAGAATAATCGCCATGTCAGATTTTTTCAATCTTATCGTATTAGAATGCAATTGAATTGTAAGCGATAATCGATATCGAGCCATGTGATGTCAAAATGTGATGGGTCTGCGATAACACTATGATCAAATGATTCCTCTTCGTCCTTTCAGATTCTTAAAGAAATTTATTATCCACATATAAACAAACACCTTTGAAAACATTTCCACTGACATAATAACATTCAATTTATATAAAAGGTATTCATATATACTGGATATTTATGTGTTGTTCTGTTTCATTTTTTCTTTCATTATTTTGTTGTTTAGTAATTTGTAGCTTATTCCTTTTAAGTATTCTATACAATATCAATTTCTATAAAAACTGACCGATTTGCTTATTATAATTACATTAAGGTAGTCTCGCTGGTAATCATACACCAGCAGCTTAACTTTAAAATTGTAAGTTTAACCAAAATAACAAAAAAATATCAAAGACTCGTCCCTTTGGTTGTTTGTCTCTGTTGTACTGTCCAATATTCTTGGTAATTCATTATATCATTTTTTTGGTCCCTTTTCTCCACTATCTTATTTATCTATACTAGCATTTATATTCGCGCAGAAGTTTTGAAACTTATATTTGAAATCAAAACGACAACGTGTGAGTGTTATATCCCACCTCCTCCTTCCTTCCCTCAAAACGATGAATAATGAGCAAACTTAGTTTTCCAAGTTTATGAGTCATGCTGGCGATTTTTACACTTGTATAGGACTAAATAGCATAAAGCATTTTAACAAGTTCCTTCGTTTCTTTGATTTTTGGTGAACAAAATTATGATATGATTTTATATAGTTAGTTTAACTTAAAGATATATATATGTCTTATGGTTGTAAGTTTGATGTGAGAACATTTTGAACAACAAACGAAAATAGTCAACCCAATATGTAATATTACCACAGCTTGAAGTCTTTGTAGAGATTTGTATCGATAATATGGTAAGACGTATGTCCTATTAATAACACTGATCAGTGACTTTTATTTCTGTAAGGTCTCGTTAAGAACATCTGCAAAAGTGTTTGTTGGGACCTTATTTATACAGCACAGATCAATTCGGAATCCTTAATGTAATAATTTTCACATAAGTATCCTTAATGTACTTATTTTCAGAAGGTTAGTAAACGGTTATCGACTGGACATTGATTTGAAGTAAATAACAATCAAAGAACATTCATCCAAAGAAAGTTCGTTCACTGGCTCCCTAGTAAACGAATATTAACTACTTTTCATCGGGATTGAGATCCAAATATCGAAAGTTGTGTTAAATTGCATGGTCGGTTTAATGGAGGGACCAGCGAATGCTACCAGAGTGACATTCAAATTCATGTATCAAAAATAAACTGACAACGCCCTGGCTTAAAACGAAAAGACAAACAGACAAACAATAGTACACAAAACACAACATATGGACATAGAGACTAAGCAACATGAACCCCATCCAACACTGGGGGTGATTTCAGGTGCTTCAGAAGGGTAAACAGATCCTGCACAACATTTGGCATCCCGAATTGTCCCGAAATATTATCTATTAAAGTTACAACACTGATGGTCCTTTGGCTGTCCAATTGGATGATCATGAACAACACGATCGGTGCCACATGTGAAGCAGGATCTGCTTACCCTTCCGGAGAACTTGAGGTTACTCCCAAGTTTTAAAATAGTTAATGACCAGAGATTAAACATTTAGGTAAACATTTTTTCCATTTTATTATTTATAAATCATGGCTTTTATTAAAACCCATTGACGATAGTAAGAGACTATTTTCCAATAATTATAACGTGCTGCTTTATGGTAAACAGTCAGACAATTTTGAATAAACAACAGTTCAATTATATTTGACATGAATTTCAAAACTTTTATACGTCAGGATCGCTTGCCGTGAATAAATATAAACGCGAATTAGCATTGGAGTAAATCTCGTCTGATAAGAACGTTCTTAGCATATCCGATTTATCCGATATGATACTAGAAATTCTTGAAATCCATTAAAAACAAAAAGAACCATTACAAAACCATATATTGTAATCCAAACGAGGCAGTATGATTATAGAGAAAAGACCATGGCGCCTTAGTATTTAGCCATGGATTTTAAGTCTGTATAAATGTACATTTACCGCATAGTATATTAAGTAATTACAGAAGAAAGAAATATCAAACTGGTTGTTACTTATACACAGTAATAATACTGTTCATAGACAGGATAAATCATACATTTTATGATAAAGATTACATTAAAATTGCATGAAATTATATAATAGGGAGATATCTACAATTCTTATACATCACTGGATAATTTTATCTAAAAACTTTCGTGGTGGCAGATATTCTGTGACTATTATTAACCTGGAAACATGGTCAATTATTTCAATTAACATGCATGCTGATGTGGTTTGATAGCGTCTGGATAATATCTCTCAAGTTATAAAAAACCCTCTTAATTACATAATTATATATATATTTATTTATATCGAAATAATACTGTTGATACCACTTAGTCAAGTTTTTGTAAAACATTTCTTACCTATTAATTATTGGAATTATACATTTACACTAAACTCGTTAGGTTTGACTGGAAAACTTACTACCCGCAGCACCAATAGGAAGTGACTAACAATCAATGAACAATATAATGATACATTTTTAGTTTATTTTTGATTTGACTGAATTCGTAAATGTATTTCGTTTTGTTGTCATATACATGATAGTGTTGTCTTAAGTTTTTGTATGGTTCTTTTTTATTTTTATCGTTGTTGGAAAGATTTTTCCTCATTCACTCATCCTCTTCGTGCCTGTCAGCACATAAGGCCTCAACTAGTACTCGCCACATTTGCCTATCTTTTGCCTTCTTCTCAAATTTCCTTCCAAGTTTTCCCCAAGGTCTTCATTTCAGTGTCTACCATTCTACGGTAGGTCTCTTTGGCCTTCCTCTTCTTCGTCTACCATCATGCAGGTGTCAAGCATTCTTGGTGATATTTGCATTTTCTTTCCTCAATACATGACCAATCCAACGCA
The DNA here is from genome assembly GCA_019925275.1 of Mytilus edulis. Classification (NCBI taxonomy): domain Eukaryota; kingdom Metazoa; phylum Mollusca; class Bivalvia; order Mytilida; family Mytilidae; genus Mytilus; species Mytilus edulis. Next base: position 94,867,123 of record CM034352.1, read on the forward strand.
ATTTTTCCTCGTTAACCCTATATTTTATGGAAATTCTAATTTCTTGAAGTCTATTCTGATCTTTACAGACATCATTATGACAGAAACTAAACCCAAAACTTAGATGAAGTATAATGATACAATAAAACAAATCACAAATAGTATTCCTTTGAATTATTTCTTTAACCCATAATAACACCCCATTCCTTCGATACAAAAGGTTCATAGGAACTTTTAACGTGCATGTTACTCCCTCTTACTTATTGAAGTAAAACTGTTAATTTTATGGGACATAAACCATCTTATAATGAAAATGTCTATAACACAATATAAACATAATAGAACAGTATTTTCACACCACATAGAAATTATGTAATGCATGAAATATAAATGTACAAGGCGTAGTTCATTGACTTAAAAAAAATGTCTTTGAAAGTTTCTGGTTTTAATATTAGAACTAATACAAGAGCCATAACTTGTAACAGCTTGTTATAAATACATATTAATGTCTATAATTGAGTATAAACACGTGATTTACACGTGTTGATGAAGATATTACTGGAAAGATAACACGGTTAACTGTGGCGAACCATGCAATTTCAATTTGCAGGACTTTTAATGTTGTTCTATTAAGTTCGTTCAAACACTTTGAATATATGTATACACTCTCAGTCTTGAATGCAGTGCTGTGAATTATTTAAATCACACTTTGTCCATCGTCAACGTATTCAGAAGAAAATATGGTATTCCTATGGTGAAACTATCTTTCGCCTACTGTTCTCTGGGTTATCTTATTTGCACTATCAGTTTTCTAATGTATCCCTCTTTCACTTAATGCCCTCTTGTGTTACTCTCGTTCATGTACTTTTTTTGTATCGATCGTTTGGACTATCAGTTTTCTAGCGTATCTCTCATTCATGTACTGTTCTCTTGTGTTACACTCTTTCACGTGCTGTTCTCTATCGATTGTTCTTGCACTATCAGTTTTCAAGCGTTTCTCTCTTGCACTATCTGTTTTGATCAGCTTGATCAGAATATTGATGGTTGGGTTTGGCTTCATTGACTTCTACAGTTTGTTAAAATATCCTTCCGAATAATTAGAACAGTGTATTTTATCGGCTCACTTGATCAAATTTGGTTCCATATACTGCTTGTGATAGGCTTAGTCTATCGTGCTTTGAATATACAGCTGTTGCTAAATGTCTTCCCTTCACTTTGCGTTGACGACTTTTTGTGTTTCTGGCCGACGTTATGTATTATCTTCTATTACATTTATCAAACCAGATCCCTGAAACTTCATATAGGAAGATTGCACATAAGGTTAGGTTGCTCACTTGTTATATGAAATCGATTAAGGGATATGTTCAAATTTTCGAAAACTTGTGAACTAGCTTACAAGTTTTGTGTAATCAACACCTCTCACAGTTTTTAACCAAGATCTCCGAAACTTCATAGGAAGAGTGCACAAGAATTTATGTTAAAGTTGTGCAACTTTTGTTATTCAATTGTTAGATGAATTTTTACATTTCATATTTCAAATATTTGAAATTCAAATAACAGCATTCCATTGTCCAAGCTTTTGAGTCTTTCATCTATTTTGTTGTTTATATTCTAGCATCAAAACTGTATATTAAGAAGTGTTTTTTTTATAGACAACAATATTTTAAAGGCAAACAACGACAACAACTCATTTGGCTACATCTTTGTCATTATTTTTGGAATACTCTTTCCTTTATTTTTTATATCGGAAATTCATATGAATAAATGCGAGTTATCAAATCAGTTCCTTTTGTCATTCCTTTTAAGATTAGATGTTTATTTACGACAAATATGTTTCAACCCTGAATTATGTGTTTCGGGATATAATTGAAATACATGTAGTCTCTAAAATGTCTTCAAATAGCAACTAAGATGATCCAGGTTTTTATGTGCGGTTTGTGTTGTTCAGTCCTTAGTTTTCTATGGTGCTTTTTGTTTTAAGTTGTTTGTCCTTTGTCATTTTTTTTCTCATAAGATGGTTAGTTAGACTCCTACTTATGAGTTGGAATATTCCTTTGATGTCGTTTTCTCTCACATTTAGTTTGGAAAATAGACATGCCTGTACTAATTATGAATTTCAAATGCTATTTTTTCAATCATCCTTTAAAATAAAATTCGACCATTCAATTGTTTTTATTTTTGTACATGGAGCTGCAGTTTATTTTCGTTTAAAATTGAAAGTCCATTTGGTATCTTTTGTTTCTTTCCAGGGAAAAAAAACATGACATCAAAAGACACAATATCCAAAACTAAATACAACTATGCACAACGAAACTCCATCCTAAATTTCACTAACCGAAGATTGCATTTTTTTTTCAGATAAACGTTTTGGTTGCTCAGATTATGCGTTTTAAAGTATTGAATTGAAGATTTGTTTTGTTCGATTTTCCATTGATTCGTTACCGTTCTTGACAAAATACCCATAAATCTGGTGTGTGCACCAATACCAATATTATTAGGATTATATAAACTTTGTTCGCATGCAACTTTAAATTTATAAAAATACTTTAGTATTTGATCTGAATCAACATTCATTATGATCCATGAAAATCTAACGATATATATATATATATATATATATCACACATCTTCAGATTGCCAACAGTTTTGTATTCTTTGACAAAGTAACCATGGCCATCTAATCTATTTGCCATCCGTTTAACTTCCTTAAACTGTGAAAAATTGTTGTTCCATTCCTTTGATATTAGCACAAGGTACCTTCCAGTAGTTCATAGTTGATATTATGAGAATACATTTGATAGAGCTGAGTTTCATGTTGATATTAATTCATCTTCCAAGCCTAATGAATGATATTTAAGTATGAATTTTCATGCCCATCTATGAATCTTATCAATGACCAATGATCCAGAAAATGAAATTTACAACTCTTTTGACATTTATTCTGTATTGTTTGCATCAAGATGTTTCATGCTGGTATCAATCGTTGTCTTATTCAATAACAAACTCTGGACGAATGGTAAAAAGACATCACTATCCTTAAAAAAGAAAAATAAACATGACTGAAATCATCAGTCGAATTTTTAAATGAATCATTTGCCATTGAAAACTATACTCACCCATCCATCGGCGAAGCATACAAGTTTGACATATAAAAAAATATATCATATTTTAGCCGTACCATAATTCTATTACTAGGCTTAAGAAATGATAAGTAATTAAACAGTATTGACACAAATTATTATTGATATGTTCATATTCATAAATGTACTATTTACTTAACTATGTATTGTTGAAAGTACTAAGGATGTGTTACTCTAGAAATAGATTACTTTAGATATATTTGGCAAAACCTTTCGAAATGTTTGGTTCTCAATACTTTTACTCTTATCTTTCATTCTTGATACGACTGTTTAACTTTTTTCAATTTCGAGCATTACTGATGAGTCTTTTAAAGACAAAACACACATATGTAGTCAAAACGCGCGTCTGAGATACACTTTTTAAGAGTTGTATCAATGAAAGTTATGTTTAAAGAATTATCACTCTCTCTAAAAGGGTATTCTCATAAAATGGATTTGGTATGTTTGTGGGGTATGCAACAACAAAACATGATAAAAAACAAGATAAAACATAAAATAAAATTGTAAATTTGGAGAATGAACATAAAGCAGTGAATTTAAAGCTTTGATACAAACAGTTTTTAATTCCTCTCGATAAATTTTGTATCATAATCGTGTTCATAATTGAAAAAAACTACCTCTACGAAAAAATTTAGATAGTTTTCATTTGAAAAACGGTATACGGTATTCGTGTAACAAATAAACGTTCTGTATTGCAGATATAACATGTGCTGATGACAGTTTCGCACGCTCCCTTAAGTCGAGTAAAAGAAGATTCTACTTTGATCACTTATTTATTGTAGATCTAAGGATCATTGGGTTTATATATTACTCATTTCTGTATGACTTTAAATACTTTCTTTGCCATATATGCATGTTTAAATTCATGTCGGTTAATTACGTTTCCATGTAATGTTGATAAATAACCTCATAAAAGATAGAAGGATTATGTTGAACGCCATACCCGAGTTTAACTCTACAAAAAACTCAACAAAAAGTATAAAATACCAAATAAAGAACTTTGAAGAGCATTGAGGTCCCTAAATTCCGAAAAGCTTTGCCAAATACATCTAAGGTAATCTATTCGTGGGGTTATAAATTCTTAGTCTATCGAAAAAAATAACAGTTTTGAAAAAAGAAAAAAAAACCGAAATCCAAGAAAAGTTCTAAACAGAAAGTCCAAGTCAGGAATTTGACAGTTGTTATCCATTCGTTTGATGTGTTTGAGATTTTGATTTTGCCATTTGATTAGGGACTTTCCTTTATCAATATTCCTCGGAGTTAATTTTTTTGTGATTTCATTATCTCCCTAAGCAAATTGCAAAATCAAAAGCTCAAACACATCAAATGAATAGATAACAACTGTCAGATTCCTGAATTGGTACAGGCATTTTCTTATGTAGAAAATGGTGGATTAAACCTGGCTTTATATCTAGTTAAACCTATCACTTGTATGACAGTCGCATTCGATTCCATTATTATATTGACAACGATATGTGAACAAGACAAAATTTATATAAAGATTAATCTCTTACTTACTTTACTAAACACTCCAGTAAATTAAATGCAAAGTTGACAGCAAAAAACGTTTAACTTGTTTCTACATCAGAATACAAATAAGAAATTTACGTTTGCATTGTTTATAAACATAATGATGAAAATATTAAGGTATGTTTAAATCAATTTTAAACACAAAAAGAAAAATGACAAAAATGTTAACATTGGTTTGTGCAAACTTTTATGTAATATGAAAACGCGATTTAATTTAAAATAACAACATGCAACGATCAACATGCTTAGAAGTAGGGAAATTTTCCACGAATTTCTCTCATTTGAACCTGGTTACATCAACTAGAAATTGATCTTTGAAGAATGAAAATAAAATCCTTTATATATTTTGCAATGTTTTTAAACATTAACATAAAATCAAAAGGTTTTTTCAGCGTTAAATAATAATGTTGAAGACATTTTGTCAAATTATCAGATATTGACAGACTCAAATATGCAATCCTTAGAAGGCAAATGCATTTAACGCCACTATATTTTCTCATTTAAAGCCTTTTTCTCTAACGAGAAAGGTAAAACAGCTAGTAAGTTTTCTACATCTATTTTTTCGTTGCTTTTAAATAACCCCTTAACTTCTGCTATCAAAGAACGTATCAACTTTTTTAATTAAATATATGAAAATAGTGGAATTAACTATTTTTGAAGTGTGAATAACATGTTTAACCCCGCCACATTTTTGCGCCTGTTCCAAGTCAGGAGCCCCTGGCCTTTGTTATTTTAACTTTTAGTTTCTTGTGAACAATTTGGAGTTTAATATGGGGTTCATTATCACTGAACCAGTATATATTTGTTTAGGGGCCAGCTGAAGGACGCCTCCAGGTGCGAGAATTTCTCGTTGCATTGAAGACCTGTTGGTGACCTTCTGCTGTTCTCTGCTTTATGGTCGGGTTGTTGTCTCTTTGGCATTTCCATTCTCAATTTGAATTCGGTGGATGTTTTAAATAAATATCGTGCTTTGTATGGTCTTTTTGATTCTACTGACAGTTTTGACTTTTCAACTCACTACACTACATTTACAAAAAAAGTGTTCATATACAATTAAATGTTGTTTAGTCAGTCTGAATGCAAATATATATTTGCTGCAACTCATTCAAGAAAGGTAAATATGCCATATATTTGACCAAGTAGATTATAACCATATTTTTCTCGTCAATATTTTTTTTTTTGGGGGGGGGGGGAGCATTCATGGGTTGATGAAAAAACAAATTTAGATTTTAGAGAATCGTTAAAGCAATTAGTCTTTTTTTTTCTGAAACAACTATCTTGAGACTATATCGCAATAAACTGATTTACAAATCTAGAACGTACTTTCTTGGTTAAATCTTGGTTATTTCTTAAATCTATTCGACAGTTAAGTATATATGCAAAATATTGGTATAGTTAAGAGAACTGTTGCAGGCGATGTTTGGACTCTTTTTAGGTCTTTCCACCTTTCCGTGGAAAGACCTTTTGATTTTGTTCTGATTATTATTATTAGGTCTTTCCACCTTTCCGTGCATTTCTAACTGGTAAACCATAAGTGATAAAGACCTAGGGTCTTTTGATTTGAGATCCTTGGTCCAAAAAAAATAAAATAAGGTCAAGGTCAAAGGTCAAGGTCATATTCTAAATTTTTATTTTTGCTTATTTTTACTAGTTTTCAAAACCTTATAACATATCAACATCTTATTTTTTACTAAATTGTTAGTTGAGACATGCCATTACTTATAAATTTTGGTTGACAGGGTGCGTAAACAATAAATAGGAGTTTTCGCCCATCTTATATTTAGAATTATGCGTAAAGTGATATAACTCATTATCCATACATAATAAAGACCTAGGGTCTTTTGATTTGAGATCCTTGATTTATGACCTTGAAATTAAGGTCAAGGTCATAGGTAATTTGCACGTTCTAGATTTTGACCTTTGCTTTGAATTCATATTTATACATTATAAAGCTATAGGAACTGACATTCTAGATTGATTTTTAATATTTTGATAATAATATAGATCTCTACTTGTGGAAAGACCTTCAATTGTTCTTTGAACAATTGGTTTTTAATTAGGTCTTTCCACCTTTCCGTGGAAAGACCTATTGAATTTGTTCTGATTATTAGGTCTTTCCACCTTTCCGTGGAAAGACCTATTGTATTTGTTCTGATTATTAGGTCTTTCAACCTTTCAGGTGAAAGACCTATTGTATTTGTTCTGATTATTATTAGGTCTTTCCACCTTTCCGTGGAAAGACCTATTGTATTTGTTCTGATTATTATTATTATTATTATTATTATTTTTTTTTTTTTTTTTCTTCCGCCTAAATTTTATTCTTGCGCAGTATTGATGTTTCAAAAGATGTCGCTTAGATATTTGGAATATGATGTCGTATAGTTTATACGCTTTAAAAATTTACAACTGCATAACAAAATACTTTACGTTGTAAGAGTAATCTCCCCAAACACTGTTATTCTTGTGGCCACTACTCCTTCGCAACCATAAAAGATTAAGACAAATTTATTTAACCAAATTGCTCGTTACATCTTCAGGATTAGAATATTCATTTGGACCGAAGCTATCCGGAGACTCCATATGAGAGTTATTCCCCCTTTTTCATTTGATTCAAGTGATATGCATTTCTAACTAGTAAACCATAAGTGTTAGAGACCTAGGGTCTTCAGATTTGAGGTCCTTGGTAAAAAAAAATGAAAATGAGGTCAAGGTCAAAGGTCAAGGTCATATTCTAAATTTTGATTTTGGCTTATTTTCACTTATTTTCAAATACCGTATGACATATAGACAAATAATTTTTCATAAATTGTTAGTTGCGACATGTCCATACTTGTATATTTTGATTGAAAGGGTGCGCAGACTATAAATGGGAGTGTTTGCCCATCTTACATTTAGAATTACACATGAAGTGATATTACTCCTTAACCAAACATATTAAAGACCTAGGGTCTTTTGATTTAAGGACCTTGGTTTTTTACCTTGAAATTGAGGTCAAGGTCATAGGTTTATAGGACGTTCTAGATTTTGACCTTTGCTTTAAATTTATATAAATTCATCATAAAGCCATAGGAACTAACATTTTAAACTGATTTTTCATATTTCAATATAAAAATAGGTCTTTACTTGTGGAAAGACCTTCAATTGTTCTCTGAACAATTGGTTTTTAATTATTATTATTATTATTATTTTTTTTTTTTTTTTTCTTCCGCCTAAATTTTTTTCTTGCGTAGTATTGATGTTTCAAAAGATGTCCCTTAGATATTTAGAATATGATGTTGTATAGTTTATACGCTTTAAAAATTTACAACTGCGTAACAAAATACTTTACGTTGTAAGAGTTATCTCCCCAAACACTGTTTTTCTTGTGGCCACTACTCCTTCGCAACCGTAAAAGATTACGACAAATTTATTTTACCAAATTGCTCGTTACATCTTTAGGATTAGGATATTCATTTGGACTGAAGTTATACGGGGACTCCATATGAGAGTTATTCCCCTTATGCATTTGAAATAAGTATTATGCGTTTCTAACTGGTAAACCATCAGTGATATAGGCCTAGGGTCTTTGGATTTAAGTTCCTTGGTCTAAAAAAATGAAAATAAGGTCAAGGTCAAAGGTCAAGGTCATATTCTAAATTTTGATTTTGGCTTATTTTCACTTATTTTCAACAACCGTGAAAGATATTGACAAATTATTTTTACTTAATTGTGAGTTGTGACATGTTGTTACTTATAAATTTTGGTTGGAAGGGTGCGTAAACAATAAATGAGAGTTTTCGCCCATCTTATATTTAAAATCATGCCTAAAATGATATAACTCATTTACCATACATATTACAGACCTAGGGTCTTTTTATTTGAGGTTCTTGGATGGTGACCTTGAAATTGAGGTCAAGGTCAAAGGTTAATAGGACGTTCTAGATTTTGACCTTTGCTTTAAATTCATATTTATACATTATAAAGTCATAGGAACTGACATTTTAGATTGATTTTTAATATTTTGATAATAAAATAGATCTTTATTTGTGGAAAGACCTTCAATTGTTCTTTGAACAATTGGTTTTTAATTATTTTTTTTTTTCTTTTTCTTCCGCCTAAATATTTTTCTTGCGTAGTATTGATGTTTCAAAAGATGTCGCTTAGATATTTGAAATATGATGTTGTATTGTTTATACGCTTTAAAAATTTACAACTGCGTAACAAAATACTTTACGTTGTAAGAGTTATCTCCCCAATCACTGTTTTTCTTGTGGCCACTACTCCTTCGCAACCGTAAAAGATTACGACAAAATTATTTTACCAAATTGCTCGTTACATCTTCAGGATTAGGATATTTATTTGAACTGAAGTTATACGGGGACTCCATATGAGAGTTATTTCCCCTTATGCATTTGATATAAGTGATATGCGTTTCTAACTGGTAAACCATCAGTGATATAGGCCTAGGGTCTTTGGAATTAAGTCCCTTGGTCCAAAAAAAATGAAAATAAGGTCAAGGTCAAAGGTCAAGGTCATATTCTAAATTTTGATTTTGGCTTATTTTCTCTCATTTTCAACAACTGTGAAAGATAATGACAATTTATTTTTACTAAATTGTGAGTTGCGACATGTTGGATCTTATAAATTTTGGTTGGAAGGGTGCGTAAACAATAAATGTCAGTTTTTGCCCATTTTATATTTAAAATCATGCCTAAAGTGATATAACTCATTAACCATACATATTACAGACCTAGGGTCTTATTATTTGAGGTCCTTGGTTGGTGACCTTGAAATTGAGGTCAAGGTCTAAGGTTAATAGGACGTTCTAGATTTTGACCGTTGCTTTAAAGTCATATTTATACATTATAAAGACATAGGAACTGACATTTTAGATTGATTTTTAATATTTTGATAATAAAATAGATCTTTATTTGTGGAAAGACCTTCAATTGTTCTTTGAACAATTGGTTTTTAATTAGGTCTTTCCACCTTTCCGTGGAAAGACCTATTGAATTTGTTCTGATTATTATTATTTTTTTTTTTTTTTTTTTTTTTCTTCCGCCTAATTTTTTTCTTGCGTAGTATTGTTGTTTCATAAGATGTCGCTTAGATATTTGGAATATGATTTCGTATAGTTTAAACGCTTTAAAAATTTACAACGACATAACAAAATACTTTACGTTGTAAGAGTTATCTCCCCAAACACTGTTTTTCTTGTGGCCACTACTCCTTCGCAACCGTAAAAGATTACGACAAATTTATTTTACCAAATCGCTCGTAATATCTTAAGGATTAGGCAATTCATTTGGACCGAAGCTTTCCATAGACTCCATAAGAGAGTTATGTCCCCTTATGCATATGATATAAGTGATTTGCATTTCTAACTTGTAAACCATAAGTGATAGAGACCTAGGGTCTTTTGATTTAAGGTCCTTGGTCCAAAAAAATGAAAATGAGGCCAAGGTCAAAGGTCAAGGTCATATTCAAAATTTTGATTTTGGCTTATTTTCACCTATTTTCATATATCGTATGACATATCGACAAATAATTTTTCATAAATTGTTAGTTGCGACATGTCCTTACTTGTATATTTTGGTTGAAAGGGTGCGCAAACAATAAATGGGAGTTTTTGCCCATCTTACATTTAGAATTACGCGTCAAGTGATATTACTCTTTAACCAAACATATTAAAGACCTAGGGTCTTTTGATTTAAGGTCCGTGGTTTGTGACCTTGAATTTGAGGTCAAGGTCATAGGTTAATAGGACGTTCTAGATTTTGGCCTTTGCTTTAAATTCATATAAATACATCATAAAGCCATAGGAAATAACATTTTAAACTGATTTTCATATTTCGATATCAAAATAGATCTTTACTAGTGGAAAGACCTTCAATTGTTCTCTGAACAATTGGTTTTTAATTATTATTATTTTTTTTTTTTTTTTTCTTCCGCCTAATTTTTTTCTTGCGTAGTATTGATGTTTCAAAAGATGTCGCTTAGATATTTGGAATATGATATCGTAAAGTGTATGCGCTTTTAAAACTGACAACTGCGTAACCAAATACTTTGCGTTGTAAGAGTTATCTCCCCAAACACTGTTTTTCTTGTGGCCACTACTCCTTCGCAACCGTAAAAGATTACGACAAATTTATTTTACCAAATTGCTCGTTACATCTTCAGGATTAGGCAATTCATTTGGACCGAAGCTTTCCAGAGACTCCATATGAGAGTTATTTCCCCTTATGTAAATGATATAAGTAATATGCATTTCTAACTAGTAAACCATAAGTGATAGAGACCTAGGATCTTCAGATTTGAGGTCCTTGGTCCAAAAAAATGAAAATGAGGTCAAGGTCAAAGGTCAAGGTCATGTTCTAAATTTTGATTTTTGCTTATTTTCACTGATTTTCAAATACCGTATGACATATCGACAAATAATTTTTCATAAATTGTTATTTGCGACATGTCCTTACTTGTATATTTTGGTTGAAAGGGTGCGCAAATAATAAATGGGAGTTTTTGCCCATCTTATATTTAGGTTTACCCGTAAAGTGATATTACTCTTTAACCAAACATATTAAAGACCTAGTGTCTTTTGATTTAAGATCCTTGGTTTGTGACCTTGAAATTGAGGTCAAGGTCATAGGTTAATAGGACGTTCTAGATTTTGACCTTTGCTTTAAATTGATATTAATACATCATAAAGCCATAGGAACTAACATTTTAAACTGATTTTTCATATTTCCATATCATAATAGATCTTTACTAGTGGAAAGACCTTCAATTGTTCTCTGAACAATTGGTTTTTAATTATTATTATTTTTTTTTTTTTTCTTCCGCCTAATTTTTTTTCTTGCGTAGTATTGATGTTTCAAAAGATGTCGCTTAGATATTTGGAATATGATATCGTATGGTTTATGCGCTTTAAAAATTTACAACTGTGTAACAAAATATTATACGTTGTAAGAGTTATCTTCCCAAACACTGTTTTTCTTGTGGCCACTACTCCTTCACAAACGTTAAAGATTACGACAAATTTATTTTACCAAATTGCTTGTTACATCTTCAGCATTAGGCAATTCATTTGGACCGAAGCTTTACGGAGACTCCATATGAGAGTTATTCCCCCTTTTCCATTGAATAAAGTGATATGCATTTCTAAATGGTAAACCATCAGTTATATAGGCCTAGTGTCTTTAGATTTAAGTTCCTTGGTCCAAAAAAATGAAAATAAGATCAAGGTCAAAGGTCAAGGTCATATTCTAAATTTTGATTTTGGCTTATTTTCTCTTATTTTCAACAACCGTGAAAGACATTGACAAATTATTTTTACTAAATTGTGAGTTGCGACATGTTGTAACTTATAAATTTTGGTTGGAAGGGTGCGTAAACAATAAATGAGAGTTTTCGCCTATCTTATAATTAAAATCATGCCTAAAGTGATATAACTCATTAACCATACATATTACAGACCTAGGGTCTTTTTATTTGAGGTCCTTGGTTGGTGACCTTGAAATTGAGGTCAAGGTCATAGGTTCAAAGGACGTTCTAGATTTTGACCTTTGGTTTAAATTCATATAAATACATTATAAAGCCATAGGAACTAACATTTTAAACTGATTTTTCATATTTCAATATCAAAATAGACCTTTACTAGTGGAAAGACCTTCAATTGTTCTCTGAACAATTGGTTTTTAATTATTATTAATTTTTTTTTTTCTTCCGACTAATTTTTTTCTTGCGTATTGTTGATGTTTCAAAAGATGTCGCTTAGATATTTGGAATATGATATCGTATAGTTTATACGCTTTAAAAATTGACAAAGGCGTAACCAAATACTTAACGTTGTAAGAGTTATTTTCCCTAACACTGTTTTTCTTGTGGCCATTACTCCTTCGCAACCATACAAGATTACGACAAATTTATTTTTCCAAATTGCTCGTTACTTCTTCAGGATTCGGAGTTTAATTTTGATCGAAGCTATCCGGAGACTCCATATGAGAGTTATTCCCCCTTATGTATTTCATATAACTGAAATGCGTTTCTAACTGGTAAACTATAAGTGATAGAGACTTATGGTTTTTTGATTTGAGATCCTTGGTAAAAAAAAAAAAAAATTAAGTCAAGGTCAAAGGTCAAGGTCATATTCCAAATTTGGCTTATTTTCGCTTAATTTCAAACACTGTATAACATATCGACAAATTATTTTTACTAAATTGCTAGTTGCGACATTTCGTTACTTATATATTTTGGTTGAACTGGTATGTAGACAATTAATGGGAATTTTCACCCATCCTTTATTTAGAATTACGCGTAAAGTGATATAACTACCTAGGGTCTTTTGATTTGAGGTCCTTTGTTTGTGACCTTGAAATCTAGGTTAAGGTCATAGGCTAATTGGACGTTCTAGATTTTGACCTTTGCTTCAAATTCATATTAATATATCATAAAGCCATAAGAACTAACATTTTAAACTGATTTTTCATATTTTAATATCAAAATAAATCTTTAATCATGTTTATGGTGGAAAGAGAACAATTGGTTTTTAATTTTGTTTAGTGTTTCTAAATTCAATATGTTTCAATATATAAATAAAGGCAGCAGTAGTACACCGATGTTCAAAAGTCATAAATTGATTGAGAGAAAACAACTCAGGGTAAACACCAAACCGAGGGAAACAATACAACTATAAAAGGAAAACAAAGGAACAACAGGAACACCGACAACAACAACAAACGCGAACACACATAGAAACAAGCTATTTGATAACAACTGCTATATTCCTGACTTAGTACACGACATTTTAAGCACAAAATGGTCAGTTGAACATGGTTAAATGACATGCCAAACCTCCCGCTTTATGACGATGTTAATAAATATATCGCTTAAACTATATGTGAAAGAAATACAGCACAAACACACGCAAAAACACTAAGCACAGAGAAAAGTCTCTTTTAACCCATGTTGCAACTCAACAGCAAGAGATTTTTGAGAATTCGCTGGTGTTAGTGGACATTGAACTTGACACATTATTTTAATATCTTTGTATTTTTAAAGTCATGTCACATTTGAGTTTTTTTGTTGTAGGTTTTCCTCTCATTGACATAAGACGACGTCTTCTAGAAAACCAGTTCATTAAATGCAAGTCGATGGATACATAAGCCTAACACCAGTAGTGTGTTTACTTTAGATGAGTTTGTCTTTACTGTATGGTTCCATACATGCAATAATGTTACTATGTCATGCTTACAGCTGTTGTTAAAAATTGTTCTTTTACTTCGATTGGCTTGCTGTTATAGTTGTTGGTCGCTTGGACGATGCCCACAACCGACTTTTATGTATTCAAATTCTTCAGTTTTCAAACCAGATGCCCAAAACTTAACAGGAGACTGAAATCTACTCACTGCAGTCAAAGAAGGACTTCAGAAATATTCTGAAACGGCATATTCAAGAAGTGGTGTAAATTAGATGTGGATACTGAAAAATTCAAAAGAGTTATTTGTGAATTTACAATCTCAATCATTAAAACATTGTACCAACATTAAAACCTTTGATTTTTCAACTCTCTATACCACTATTCCACATACTAAACGTAAAGCTCGTCTGCAAGAACTCGTCAGCTTATGTTTCTTTAACAAAAAGGGCACTAGACGTTTTAAATATCTAGTTTTGGGCTGGAATTCAGCTTACTTTGTGAAAAATCATACAGAGTCAAGGAAAAAATATACCGATGAGGATATCACTGCCATGCTGGACTTTTTAATTGACAACATATTTGTTGAATTAGGAGGTTTGGTCTTCCAACAGACTATTGGAATCCCAATGGGTACCAATTGCGCCCCTCTACTTGCAGATTTGTTTTTATATTCTTATGAAGCAGAATTTATCCAATGGCTTGTACAGAAAGGAAAAAAGAAATTAGCCCAGTCTTTTAATTTCACCTTTCGGTATATTGGTGATGTACTGTCTCTTTATAATAATAGATTCAGTGATCACTTGCATTTAATATATCCAAGTGAACTTGAAATTAAAGATACTACCGACACAGATAAATCTGCTTCATATTTAGATCTTTTTCTCGAAATGACTACTGGTGGTAGGTTGAATACCAAAATTTATGACAAACGCGATGATTTTAATTTTCCTATAGTCAACTTTCCATTTCTGTGTAGCAACATCCCAAAGGTACCAGCATATGGAGTATATGTGTCTCAATTGATACGTTACTCTAGAGCTAGCTCAAAGTACGTTGATTTTGTTGAACGTGGAATACTGCTTTCTCAAAAGTTGCTAAACAGGGCTATGGAAGGTCATCACTCAAGAAATTTTACGGTCGCCATTATGAGCTGATTGGCATTATGACAAAAGTGTGTCAGAAATCATATCTGATATTCTTCATCAGTCATAAGAACCTTCCATCATTACCGAACTGAACAAAGAAATAACACGACGGGTGCCGTATACGGTGCATGAAATGCTTACCCTTCCGGAGCACCTGATTTCACTCCCGGTTTTTAGTGGAGTTCGTATTGTTTCTTAATTATTATTTATAACTGTTGATGTAAGTGTCCTTTGGTTTTGTTAGTCTTTGTTTACTCATTGGTTTTGATTTTTATTGTCTTTAGGGGTTTTTATAATGTTTTTGTTTAAATTTTGTGATATGTTTGCCATCTTGTTTCACTACTAAATTGAAGTTTACATCCACCTTTAAAGTTTTTCAAAATTGTGTTCCATGTTCGAAATACGCCATCCTATTATAGAAACACCAAAGACATGAAAGAAGACACATGCAGGTGAAGTACTATAACTTTAATTAAAGTTTTTATTACTTGATTTATTTCATTTGGCTGGGCGGGGTTTAACCGGTTTGCTTATTTAAGACCAGATGCAGGTGAAGTACTATAACTTTAATTAAAGATTGGAAGATTTATTTTAAATTGTCAGTGAGATATGAATAAAGGGTAAATTGGTCGTTTATTTTGATTAAACAATAGAAAAACTAATATAATTGTTGATCACAAATCAATATTTGTCGATATAAGTAAACCAAAACGCAGGTTCGACACAAAAGACGTGAAGATTTAATTCTACAGTTTACCACCAAAAAGAGGGAACATATTGAATGGTGTAAGACTTGATACGTTATGGGGCAGCTGTCAATATGTCGCAATTGCATGTTCTTTTGCTTAAAACCACATGGTAATATAAAATCGGATACACCTGCTTTTAGGCAATCGTTTGAGAGTTTTTTTACATTTCCACTCGTTTGATGTGTTTGAGCTTTTGGTGTTGGCATTTGATGGAGGACGTTTAGAGTTTTCCTTGGGAGTTCGGTATTTTTGTTAATTTTTTTTTTTGTCAGTAGATATTTGACTTGGAAAAGATTTAGAGTTTGGCACACTGTGTTAACATCTGCCAATGTTTAAAGACAGCCTCGTCACATAATGAGTTTTATTACTTGATTTATTTCACTTGACTGGGCGGGGTTTAACCGGTTTGCTTATTTAAGACCAGTCAATCTATAGACATGTGTTTTGGGATAATCTCATACACTCAATTCATTAGTATATATATCAGTTTAATGACACTGATAGGTGATTAGAATCAATAATTATAACGGCCATCATCCTTATCACACACATCTTCAAATAAACTGTCCTTATGCAAATTAAAACGTAAGCTCCGTCCGATCAGTTGAAATAACATTGGTAATACATATCGTTTAAATATCTGTCTATTTTCAAAGGCAGTCATTTCACCTTTGGTATTTTTGTCGGAGTGTCCTCTCATTGGAGTAAAGACCACATCTTTATTCACCTTGGTGTTTACTTCTCGAGCAGCAGTTCATTAAATGCAAGATGATGGATACATTAGTCTACACAAGTCGTGTGTTAACGTTAAATGAATGTGTGTTTTCTATTTTGGTCTATCATGATTAGAATACAGCTGTTGTTAAAAATTGGTCTTTTACTTTGCTTGGCCTAATTTTATAGTTTTTGGCCGACTTAAGTGTAATCAACTCTTATAGTTTCCAACCCAGATCCCTGAATCTTAACAGGAAGATTGCACACATGTTGAAGTTATGTACTTGCTCTTATGCATTTATTTTAGTTTTAGAGGGTTTTTTTCACAGTTTGCCAGACTTAACTTGGGAAAGTACATGCATTGCATGTACAGCAAAATTTATGAAGTGGGTACAAGGTTTGTGTAATCAACTCCTCATACTGTTTTCAATCCAAATCCCTGAAACGTCATAGTAAGATTGAACATATGAAGTTTTACACCTGCTTTTAGGCAATCGTTTGAGAGGGTTTTTTTTACATTTCATATTGCAAATATTCAAAAGTTCAATATAAAGCATTCACCATTGTTTAAAAACATTTTTCACAGCCCATCCTTTTGAATCTTTCGTCTATTTTGTTGTGTTCAACCTAGCATCCACATTACATATCAATATTTTTTTGTTTAGACGAAAGCATGTCGACAACAAACAGCAACTGAATTGTATGCTCCAGAATAAGGACCGTTACATACATAATTTTGGATTGGTGGCTATGACAATGCTCATACTTTAATTTAAAAATGTCTTTTGGTTACACAATTGTCATTGTTCTATAGTCTTCTTTCTTTCCTTTCTTTTAGCACATCAAAAAGTGCTATAAGATAAATGTATTATTTTTTAATTTCTACTTTGTTTTTGTTTCATTTGTGATCTCTTTTGTGGTTTTTTTTCACACTGAGATATGTGTAGGCAAACGATCAATTATGATTGTACTAACAACATTGATCAATTGTAAATGCTTCTTGAAACAAATCCGAACATTCTATCAAAGGACACCATAGACCTAATGCGCTATACAGGTTTTCTGACTGTTTGTAACTCACTTCTTAATTTTACTTTATTTAAAAATTCCAAATTATTCAGGCAAACATTTTGAACCAAAGTTTTTTCTTTGATTTGTCTTTGATTCGTTACCATACATGACAAATACCCAGAATCCTGTTGTGTGCACCGAGACCAATATCATTAGGATTATATTAACTTTGATCGCATGCATCTTTAAATTTATAAATTCCTTTAGCATTTGACTTGTATCAACATTCATTATGATCCACGAAAATTTAACTATCAATAGATATGCCCCATCTACAGATTGCCAACAGTTTGTATTCTTTGACAAAGTCTCCATGGCCATCTAATCTATTTGCCATTACTTTAACCTCCTTAAACTATGAAATAGTGTTGTTCAATTCCTTTGATATTAACAAGAGGTACCTACCAATAGTTCAGAGTTTATATTATGAGGATATATTTGATATATTTTCATGTGGATATTAATTCTACTATCAAACCCTAGGAATTGTTTACCAAGATATGAATTTCCTCGCCAATCTAAGCACCTTATCCATGATCATTGATCCAGAAAATTAAAGTCACAAACTCCTTTTGACATATATTCTGCAGTGTTTACATCAAGATGCGTCATGCTGATACCAATCTTGCTTATTATTTGGACAGATGATCAAAAACTATTTTTCTATAGCAAGTATTCGTAGCCAAACATACCACACTGGCCATACTCGAAGCAGTTTTCTTGATCAACATTTATTGATGCCTATAACTAAACATTTAGACAGAAATGTGCATAGACAGATAAATCTATACTAAGAATCGAAATTTTTAATATTTTTTATAGTTAGTTATCAAAGGTACCAGGATTATAATTTAGTACGTTAGACGCGCATTTCGTCTACATAAGACTCATCAGTGACGCTCATATAAACATATTTATAAAGCCAAACAAGTACAAAGTTGAAGAGCATTGAGAATCCAAAATTCCAAAAAGTTGTGCCAAATACGGCTAAGGTAATCTATGCCTGGGATAAGAAAGTCCTTAGTTTTTCGAAAAATTCAAAGTTTTGTAAACAGGAAATTAAAAATGACCACATTATTGATATTCATGTCACCACCGAAGTGTTGACTACTGGGCTGGTGATACCCTCGGGGACGAAACGTCCACCAGCAGTGGCATCGACCCAGTAGTGTAAATAGTTATCAAAGGTACCAGGATTATAATTTAATACGACAGACGCGCGTTTCGTCTACATAAGACTCATCAGTGACACTCATATCAAAATATCTTTAAAGCCAAACAAGTACAAAGTTGAAGAGCATTGAGGATCCAAAATTCCAAAAAGTTATGCCAAATACGTTTTTATCATCTGCCATCTTTATTACCCACGTTCTAAATACTTTACCACAATTTGGAATATCTTCAATATGAATTAAATTTTTCAAACTGATTTTATGAATTTTACAATCAATTTATGACTATTTATCAGCGGCATACCACTGTTGCCTTTATTTAAAATTGTTTTCAATGTTGTACTGTTACACTATTCTCCCAGGTTAGGGGAGTAGTCAACACTCACAAACATGTGCAATCCCATCATACTCTTTATGTGCCTGTCCCAAGTTGGGACTATGTAATTCAAAACAATGGATTATCATTCATCTTATTTCTTTTTCATCCACTGTTTTGTCAGTTTTTTTATTAGAAATATTTCCCATTTTCCATGTTAATTTTCTTTTTATAGCTGACTATATACAGCAAGGATTTTGGTCACTGTTGAAGGCCATTCTTTGACCTACAGTTGCTTTCATTGATTGGTTGTCCCAGAATACATATGTGACTGTATAACTTTGTTACTAACACAAAATATTAAGTAAGATTTGTATATTTTATTTTCACTTTGCAAAAATGAACAAGGTAAAAACTTCCACAAGTAAGTGTCAAGGAACAAAAAAACTTTTACAAAAATATCTAACATTGAACAAAAATTCTCATATAAAAATAATCATATAACAAATAATATATAAAGGCACTACATTGGATGGAATATCAGGCAGTGTACAGAACTACACTCAGCAGTAATACATTGGTTTATTTTATCGTAAAGAAAAACAAGTCATCTGTATCCTCAAGTAAAAGTTTTGTAGATATCACAGAAAATATAGGAAATTAATTACAATTACATTAAATCAACATTTTAAATCTAAACACTGATAATGAAAACAGTTTATCAATACATATAATATAGAACAAACTTTTTTTATTGTTTTATATTTCTTAAAATTCACATGCTGATAAATCATATATCTACAGAATGATTTCATCTTATAAAACAAGTCTTCCATATAAATACACTAACATTAAATAACATTATTTCACATTAAACATGTAAAATATAACAAGCATATAAAAATAAATAATTATTATGGACGGAGAAAAATATTGTTGTATCCTTTAGCATTTACATAGACAATAAATATAAAGAAAAACATTCAATTAAATCAAAGTTGTTGTCAATTTAAGACCTTAAGCCAAAGTTTATAATGTGACAATCAATAGTAATATGCATTATCTGTGTCAACAAATTTTTTTAATAGGTTGAAGACAAATTAAATAAATCAAAATTGGCAAAAATGTTTAACATGAACAGCACTATTCTTTAGATTTTCTAGATGCATTTGATGGTCTTCTGCTTCCTAATCCTCCAGTCTCACTTTGTCTTCTACTTCCTCTACTACCACTTCGCTCAACATTTTCTCCAGAAGCACCTGTAACTGGTCCCCGACTGTCACTTCTATCTACCTGCTCTCCTGACTGTGTTTTCTTTAGGCTACCAGCAGAGGACTGTCTAGGAAGAATCTGTGCATTCACACTGTCTTTAGATTCAGCCTTCTTTAGACTACTCCTAGATGGCTGTTTCTTAAGCTGATGGTCTTCACTCTGTGACTGAGTGGGAGGTGAACTACCTCTTGTAGCTTCCTCAGTGTCAGCTTTACCATTCCTTTCAGTGTCAGCTTTAACACTCCTCTCAGTTTCAGCTTTTCCACTCCTCTCTGTGTCAGCTTTTAAACTGCTTTCGGTGTCAGCTTTAGCGCTTGTCTCAGTGTCAGCTTTTACACTCCTAGCAGTGTCAGCATTTACACTCCTTGCAGTGTCATCTTTTACACTTCTTGCAGTGTCATCTTTCACACTTCTCCCGGTATCAGCTTTTACACTTCTCTCAGTTTCACTTTTGTCCTGTTTCTGAGTTTCACCTCCTGCTTCGTTATCAGTGTCAGTTTCTATTTCAATTTGTGTGACTGGTTCCTCAATCTGGGAACGAGGCCTAGCATTGTCATTTTCATTATCAAATGATTTACTGACATCTTTTTGTGATCCAGGTTTGACAGGAGTTACTGCCCCTCTCGATCCTCTACTTCCTTTAGTTGTAGGTCGAGAGGTTTTTTCTGGTATGGGTGATGCTTTAGCTGTTTTCTTACTGCCCTTTGACTTTGATGAGACGGTACTTCCAGCTTTACCACTCCTAGGACTACCTTTGCCACTGATGGTACTTCCTGCTGGTTTTGGACTAGATTGTACTGCAGGACTACCTTTACCACTTGGGTGAGGACTTGACTTTGTAGAGCGTGCTTTCTCTTCTTCAGCCATAAGAGGTTCCTTTACTAATCCCATGCCTGGTGGCAGTGGTGGAGCTTTAGGAGTGATTGCTCTATATGACAACTGAGACACCTCGGATGGATTGGCATCAAAGTCTTCTTCCTGTTCTAGTTCCTGTAACTCTTCATCATCCTCCTCTGATTGGATCTCTGACTCCCCCTCAGCAGGTAACATTGATGGACCGGCCTTCAATAACATTAGATAGGATCGAGACTTCTTAGCTCCATCCTCTGGTAGACCTAACAATAGAAAATAAAACTTTGAAAAATGTGAAACAAAATATCAAAAAGGCTGTACAGTTGCCTATAATACAACTTATCGCTATTTGGAAATCTGTCCGGCTTGAACTGAGAATCTGTCCAAGTTGAACTTTTGACATCATACAACAATCACTTTTCCATTGTTGCGTCAGATATTTTCTATTATGACGTCAAAATTTACAGGAACTTTTGTAATGTCCAGTAATGGCAGACAAATAGCAATAAGCTGTATTGCTTACATCCACCTCATTTGAACTTTGGTGGATAGTTGTCGCATTAACAATCATACTTCATCTCCTCATATATATATAATTATATTTCTCCAAATTTTTTAAATGTTAACACAATAGGTTAATTTGGATAACTTTAATACATGTATATTTAAAATTTAATTTTCTAGAGATGAAAAATACTGTACAACACCAGATTTGATGAAAGAACCTATTTCTCAAATGATTATTAGACCACAAAATATGCAAACTTTTTGCTTTCTTTTCTGGTATTCTGCAAAACTTATGTTCTTTCTGTGTTTCTTAACCTTTTTTAAAAAAATTCTTCCTGAATTTGTGTTTGGTCTAATTCTTTTATTTATAAAGTTTTTTTTTTTCTACATTCATGTTGTTTTTTACCACTGCATCAAGCATTATAAAATATTTTCCACTCAAAAACAAATTTATAAATTGCAACTTGAGATTAGCTGAGCCTTTCATGTATTCAAGATTTCATTATTGAGAGCGAGTGAGTTGTTAAATTATATGTTATTTGGTCTCGAGAGGAAAGTTGTCTCGTTAGAGATCATACCACATCTTCTTATTTTAATAAATCTCAAGATTATGTTTTTTCTATCATAAAGCATTCATAGTCACCATTTATCGTTAATATCACAATAATAAAATCAGAGGAATTTAACAGTCAAGAAGATATGATCAACACAAAGAATCCATAGAAATAAAAAAATATTTATTGAATATGGCATTAACTGATTGCTAGCATTTACCTGCATCTAATATCAAAGCAGTTCTGGACAGCTTCCATTTATCTACTGGTGTTGGACAATTCAGATCCAATGTATCACATAGAACTTGACGACTCTTCAATTAAAAAAAAAAGTGATTATTTATCAAATATAGGTCAAGGTTATATTTTTTTCAAAACTAGTCAAGGTAATAATTTCTAAAGACAAAAGCTATTTTGAAATAAAACAAATTGTATCAATTATTAACATCTATCAATCATATACAGTTATGAAGAAATTTTACACAATATTCTTATAACTTTTTTTGTTACAAAGAACTCAAATTTTATTATTTCTACACAATGGAGATTATATTATTTTCAGAGACATCTGTTGAAAACAAATACTGAAAATGTTGTACATTTTTCATTCACATTAAAGTGACTATTTTAATTGTCCTCAACAGACAAGACCGATATAGAAATATCTAAGTACCTTATTCATGGATATAGAACATGAATATGTGACTGTTTCATTACCTAATTCATGAATATAGGACATGAATATGTGACTGTTTAATTACTTTATTCATGAACATATAACAGGGATATATGTGACAGTTTAATTACTTTATTCATGAATATAGGACATGAATATGTGACTGTTTATTTACCTTATTCATGAACATAGGACAGGGATATATGTGACAGTTTAATTACCTTATTCATGAATATAGGACATGAATATGTGACTGTTTAATTACCTTATTTATGAACATAGGACAGGGATATGTGACGGTTTTAAAAATGACCTTATTCATGAACATAGGACAGGGATATGTGCGTTATTTACCTTATTCATGAATATAGGACAGGGATATATTTGACTGCTTAATTACCTTATTCATGATCATAGGACAAGGACATGTGACTGTTTATTTACCTTATTCAGGAACACAGGACATGAACATGTGACTGTTTAATTACCTTATTCATGAACATAGGACAGATATCTGTGGCTGTTTAATTACCTTATCTGTGAACATAGGACATGGATATGTGACTGTTTATTTACCTTATTCATGAACATAGGACATGGATATGTTACTGTTTAATTACCTTATTCATGAACATAGGACAGATATATGTGACTGTTTAATTACCTTATCTGTAAACATAGGACAGAAATATGTGACTGTTTAATTACCTTATTCATGAACATAGGACAGATATATGTGACTGTATAATTGCCTATTTATGAACATAGGACAGAAATATGTGACTGTTTAATTACCTTATTTATGAACATAGGACAGGGATATGTGACGGTTTTTAAAAAGACCTTATTCATGAACATAGGAGAGGGATATGCGAGTTATTTATCTTATTCATGAACAAAGGACAAGGATATATTTGACTGCTTAAATACCCTATTCATGATCATAGGACAAGGACATGTGACTATTTATTTACCTTATTCAGGAACATAGGACATGGATATGTGACTGTTTAATTACCTTATTCATGAACATAGGACAAGGACATGTGACTGTTTATTTACCTTATTCATGATCATAGGACAGGGATATGTGACTTTGTTATTACCTTATTTATAAACATAGGACATGGATATGTGACTGTGTTATTACTTTATTCATGAACATAGGACAGAGATATGTGACTGTTTAATTACCTTATTCATGAACATAGGACAGATATATGTGACTGTTTAATTACCTTATTCATGAACATAGGACAGGGATATGTGACTGTTTAATTACCTTATTCATGAACATAGGACAGGGATATGTGACTGTTTAATTACCTTATTCATGAACATAGGACAGAGATATGTGACTGTTTATTTACCTTATTCATGAACATAGGACAGGGATATGTGACTGTTTTCTTTTCCTCCTTTTCTTCCTGGTCACTTCTTATGACTGGTCTCAGGTATAAACATGGAATGGAATACAAACCAGATCTACAAAATAATCATATATCAATGAATATCAAAGCAGATAAGATCTTATCAATTTTAAAATATCATTAAATAAGAACTATCTTCAAGGATTCTAACTCATCTTTTTTATCTAATTAAAATGATTTTCTTACTGACATGATGAAAAATCTTTTTCATAATAACATTTTTGTTCAGAAATTCAATGAATATTTCCATTAGTGACTGAATCTCAGTACTTTTTCAGCTGGTAGTAACAACATGGTCAATTCTGTAAAAAGTCTCTTTGCATCAGGTTTTTTTGCTGTTGTAAACTTTTTGTAATGGGTGCAAAAAAGACTTTTTAAAAGTCTGCTTAAAATTTGATCACTTGTTGAAGAGAAGCTTTGGATTGAACAAGGGACATTAATTATCATATACTACCTTCAATTAACATTAGGTGTAAAATTTAGCACAAACAAAATTATAAAAAAAAAAAAAAGAGATTTGTTTTCATTTCTAGGGTATGTTTATTTTATCTTTATTGTAAAAAAGAACACAATAAACAAATTTCTGACTCCTCTCATTCTTATACTAATATACATGCAGGTTGAAATATGTACAAACAAAATAATGATCAACATATGAGTGGATCCTTACTCAGGGTTCTTTAGACTATCATTATCATAGTCCCAGGAACCTCCTTGTAGGTATATACTGGTCAAAAATAATCCTCCCTCATCGACTTCATAGTCCTCTGTGTTGATGTCATCCATAACTACACACTCAAATGACATCTGAAATTAACACATACAAACATTTTAAATAAAGTATGACTGATGCCAAAAACCAAAAATTAGTTTTCATCTTATCAAATAAAGTTTTTGCTTGATGACGAAACATATTAACCTGAATAAATTCTTACCATGCAGTAATTGATGAGTGTTGTAGTCTTTATTATCCTTTTATTTTACTTATCTATTGAAAGACAACTGTGAATACCTTTTGGTATCCACTCACTATTACCCAACCTCACGATAACCACTTCAGGTTTTAGTTCACCTTTTATAATTTCAAATAAAATAGCTGTCTAAACTAGAGTCAATATCTAATAATTCTGACTTACTGAACATTCCATTACCATGAATACGATAAAATATGACGGATGGAAGGATATGTAATCATTCATTAAATTCACCAACAAGAGTTAAAACATTGTTAAAAGGAACCCAACATAAAAAATAACAAAAATATTATTGTACTTGGTTGTCACATGGAATTCAGAATGTACTGGCAATTTTGCTAATTTATCTTTTCCACTTTGAAGTCTATAGGTGTAATACCACCATTGATTTTCCCCTATTAGTCTTTGTTAAATTTGCACTTTTCAAAAAATTGTGCAGAATTTATCTTTGTTTCAAATAAAGAAATACTTGGCATGATTAAAGTTTTATCCTGTCCAGTACTATAGAAAAAATTTCACATAACATTTCATTGCATATAAGAAAATAACCATAATTGGAAGTTAACCAATCAAATTTCTCCCCTTATTTTATCTGTGTACAAGGTTTAGTCACCATGTAACCTTAAGATTACAAAATTTTCTATAAAAATCCCAAATAAAAAATAATGGTGTTTTGAAATACCCAAGACATATGTTTATGACACAGAAATGTTTTTACGGAAATAAAATGTAGGATTAATTACCTATAACTGTCAAATTCAAGGGAATATTTTTTTAGACCTACTTTTGTATACAACCGGATGTGACGTACCATGATTTGGTGGTATTACACCTAAAAACAATATGAGGTTTATACAGCTATATGCAAATTAATATACATATTAAAGACCTACATCATCCACCCTGGTGTTAGTGACAATGGCCTTCTCCTGTTTTAGAGATGTCAACAAAGCCTGTGGATTGACCAGGCCTCCTAGCCAGATCTTTGTCAGTCTTCCTGAGGCTATGATTGGATTATCATCACCATCATCTTTGTAGGTAGGTATCATACCATGTCTTACAAATTCATATAACTGTTTGTGTCTCTTCTTTGTATCTAGCAATAAAATCAATTCATATTACAAATTACTTAGAATGCATTAATGAACTCCATGAATTTAACAAATACAGTAATTATTTGACAACTATCTCAGAAGTGAATCCATTGTTATCAAATGTTAAAGTAGATATCTTTTCTTTAACCATGGAAAATACATAACTTTAACATTCATAATCTACATATTTTTGCCTTACTTTATATGCAGAAAATTAATGTGTACAATTATGATGCCAAATTCATTAAAGCAAACCAACAAATGTTTGCACCTGTCCTAAGTCAGGAATCTGATGTACAGTAGTTGTTGTTTGTTTATGTAATTTATACGTGTTTCTCGTTTTTTATATAGACTAGATGTTGGTTTTCCCGTTTGAATGGTTTTACACTAATTCAAGCCATGTTTATCTAAACTTATTATAAGAAGAAAGACAACTCTGGTTTTTTTTCTTATACTGGTATAAATCAAAGTGTATATCCTTTCCTCAGGTCAGGTATAATTTAACAATACCAAAATGTGATATAATGGCTTAGGAGAAACCAATCAATCAGATTCCAACAGACAAGAATATATACAACTTAACGAAAATGTATAGCCTTTAACAATGAGCAAAACCCAAACTGCGTAGTTAGCTATAACAGGCCCCTGCATGACAAAATGTTAAAAAAAAAAAAAAATAGAGAGGAACTCAAGGGCCTGATTTAATATGAATATAAATTGATAGTCTAAAGTACATTCTAATATTAAATGGATGTATCCACATTATACATATCATTTACCTTCAAGCCAGGACACCAGTGAATGAGTACAAGGTTGACAGTTAGGATGAATCCATGATATAGGTATAAACTCTTCTTGTAAGCTAGAAACAGTAGATGACAACATCTTTGGTAAAGCTTCTGGTCCTCCCAGTAGATGTGATTGTAGAACATTAATCTCTTGTCTGATGTGACATAGGATGGTATTAAACCACAAACATTCCTGTAATTAAAATATAATTTCTTCAACAAAAATATTTGAGCAAAGTTGGCAATGTTTGATTATTTTCCTTTTTTCAATTGTTATGACTTTTGATACACATTAAATAATACCTGAATAACACAAATAAATACACTGAGGAAAAATAATTGTAGATATATGAACATCAAACAACTTCATAGGATATTCAAAGAAATGACATGCATAAAACAAGGTGTTTATCTTCTTCATTTAAAAATTCCACAAATCATTCTGAATAATGCAGGAGTCATCTATCTGAATTTCTAAAACATTTATGCAACATTAGAACCTGTCTCAGCTGTAATTTAGCTGTCTTCAATTACAACTTGCTTCTGTATATTTCAATTAAAACATGAACCACTAATTATCTCCCCTTACCTGTAATAGAAAAAAAAATTATCTCCCCTTACCTGTAATAGAAAAAAAATTTATCTCCCCTTACCTGTAATAGACAATATCCTATAGTTTCTGGCATCTGTGAACTGGCTGCAGTAGCCAGGCTGATAACTGATGGTCTATGGTATGGGAAATCATAGTCTTCACCAATTACATCTATCACATTACCCAACTCCAACAGGTTAGGTAACTCTTCCAAACACAAATCTAATGCTGATCTCAATTTAGCTATGTTAATTTCTCCTGTAGTTTTTGCTACATCTCCAGCTTCCATGTTCTGTGTTTCAAACATGTGGTCAAGATGTCGGATAAAAACACTTGAGCTGAAAGAAAAATCTTATTATCATTTATCTCTCAACAATATTTTTGCTATAACACAAAGAATTGAGTAACCTTTTTTAATTAATTTCTGATATCATATAATAAATAAAAGGACCACAAAATGGTAATTCAAAACCTTTTAAATCTAGTAGGTCTTTTATTTGGTCAACATAGCATCAAATAAACCAGAGAAAGAAAATTACCAGCCAGCATCGTAGTAAAAATAAACACAGTTTTGATGACAACAGATCAAAATTTCAGTAACAAGGAGACAATTTCATCATCATTACACAACATCTCTCTATTGTAGATTTGATTTTATGTGTTTTAACGCCACTTTTAAGCATAGCTTTTGTGCTTTTTCGTGGCGGCCAGTTTTTATTGGTGGAGGAAGCCAGAGTGCTAGGAGAAAACCACGATATTCAATAGGAAAACTGACATTCCTAGTCAATTAAGATTGGAATCGAATGCACCTGCTATAGTGAGGTTTCGAACTCACAACCTCAGCGTTGATGGGCTAGTGGTTATAGTAGTAACTACTTAGACCACTCTGCCACCGAGGCTTCTCCTCTATACCTGATAGAAAGATGGGATGGGTAAGTGAAGTGACTTGGCTAGTACTTTCTAAGATGTCTAGCTAAATACTTAATCAATGTAGACTTACTTGGCATCATTATTTTCTTTTTCTACACTTGTCTGTAACTGTAAAGCTGAAATTGTGAATTCTTCATCCACATTTTTCTCATACCATGAACCATATTCTTGTGGATCTGTGAAATACAAATAAAAAAGTCAGATGTAAATCCAACCAAATCAGTGGTAATTGTCATGTGTTGTTAAATTTCCCTTTAGACCAGGAGCCTGTATTGATCTCCTGGTTATAATTTCTGTAAAACAACTCTTAAATGGGTAACAATTGTCTTTAAAGGGCAATAACTTCTTTTATTTTAAGTTTTGGTTGCAATGTTGGTTTGAAGACAGGATCATGAACACATTTTTGAACTAGATACCCCAAGGGTGATTGTGATCAAGTGTCAATTAATAAGGCCAGTTTAAAATGAGAACTTTTTTTGTAAAAGTTAATGGTCCATGACAGACACAAAACACAAAGTGTTGAGAAAAGCTCAAATTGCCCTATAGGCAAGATAAGCAAACAAATAACTGGGTGCATATGAAGAAAAATTTTGTCAAAGCTTATCTTGTTGTCTACATTACTTACCAACATTAGCTGGTGGAGTAGGGATAGCTACACTCCCTAATACCAGTGAGCCTGAACTTTCTTGGTATAGATTATACAGGACATGGGTTACAGCAGCTTCAATATAGGTCATATCACTCTCACTTGTCACACAGTTATTGTACACCAACTACAAAACCATTAGCATTTTATATATATATGTATCATGTTCTTTTATATACAGGTTTTCTTTAATGTGCATTAAATTGTTCAGAGTTTATATGACAATAAATATTTGAATTAAATCTAAGGAGAAAAAATCAGCTGATCAATACATTTCAAATCAAACCATTTACATATCAATAAATAAATAATCTTTCAGAATATTTTTCCTGAACAAGCAGTATTATTCCGTATGATGACAACTTACTTTCAATACCATTATACTACATTTCCACTAATTTTTACTCTCTTTCTAAAGTTTTTTTAAATAAACTGCTTAAACTTTTGTCTTATAAAAGTGAGTTATAATAATACACCTTGATCCATAAAGTGTAACATGTTGCAAAGCCATGTGCTTTTTTATCAGCCACCAAAACCCATTTGTGTTTATGGTTACCGAGTACAAAATATTGCAATATGTGTTACAATGAAACGTTTCTTATATCCTGGTGTATCACAGTGCACTTCAAAACATTGCTTTTCATGTGCATGCTTTGAACTCTGAGACATTCATTTTTTTTATTTATTTATTTTTTTGGGGGGGGGGGGGGTATTTTTTTTTTACTCTTAAGAAAATACTGATCATTACACAACTAAGAGATGATTAGAACCAAGGCCATTATGACTTAATATGTGTTGCAATTGCTTTTTTTTCAAAACATATCTCCACTCTATAAATGGGAAATATATGTGCTTAGTTGGCCAGTTCTGTGTAACCAACACCAGTTAAATCTTTACCGAGGAAATGGAATAATCCAGATTTTCAAAATTTGGTGCCTCGAAGCCTAATGTTGTTGGCCATGGAGATTCCATCTATTAGAGGAATGTTAAACAATATAAATCATTTGACTAATTACCTATCAATTTTGGCATATTTATAATGTTTATTTGAGCATCACTTGAGAACTTTTATAATACTTTAAATTCAAATGCTTTAATTTCAACGAAGTTGAATAAAATAAATCTTTTTATAGAATCAACTTGATTTTGAATTAAAATGATATTTAATTCTGAGAAAGCTTAATATATCAGAATTACATAATTTCATGACTTGTAACTTTTAACATAAACAAATTTTGTTATAAATGGAATGAAATCATGTTATGGTTTAAACATACCTGGGCAAACATATTGGTCATTTTATC
Organism: Mytilus edulis; assembly: GCA_019925275.1. Lineage (NCBI taxonomy): Eukaryota > Metazoa > Mollusca > Bivalvia > Mytilida > Mytilidae > Mytilus > Mytilus edulis. The sequence goes on from CM034352.1 coordinate 94,897,733, forward strand.
AACTTTAGGGTCTGTTCCATCAGGTCTCAGTAATTTTCCTGTTAGTATTTCTATGGCTTGTTCCATCTGGACTTTATTGAATGGATACCACTGATTAAGTCCCTGGGATCCAAACAGCTGTCTAGCTGACAACATTCCCTGTATGACACTAAGACCGAAGGCTATAGATTTGATGACTTGTGATTCCGTTGATAGTTTGTCAAACACTCCAGCATTTGATGTCTGCTTCAGAGTGGACACAATCGCTGTAAAAAAAAATACATGCAGGAAATTTGGCTAAAAAAGCCCATTTGGGCTGTTTGTCAAAATATGATGATTTTGGGCAATTTTCAGACCTAAAAGCTTAAGAAAACCTTGGCTGCCACCTAAGATTCAAAATGTTTTGTAGCCAAAAGATTCCAATTTTGATATAGAATGCATCAATAAAAAAAAATTTGGGATTGTGGATAGTGATAAAGGTTAAATATGCCAAAAACAATTAAGATTATGGATTTTTTTTCAAAATTGACCTAAAATAAAAATAATGTGTATTTAAGGGGTCATAGCTTCATAAAATAAGGGGACATAGCATCATAAAATACAAATAATGTGTATTTTAGGTGTCATAGCTTCATGAATTAGGAAGAAGCAAAAAAAAAATATTTTTGTCCTAAACGTATTATCACAAGTATTTCTATGCCAATTTTAACCCTTCATGAAGGGATTTTACTGAAATTTGAAATAAATGAACATTTTTTTAAAGAATTTTGAGAATGGAAGCCAGATTAGTATACTACCTTCATCAAATCGCACTATTATAATTATCAATTGTCATAAAATGTGTCAAAATTTATGTACAATGTACCTGAGTGTAGATATGATTGTGGAGATTTGTGTTGTATTGTAAATGGAGCATCTACTTTTCCTCCTTCATCAGCAGTGCTGCCCTCTGGTGTTATTGCATCCTGAGTTATGTGACTCCATGAAACTTTGTGTAGGTTCCTGATCAGGAAATCTGTTATCCTGGGACATGGTTCTGATGTTATCCATCACACAGAATCTACTTCCTTTCTGCTTGTCTTCCTGCATGACACCTAAACAAAATGGTGCAAAAGTTAGCTATCATGTATTGCAAATAATAATTATTCAAAAGATGATTATTGGAGCTAAAATTAAAATCTGGAATTATTCTATAATTAATAAGTAGTTGTGAGGCTCTTTAAATTGTTTTATTCTTATTGTCAGCAAATCATTTTTAAAGAAATAATAAACATAAGATTAAACATTGAATTAGCTGAAAAAATATTTGTAGAGACAATGGCCCTGGATTGACTCTTTTAACCTTCAACTAAATAAACACAGATAAAAATCTAACATTTTTTTTGTTCATTTAAATAAGTAGCATCTTATGCTTCATGTTTTTACAGGCAACCATTCATGCACAAAGAAACCAATGCTTTTTAACAATTAATTGCTACTAAATGTGCATGTATGAACATGTGAATTCAAACAATTCAAACAGCAGCATATAATTTATACAAATGATCAATGAGTTTCACAAGTACAATTGAATTCATTGCCAAAACATTTTCACTCATTGAAGACAGAAAATTAATACATCACAACAAATTGTAAAATATAATTGAACAAGAATGTGTCCATAGTACACGAATGCCCCACTCGCACTATCATTTTCTATGTTCAGTGGACCGTGAAATTGGGGTCAAAACTTTAATTTGGATTTAAAATTAGAAAGATCATATCATAGGGAACATGTGTACTAAGTTTCAAGTTGATGTAACTTTAACTTCATCAAAAACTACCTTGACCAAAAGCTTTAACCTGAACTTCGCACTATCATTTTCTATGTTCAGTGGACCATGAAATTGGGGTCAAAACTATAATTTGGCATTAAAATTAGAAAGATCATATCATGGGGAACAAGTGTACTAAGTTTCAAGTTGATTGGACTTCAACTTCTTCAAAAACTACCTTGACCAAAAACTTTAACCTGAAGCGGACGGACGAACGGAGGCACAGATGGACGAACGGAGGCACAGACCAGAAAACATAATGCCCCTCTACTATCGTAGGTGGGGCATAAAAATATTATTAATATAATCACAGATATATATTATATAAATAGCAGCTAAACACACATGAAAATCTTTGTATCTTATCCTAATTGAAATTTCAAAATCTTAGTAAGAATAATCCTGGAAAACCGATAAGAAATGTTTGAAATTATATCAGAATATGTGGGCTAGTTAAACAAGAGCTAATAGCAAATCAATATTTGTTTATGTGCATTATGTGACCCCTTTATAGTTATATACCTTCATACCCATTATCATATGACATTTAAAAGTATACAGCCTTTCCCAAATTTTATTACTTGTGTTCTCTCTAAAGGTGAATTGAGTTGCCAATCACAAAAAATACAGGTTGCTCTTTGTAAATACAGCTTTTTCACCAACCAAGTCTCTTTTGGGAAAATATATAATATTCAAAGATACTTTTTCTTGTTTACCTTCTTGTTCCAAAATATGATCTCAATGTATCATCTCATAGATAAACAGATTATACCAGTATAAATATCTATAAATACACATGGATTGCAGCAAAATTTAATTATGAGGAAGACCCAAAGTAAAGGCAGGGGTTGTACATAATTTAAGTATAAGTTTAAACTCTTAGAACTTCAAGACATATAAATATTTGAAAATATATTGCACAGCCCTTTGCTTCAACCTTTGAAAATAATAGCAGTGCATAGGAACTTTCCATTAAAGAATTAAATTTTTTACAACAAGAATGTGTCCCCAGTACACATATGCCCCGTCCGCACTATCATTTTCTATGTTCAGTGGACAGTGAAAAATCTCTAATTTTGCATTAAAATTAGAAAAATTATGTCATAGGGAACATGTGTACTAAGTTTCAAGTTGATTGAACTTCAACTTCATCAAAAACTACCTCAACCAAAAACTTTAACCTGAAGCCGGACAGACAGACAAACGGATGAACAGACCAGAAAACATAATACTCATAAATGAGGCATAATAAATGGGGCATAAAAATTCACAGTAAAAGAGACACCATGTAAGCCCTAAAAAGAGTTACTATGGGAAAAAGCATTGACTATATTTACAGAAGTGTTACCTGTCATTTTGTTGTAACATGATTATATTACTATAAACGCATTTAGCCTTTACTAGCCTGTTTCTCTGCAATTTAATTTTATGATTTTCAAATCAGTTTCATGAAGATAATAAGGAAAGATCCATGTTTTACATATTTGCAACTTTTTACATATTTGTTATTTTTCTACTCTAAAAAGTCACGAAAACAAATTGGTAGCGAAAGTATTTGGTTTACAGCATTTGAGGACAATTGCATGTCTTACAAAATATGATTTCTTCTCTATTTTTCTCTCTATCCCTGACTAAATGTGCAAAAAATGTCAACACATACCTTGTGGACACCATCATATTTAATAGGAATCATTTTTGGCAAATTATCAACAGGTGTTTTACATCCCCTTCTACAATGTGTAAAAACAATAAATGTGAAAATATCCTATGTGGATCACGGCACATCTAACAGGAAATAATACCCATCTGTGTGGATAAATAACTAACTCTTACTTCGAGATCTGGCTACCCTCACTAATTGTTTTTTCAGATCATTAAACAGTGTATCATGAGCCAGATGAAGATTTTCTATGATAACCCATCCATCATGCTTCTCAGCACCATCAATAGCTTCCTGGATCATGTATTCACAACCTTCTCCTATCTTTACATGTTCTACTTTGGAACCAATTGCCTGAAAATATGTCAAAACAATTTGTGAAAATTAAATGTAAAAATTTTAATTTAGTTCATTTATATGTTTTGGAGTTAATTGTGGTGTCAATTTTCACTGAACTAGTGCACAGTTTTATCTAGGTGCAAGCTGAGGAGCACCTCTGGGTGCAGGATTTTCTCGCTGCATTGAAAACCCATTGGTGGACTTTGCCTCTTGTCTGCTCTTTGGTCGATTGTTGTCTCTTTGACATATTCCCCATTTCCATTTTTAATTTTATTAATAAAGTGATAGAATGTGTTTTGAACCTTCTTTTTCATTGCCCTTTTCAAGTTTATAGTTTTTTACAATTCAATTAAACTTTATAAACTTTTAACAATTCAAAAAGTTTAAACTAAGATTTATGATGTTAAAAATCATTATTACAGGAGATTCATTTGGTAAAATAATGGATAACAGCTAACCACATAACAAAGTGTTCAACATTCCACAAGCTGTCTATTGGCTTGTATACAGAATTTGTTAAAGCCACAGAGTCAAGTTTCATTTAAAACACTTTTCTCAATCCACAAAGTTGGTACCAATTAAAATACTAGTAAATATATTCATATTAGTAATAGTGGTAGTGGCCTGTAAATTGAAGATATTAATCATGCATTACCTGAGCCATCTTATATAAAACATCTATTGGTTGATCTGTCATTCTTAATTTTGTTGAAAATGGTTTGAGTCCACTTGTTACACTAGGAGGCAGTAATAACAACACACCAAGGTGACGTTTGGCATCCTTCAACGTGTCGGCTAAATTAAAATCTGATTGGTCAGGTAGATTTAATGTCAGGTGTTTGTTGACATAGTTAACGAGAGCTGTTGGTAGTCTGTCAGGTCTGAGCATACGAAGTAGTAACAGCTGATGGAACTCTGTCATTGGACCTAAATCTGGGGTCTTTGCATTCCCAACGCTGCCACTAGAACCAGGTCTTCGTTCTAAACAACAATAATAAATAGAAATCAGTACAGCATATAGATGATACTATTTTGATGTTAAATTTATCAATACCTTTTTCTGTATAATAAACTTGGGTTTTCATTAGAAACAGTATTTTTGTTCTTGGCTTAATAATCACAAATTATTGAATACACTACAAGCTTCTATTTAGTCTCTTGCAATGAAATAATGTAATTTTGTAAAAAGCTGCATGGAATATTCGATCTAATATAGTCTCATAACTATACAATATATATCATTGTATTATACTATTATTCTCTACTGTCTATTCATGTTTTATATTATGTAATATATGTTGCTTATTTTGCCATAACATGTCTATGCTTTTGCAATAAAGATTTATTCATTCATTCAATGGTCAATTTCTACTGACAACAAAACCCAACCTTACCTGTACTCTCTCCCCCTACGGCCAGTGGAAGTGGTTCTTTCTCTGGGTATGGGGATTTGTACCAAGCTTTCCACGCCTCTGAATTTTGAGCAAAGTTAACACACAGACTGTCTAATGGTCCCGGGAGGACAGATAAGGCCATGATATCTTCCCATTTCTCCTGAGGCAGCCATGTTGGTGGATCATCCTTGTAGTCAAAATCATTTAAAGTCAGCTGCATACCAAGACCAGGATTACCTTTAATGAAAATAATGACAGAAAATCATTACCTGATACTTTCTTACAAATATAGCTGTTCAATTTATATGGCAAAATGCAGTATATTATCTTATCAAATAATGGCTGAGGAAGGAAAAAAAACAAATCATAACTGATTTCTTTTTCAAATAGATGAGTACTTTTAAATATAATTCTTGCTTTTATTTTTAATTCAGGAGCATGATTGATATTTATGTGGAAATTGTACCTTGTAACAATAGAGACATTTCTTCATTAGAGAAGTTTTCCATTCCTTCGGCTTCAATGTTCAGACATAACAATGTGGCAAACAGAAGACAATCTTCTTCATACAAACTCCTAGAAAAAAATAAACAAACAACTAAGTTAACATATAAGACATATCATATTACTACAGAAAACTCTTTATTAAACCTTAAACCACTGACAAATTATGATATTTTTTTTTAATCAATGCTGTATTTGACACACTTCATATTAACTTCAGATAAGAAGATTTTTTTATTTTACAAAGGGTCATACTCAAGTAAAATGTCCTTTCCTTTTAATATATGGGTTAAACATTTGATATGATACCTATTCATGATGGGGAGTAATTGTCTTAAGTACTATAATTAAGAAATGTATTACATGATATGATTAAAATCTCCGAATTCTGTGAAAAAGACAGATATAATTCTAAACTCTTGATAACATTTTTACGTTTTCCAAGGCAACAAAAATTATGACAATGTCAAACTTACTCTCTAATTCTACGATATACAAGTCCTGTCAACTTGTCCATCACTTGTTTGATTTGATTGGCAGATAGAGATGAGTACTCCAACCCTTCAGATGGTAATGGAACAGTCTCAGGTATTTCAAGAGGAGGTAACTCCTCTGATTCTGTACCAGCAATTAGTTTTTGTGCTGCTGCTGTACTTGCAGAATCACCTGTTTAATAAAACATAACATTCTTAAAAAATATTGACCAGTCGTCATTTAAGAATATAATGTATTCTGTGTAATATTTTCAAAAGTGTACAACAAAACGTTGTGATTAGTTTAAAACATTCTAAACAATTAAAATTCAACCAATGATGTAAGGTTATTTTCATTTTGGTGTACGAACAATGAGATTACTCATAGTCCTTTAGATTCTGAAAAGAATTGTAAAACGTTAGTGTAGAGGGACACAAACATATTGTTCTACTCATGATGAACAAAAAAACAGATTAAATTTCCTTTTATCAAAATGTAAAATTATCAAAGAAGCATATTTCAAAATAGATTTTCAATGATTATTTAGTAAAAAAAAATATATATGTTACAGTATATTTCTACAAATAAAAAATTGTAAAAAAAATCATTTACAATAATGTCTAAAAGCTCAATAAAAATAAGAATGTTAAATATTGTCATCAATGTTAGGTAAGTTGGAAAGGTGTCTTCAAAATCAACCTTCTAAAAACAAAACAAATGTCAACAATGCTTCAATATAACAACAGTGCATTCATTCATGTTATTTGTGCAAGAAACAACCATCTTTCCTTTTCAGGAGTGAAAACTTCAATCAATGCAGCACCGAATATTATTGGCCGTCGATTCTCAATATTTTTTCTGAAGCATGCTTTCATAAATTTAGTTTTTTGTTTACTATAATAACTGAAGTTCTTCATTTATTTTTTGCAATGAATAGTTCAAATCAGTATTCAAAATTTTCTAATAATATTCATTACTGATAAAATTTCCTCAGCAATTAATTTCTGATCATAGGTCTTGGAACCCCATGTAAAACCTGGAATCTCTTATTAATCAATTATCAATTAAGGTGAAGATCTAACTATTTAAAAATTCAGGTTCGAAGTTCAAATTCAGTTAAAATTTGAACAAAAGATTCTAGTTTTTCATACAGGGTTTATCTTATTCATCCATCTCCAATATGAATTATGGGATACAAGTGAAAATGAATGTAATGATATACAATAGAAAATTCTGAATTACTTAAATCAAAATCATTTTTTTGACGAAACATGCTCCAGATAAAACAAAAACAAAACAACAGAACAAATCTCACCTTGTTTTTTAATTCCTATATATACAATGAATTATTTTTGTTAAGAAAGAACTAACTTCATTAATATTTTTATACACATGCTAACTAAACTAAATTGTCTAGTTGTCAGAAACCACTGAACTACAGAAAAAAATGCTCCAATCTAGAGTTATTGAATCAAAAAATAAATTTAAACAATAATTTTTCACGAAAACTTGAATTCTAAGATTTGACGAATTTTGCATACAAGTCTATTGGAAATGTAATTTGTTGAGCATTGGAATTTGCTAATATGTACACTTATTTCAAAAAAAATATCATCCCACAAATAGTATACCCTGGATCTATAATAACAAAATTACCCTAAAATTTTATGTGTCCTAAAACAAAATTCATAAAAATGTCAAATAAATTTATTAAGAGATTACAATATTATTGCAAAATGAAAACTAATTTGGAACCAGATAACTTATTAACATTCTGAGTCTAATTTATACATTAAATGTTTTTTAGATTTGAGAATTCTGTATTAAAGTTATAACACAATATTTATATATGTATTATTGCTCACTTTACTATGATTACATTGTAAGATGTGTCACTACTCAGCAAAAGATTAGAATGAACTAAACTAAATAGAAATGAACAATGAAGCTAAATAGTGAATATACTAACTTAATAAAAGATTAATACAGATATAAAACTATTGATACTAAAATTAGAATGATTACTAAATTATTAGATATTAAAATATTGTTAACAAAATAAAAAGAGTACATTTACAAAATTATTAACCACAATTAACTTTTTCTGAATACAATGTTTATGCGTACCTTCTGTGTCATTAAAATCATCTTCATACTCTCCGTCTCCTTTCTCTGACTTCTTTTCTTCTCCTTGTTTCTCTCCTTGTGCCTGTGCTTGTCTTGACCCCTGGGAAGATGTACTGCTGTGTCTGACCTTTGGAGCCACTACACTTTCGTCATCATCTTCATAAGCCTGAGAATTCCATTTAAAAGAACTCATTATAAAGACATGTTTGTATATAAAAAAATGTGATATAATTGCCAATGAGGCAATTCTCCACAAGAGACTAAATGACACAGATATTAACAATTACAGATCCCCTTACGACCTTCAACAATGAGCAAAGTCCATACTGCATAGTCAGCTATAAAAGCATATATAATATTGCATATTTCACCGTACTTTTAGACTTACTACCAAAATAGATACATGAGTTTAATATGCAGGCTGTAAGTTAACTTGTATGACCACTCAATGATTTTGTTTTTCATGTTGGGTTACTGTCTTAACTACAATTACCCATCATCTCCTTTTAATCCCTCTTATTTTTGAATTTTTGGCAAATAAAATTTTAACTTCTCCCTTCATTGTCATTTTTATGTGCAGATAACATTTAATTGGAAAGATAGGATATAGTGTATAATTTATGACATAATATTCCTCACTCATTGATTTCACAAAACCTTAAGCAAAAGAACAACAATTTCATTGCTATTTCTTCATCTTAAAGTGTCAGAGGAGTTTTTTCAGGTTCAGCATTGCTACTTCTATAGGATTTGATGGATTTGAAGATTGATTGATTGTTAATTCTTTAATGTAATGTGGTAAGTCACTTGAATCATGATTGTTTTCTAAGTAACTTATAACACTCTTATCATTAAAGGTAAAGACAGTGAATCATGTCAAGTTTTTTTATAAAGTCCTAAGCAAGATTGGAACCAAACGTGAAGGATGAAATATTGAATCCATCTTACAAGGTTATAAACAGGAAAAAAAGTTAAATCACAAAAATACTGAACTCCAAGGAAAATTCAAAACGGAATGTCCCTAATCAAAAGGCAAAATCAAAAACTCAAACACATCAAATGAATGGATAACAACTGTCATATTCCTAACTTGGTAACAGGCATTTCTTATGGAGAAAATGGTGGATTAAACCTGGTTTTATAGCTAGCTAAACCTCTCAATTGTATGAAAGTGGCATCTAATTCCAATAATTTATACAAATAAAATGCTTACAGATGATTCATCATCGTCTATCTTGTAATTTTCAGGTACATCATCTCCAACAGCTTCATCAAACAATTCTAGGAAATACTTCAGTGAGAACTGGTACTCATTGTGTACACTCTGTAAACTTCTAACAATGGCAAACAACATGGCACCTCTCCTAGCCAAGGGGAATAACTCATCCTTCAGATCATCTATATCAACCAGTAATGTTTTAGTCTCTTCTAATCTCTTAGCAAGCTGAAATATATAATATATGTTATGAAGTTTTATAGTCATTACTTCATTTATTTAAAGAAATAGGCAATGTTCAAATTAATAACTCATAAAACTTTATACATATTTCATTTCAGAAGTAGTTCCTCTCTGCTTGTGAAATTGAAATGTCATTAAATGTTTTACAGGGATCAATTATTTTAATAGAAAGTTAAGCAGATTGCTACTTCATCATATGAAAATCATTCCTTTAATTAAAATCATCATGCAT
>CM034352.1:94907814-95186956 GCA_019925275.1 Mytilus edulis
GGTTGGTTTTTATGCCCCACCTACGATAGTAGAGGGGTATTATGTTTTCTGGTCTGTGTGTCCCTCCGTCCATTCGTCCCGCTTCAGGTTAAAGTTTTGTTCAAGGTAGTTTTTGATGAAGTTGAAGTCCAATCAACTTGAAACACATGTTCCTTATAATATTATCTTTTTAATTTTAATGTCAAATTAGAGTTTTTACCCCAATTTCACGGTCCACTGAACATAGAAAATGATAGTGCGAGTGGGGCATCCGTGTACCTGGGACACATTCTTGTTAAATCTTTTTGTTAGGTATCTATTGCTTTGTTTAGATCTTCAATATTTTTTATGAGCGCCACACAAAATAAATACTTTTCAACAACCTCATATGAAAAAACAATATTAGTTTGTAATTTTGTCTTCCAAAAATAGCTATAAATTGGGGTGGGGATTCATATGGACATAAATTAAAGGGAGGTAACTGTTAGATAACTTACCAGCTGTATGATTGGAAGTTGTTAGGGTAATCCACACAGCAACACACACACAGGGGTAAAGAGAAACCAGTTATATATTAGTTAAACATCAAACAATGTTAAAAATGTTATGTTTCTTCACAGTTCATTAAAATCACATTCAAATTACACATGCAAATGTTTGGATTAAATTTTTTGTAAATTCATTTATAAAAGAATTAGAAAATGTGAATATTCATTAAATGCACAACCTGGTATATTCACTGTTTATTTTCATGACTTGTTTTAATCAAACATATTATTGTCAACCATTATTTAAGTATATTTCTTACCGAGTTTCCATGTCTAGAGATACCAGTTTACGTTTATTCATAAGTTTGTTGAGTCGTCCAAGCCAATGTGATCCCTCACCATTAGGGTCTATCAACATAGGAGGTCGCTGCCAAGATGATATCATTATAGCAGCATTCTCTAACTGTCTTGGTCCAAAGTCTACAAAAACAACAGTCATTGTATCAAAATACAAATCACACAAGCATGTCATACCTTAACTTAAAATTTGTACAGTGTATCTAGAGCCATCATATTTTAAGTATTTTCAGAAGGGACTGTTTTATTAATATATTCAATAGCCTTTTTTGACACATTTTCAGAGAACAATAAATGGAAACTAACAAAAATGTGTCCATAGTACTTGCACTATTATTTTTTATGATCAGTGGACCATGAAAAATTTGTCAAAACTCAATTTGGCATTAAAATTAGAATGATCAAATCATAGGGAACATGTATACCAAGTTTCAAGTTGATTGGACTTCAACTTCATCAAAAAATACCTTGACAAAAACATTAACCTGAAGAGGGATAGACAGACAGACTAACTGACACATTGACCAAAAAAACATTATGCCCCTAGGTTGGGGCTTAAATCATATTAATGAAGGAATTAAGCAATGAAAATATCAACATAAAACTTCTCCTAATCTTTCTGTATGTTTCCTTTTAAAATAAAGTCATTTATTCCACTACTTGTATTAATTTTGTCTCATTTTACAGAACTTTACAAATTTTTACCTTTCCTCGTCCAGTCATTCAGAACTGTCTCCCCTACTAATATTTTAATGAGAGATCCAACATATCTATTATACTGTGTAGAGGTTAGTACAGGTGAGGTTGTGACATCTGTCTGGTTCTCATCTTCCTGGACATCACTGCTCTCCTCCTCTTGTATCTTATCTAAAGTCTTCTCTGTCTTCTGATCATCATCCTTTATTGAAGCTGATGATTCTGAAAAGTAATGAAATAATAAGTTAAGGTGGTACCTAACACTACAGGAAGATAACTCTGTAAAGTCAGTAAAACATTTTAATTACGTTGTGTTGTAAAAAGAATATTAAGCTTCTCAATGATCAAAATTGGTGTTTGTCAAATTGCTATATAACCAGTGTAATTTTTCTGACAAAACGGTTGGTTCAAAATTTTTTATATTTTTATCTTTTTGTTAAAGTGTCAAAGTAAATACTTTGACAAAGTTTTATGAAAATTAAATGAGCTCAATTAATTTTAGTGAAAGTGTTAAGTTTTAAGTCAACTTAAAATTCAAACAAAATTTTGAATCGATAGTAAATATTGGAGATCATATAGTATACTGAAATATTAATAACCATTTTCTAATGAAATCTAATAAAAATGTTGTAAAGAATTCTTTCTTCCTAACATTTGTAACTCCTATATTTATTCCAGGATATAGTCAGAGTTTCTTTGGTTACAATAATTATCAGTTTATAAAGATAAATACCTTTGCCACTTTCTTCTTCTTTTTCTGTCTTTTCTACTTCAGATTTTTCAGGTTCATCTGTCTTTTCCTTTCCTTCTTCTTCATTGTCCTCTTTAACTTCTTCATTTTCTTCTTTCAACTCATTAATATCACCCTTTGCATCCTGTTAATGTTAATATTTTTTTAAGGTTCAAATTTAAACGAGACATTTACATCAGCTGTCTAGTGCACTGAAGACACAAGTGGTAAATAAGTACTGACATTAATAGAGTATCTTCCTTGTACAGGTTTTGTTTTGAATGTCAAAAACACTAATAAATGAACAAAAGTTTCTTAATTTATAAACATGGGACCGATTGAAAAATAAATGGAGAGAAAAAAAAGGCTTCAAAACAATATAAAATTTTATTGAAGTAAGCATTCAATATTTTCTATAGTATTAAACATAAATACCTGAGCCTCATCTTCTGCTTGTTCCTCATAATCCCCTTGTTGTCCCAGTAAGGCTGAGGTATAGTCTATGTCATAAACCTGACTGGCTCCTGTGGCTGTCTTCAGGAAATCTATAGACCAGTCTATAACACGACCTACAGACAAAAAACATATTCTTTCTTAAACAAAGCATTTCTCTTTTTTTTTTGTAACAGCTAAGTTTTTTACTGAAAGTTTTAGTTAATAAATTTACTGTGGGTTCTTTTATTTTAGTGGGTATCAATTTTCATGGATTGCTGAAAACTTTTTTATGGATATTTGATTTCCAGGTTTTGGCAATCTCTGTATACATAGCCTATTGAAAATATATTATTCGTTGAACATTTGAATTTGTGCTTCACCTGTACCCACGAAACCCACGAAAATTGGTATCCAACGAATAATAATGAATCCACAGTATTATATATCCAGTCTACAAGGGTCATGTTTAAAAAAACAACTTTACAATACAGTATAACAAATATTGGTTATAAAAAAAACACCTTTTAGACCATCAATGGAGTCAATGACCAGAGGAACACCTCTTTCTCTCAAACAGTTTGGCCAGTGTACAGTGAGCATCATACGTCTGAAGTTGTGATGATAGGTACCAAGGTATGTACAGAAGGCAGCCGCCATAGCACAACCACCTGGAATGGATACCAATCGTCTCTCGTGGGAATCGTAAATCTGTTGACATCTTTGTCGCTCTCCTTTCAAAATCTGGAATTCAAATTATACAGTAAGAATAAGAATATGTCATCTCATTAAGTCTGATGCTAATGATTAACTTTTTTTTAAAACTAAGCACAGATCAATCAAACTGTTGCTTTGAGAACAAAATGTAAATTTTACTATTTTGGGCACCAATTTTCATGTATTTCATGGGTAAGATGAGCCACACTTTTAAAGGTTAAAGTAAGTATTTATTTCTCATAGAATTGTATGGAATGTATGCAAACTATGAAATAACCATGAAATCATGGTTCAAGGAAAATATCATTTTCTTCAATGCCTGAAAATTGATACCCTGGAACATAAATAAATCAACAGTTTAAAATATTTTGGTCAATTATTTATTTCTAATTCCAAAATAAATATGTCAAAACCAAACTTAAACATATTTTATTTATTACTGCAAAAGTCAACATTATCATTAATTAATTTGGTGTTTACCTTTCTAAGTTTGGCTGCTGTTTCCAACATCTTTTTCATTTTGATGCATTTTTCTTCCTGTTTATTTTTGTCAATTGTTGCTTCCTCAAAACTCTTAGCAAGTCCTTGTAATCTACTTTCTAGGTCCTAAAATACACAATAATCAATTATCAATCAGTCAAAAAATATTTATAATATAAGCTTCTAGGAATTAAAAGTTGTTAATGAAATATTAGCATAGTAAACACACCTTTAAGGAATCAAATTCTAACAAATTAAGCTTAGCTTTAATTTTGGTGTAGTGGTTTTTAAAATCCCATACTCTTACATAATATATAGATGATTAAAGGAATGTTTTGTACAAGAGATATGTTTACAAATTAATACCTTTCTTTTCTTCTGTAAGATTTTTCTGAGATATATTTATACAAAGTTGCCTACCTTGTTTTTCTGAGATTTATTTATACAAAGTTACCTACCTTTCTTTTCTTTTCCAAGTTTGCCATTCTATGCTCTGCATCATCAACTTGCTGTGTTGTCTCCTTGACCTTCTTATGAAGTGGCTCCACCTTGGATATCATCATTCTGTTGTACCTGTTTGAACATAATTGTATTACATAAAAATCCTGATTTTTTGGGGGGGCTTTATCTGAAAGCAATATTAATATCAATAATTCTTATTTCAAGAAAGTAATGCTATGGTTTTTAATAATACTACATTTTGACTGAAAACTTTTAATTTATATATATTAAAGTCCTCTTTTATTTTTCTGATGGATAACACAAACAATAGAGATAAAATTCATGATGACATCATTTATTGTTTAAAACTTACCATACAACACCCCTAACCCATCTACAGAGTGATCCACAAACTTACCATACAACACCCCTAACCCATCTACAGAGTGATTCACAAACTTACCATACAACACCCCTAACCCATCTACAGAGTGATCCACAAACTTACCATACAACACCCCTAACCCATCTACAGAGTGATCCACAAACTTACCATACAACACCCCTAACCCATCTACAGAGTGATCACAAAACTTACCATACAACACCCCTAACCCATCTACAGAGTGATCCACAAACTTACCATACAACACCCCTAACCCATCTACAGAGTGATCCACAAGCTGGGTTTCCAGTCTTTTTCTCAAGAGTATCTGGGTCAAATGAGGCCTTCTTCAGGTAAGGTTCTACCAAATTCAAAGTAGACTCTGGTAGCTGATTCTTGTCAAATACCATCATTTCATCAATGAATCTACAAAAAAATATTATTATAAATTAATTTGTATTGTCTGTAATGTTTTTACTGGTGTTCTACAATTGTTTTACATTTGATTACAGAAAGAAAAATCAGAAAAGTTGCTAGATATAGAAAAGAAAAAGACAAAAGTTAAATTATAAGAGGAGGCTTTGATAAAAACTAGTTTTAATTTCATTTATTGACAATATCTGCTGACAGAAAATTAATAACCACCAACAAAAATGATACCTACCTTTCTAAGTTTGCCATTTGTCTCTTTGCACCTTTCTGCCATGTCAAATCAGCTGATGGAGACTTTACTGTAATAAACAATAAAATGCATGAATGATGAGCTTGTAAACTTGCTACAATTCACTTTCTATTATTTCTCTCTTACTAATTTATATGTTTACTGATAAGTGCCAGCCTACTGATTGCCCTTGGAGAAAGATGTCAGTATAATTGTAATCTCCTAGTTATAGCAGTAATATTATTTAAGGGGAAAATTGAAAAGAAAAAAGAAAAAAACATAATTAGGAAGGGACATGTAGCAAGTCTAATGAGCTTGTTGTGAGATTAACATTCATAGTAAATATGATAAGTAATCAAAGCATTGAGATGAAGAACAGCAATAAAAGTTCTGCTTCTTTTCGTGTGTGTTTATTGCTGTATATGTATTGATTTTATGTCATGGATGGATATCCAATATACTTTTTTCTCTATGAAATCAAAATACATAACCTGGGGTTGAAGTCATAAAACTTTGATCAGTGCTTGGAGCACAAAAATCATGCTCAAAACATGAAATCCAGCATTTTGATTGGTTGATTTTCGAGTACAAGTACAAAAAATTGACTCGAAAGTTTTATGACCGCAAGGCCTGATTTAAATGTGTCAAGGAAAGTAACTTACATATCATAATAACAGCTGCCATTAGATCTTCAATATCTAGAGGTGGTTTACTCATCCCTCTCAGTTCTCCAAGACTGTGTTTGTCTAGGTTCATTTTCTCTACCTCCTTCATTGTATCTCCATAAATCTGGGTAGTTTTAAACACAGCTCTCTGTTCTGCTATCTGATATTCTGGAAGTAACTGAAATGAAAAAAAAATTAGTGATAACTACCACAAACATGAAACTGTAGTCATAAGATAACAAAATGTTAATTTATGATTGATTGTTGGTGTTGAAACGCCCCTTTTAAGTGCCATTATTGGGCTATTTCGTGGCAGCCAGTTTTTATCGTTGAAGGAAGATGGAGTGCCTGACGAAAACCACAGACCTGCGATAAGAAAACTGTCAATTCTTGTCAATTTAGATACGAGTCAAGTGAACCGCACTAGCGGGATTTCGAACTCACAACCTTGGTGTTGACTGGCTAGTTGATCACAGTAGAAAAACTACATAGACCACTTGGCCATTGAGTCACCTTCTTTATTTATGACATAGCGTCATATCCTGTAACTGAGAGACTGTAAAATGAACAAAACAAACTGTTCGATTCTACTGTGTCATCCTTATTCACCAAGGAAAATGATGGTCATGGAAAACTTCATTCAAGGTTTAACTTCACATCTAAATCTTTTCTATTATGATTCTATGCAAACAGTTAAAAGGAATTAAAACAAAGACCCTTTTTAACAAAAGAACTTCTTTTTATTACAGCAAAAATGGCTACGGACCATCTATACCTGATACTAAACATACAAGGTACAACACATTCAAATACACATTAGTACCAACCTTTTTAAGTTTAGATATTTTCTCCAGCTGTGCTTTGACTACTTTGATCTGTTGTTCTGTGATGGCAGTATCTTGTCCAATTTGACATAGAAATTTTACAGCACTCTGTTAAAAAAAGATAATTTATTCATTCATATACTGCTTTAAATTATAAGTTATGTCTTAAATTGATTACAATTATTTCAATAACTTCTGAAACAAAGTACTGTGGAATCAATATTATTTGTGGGATACCAATTTTTGGGCATTTCCATTTTTTTTTTAGAAAACCAAGAATTCAAATGTTCAACAAAGTACAAAATTACTATAGGTTTGTATGCAGATTATGACAAAACAAAGGAATCAATATATCCATGAACTACATTTTGTTCCACAATCCACGAAAATTGGTAGCTACGAAAATAAATGAATCAACAGTGTCAGGTATACACTTCTAGCTTAATGACAGCAATTAAACTGTGTTTAATCATAATCTAGAAATGATACAAATTGTTTAATAAATGGTTATGGTAAACTGTAAACACTGCCACATTTTTTCACCTGTCCCAAGCTAAGAGCCTCTGACCTTTGTTAGTCTTGTATGTTTTTTTGCTTTTAGCTCATTTATATGTTTTGGAGTTTAGTGTGATGTCCATTTTCACTGAACTTGTACACAATCTTATTTAGGGGCTAGTTGAGGACCACCTCAGGGTGTGGGATTTTCTCAATACATTGAAGATCCATTGGTGGCTTTTAGGCTGTTGTCTGCTCTTTAGTCGGGTTGTTGTTTCTTTGACATATACCCCATTTCCTTTCTCAATTTTATCAATAAATACACAAGTTTGCAACAAAACTTACAGCTTTCCTTTCCTCCAGAACTACCATTTCATGCTCTAATTGTTTCCTCAGTTTGACAGCAACCTCATTTTCACTTTTGATCTGCTTCAGTGATTTAGACACAGCATCATTAATATCATTGATTTCAAAGTGTTTGGTATTAGCTAAGGAGATGTATCTAAAATTACAATGATAGAATTAAATTTAAAAAAGCATAAAATTATTTAATGCAAACATTTCCATAACCAAATTGTGATCATTCCTAAAATTTCTTTTGATTAAACACAACTTTTTCTTGCATCATGCATATTCATTCCAATCATTGATTAATTACACAATTTTTCCTTCTTACTTTTATACACGACCATCCAAACTATAGCCATTTTTTTTGGTATAGAGCTATATAAAAGCTTTTGTTTTGGGAGAAATTCTTTTTAAGGTTTTAATTGATTTTTTCCAGCCTAAGTTTCACATTGTGTCGAGCGGCTGATATTTTACGATATCTATACGAAGAAAACCTGATTATCTTTTTATCATTCTATTACTGGTCGTTTCTTTCTCCCTAAGACAGTTTTACGCTTGACAAAAGCAAGCTTGATAACGTCTCCTCTTGCATTGTGACGTCGCTGATAACTTCTCCTCTCACATTGCGACGTCGCTGATAATGCCTGGTCTCGTTTTGAAGTCTTGATACAAGAAATTACGGAGCAACAGAGCAGGGTGATATAGGCGGAGGGAAGGACGATAAGTATATATACATGTATAGGTGGGTCTTACATTTATTTTTCGTTAACATGCATTATGTATAACTCAATTCTCTCATACCAATGAAAGAAAACTTTACCTTTCAACAAACTTTTCAAATGATGTATTAGTAACATGTCTGTATTCCCCAGCATCCTTCTCTCCGCCGTCCTGTTGTCTGAGGACAAGGTGCATTGAGGCCATCATGTGAGCTATATTCTCTCTCTGAACATCGTTCATCCATTCAACATCTGCCAAATAAACCAATTATTTTTTTCCTGTTATAGGCAACAAAATTATACCAAAACACTTTCACTAGCAATTGGCTAAAAAAAATCAAGTCAATTAGTCTGAAGAGAAAGTTTTAAAGCCAATTTGGACAAAATAGAATCATTAAAGTGCAAACAAAACCTGTAGATTAAGCAAAGTAAATAATTCAAATTTAACATGTGGAATATAATTATTTCCTCCTTACGAAATCACCTTATTTGTAAAATATTTTTAGAAAATGATATTTACAAAGATAAAAGAAGATGCGACATAAGTGTCAATTAGACAACTCTTCATCCAATTCACAATTTGTAAAAGTAACCCATTATAGGTCAAAGTACAGCCTTCAATATGAATTTATCACTTACCCTTAAGATGGTACATTGCATGCTCAATGAGTCTTGACTTAGACCAATGAGGGAACCACAGGAAGTTAACATTTTCAGTAAATGCTGGGTATTCTCTGCATCGTCTCTGAAACTGTTGACCACCATCGCAGGCAATCATACAAACACGGAAGTTATTTCTGACGATACCCAGGAAGAAGTTCCAAGCTGTGTCCCGAGTGTATGTCAGTCCAGCTAAGGTCACTTCAGTCCTTATAGAGTTTATAATTGTTGTTTGTTCTTCGTAAGTAAACAAATGACTGATAGAACCTGATACAATAAATTCTATCAAAAACACCAAGAAATCCTCTTCCATCAGCTCCTCTTCATTTAACAGTAACAGAATTTTTTCACCCTGAAAATACAGACATAAAACATCAGAATTAACCCTTTCGCCGATGAGTCCCGGTTTACCGGGATTCACGCTTCAGACAGCTGACGATGAGTCCCGTTTTACCGGGATCGGAATACCTCTTTTATAATTTCCCGCTCAAAACAGTGCAAACATGAGTTATCTTTCTTTGATGAATACCCGGATGAAAGTGTAAACATGGCGCTTCCGTTTGTTGAAAACCGTGTCAAAATCAGAGGAAATTTACGGAATTTACGAGAATTTGAAATGAGGGAACATTTTTTTTGAAAGAATATGGAAGAATTGAAGCCAAACTAGTATACTTTTTTGACATAAAAAGTCGTTTTATGTACAAAACACTTGGAATGGACATCGTTCAGTGTGTGGAATTTGTACAGCCACGTAAAATTTTTCAAGATTTTGTCGTTTTGGTTTAAAAAATTACGATTTGGGGTCAAAGAGCAGAATTTTGAGAATTTCACCTCAATAATGCCGAAAATTTGAAAATTTGAATATTTTATGTAGAAAAAATCATCAAAACATGAACAAAACTGTGAACATGGTGTTAGTGAAAGAAATAAATACATAAATAACTACAAACAAGTTTTTATTGACATTTATTATGAAGATCTCCCACTTAAGTTATAGTAGCCAGGGAAGCCATCGTCTCAGAGTAGCTTCAGTCTGGGCAGCAATCGGTGAAAGGGTTAAAAGAAAAAAGTGCTGAAATTGTTCATTGCATACTAAGTCACCTTGGAATATGCTTTAGCTAAACATTCTCACAAAACATGATTTCAAACGTTCACCCTTCCATTTCTTGGAGCTCAATAAAGAACATTGGTTGACTAAGTTGATTCACCATGCTAACAAGTGTTCCTAGACATTGACAATTCTGTCGATCAACTCAGAGTTCTGAATAAAATATGAGCTGACATACAATAATGTAAATCAGTTCTTGTTTATCATTCTAACTCAATCTGGCTTTAATAAAAGTTCCATCATATACTTCATAGAGCTAAATTGAGAAAACAGACTGACTAAAACACTATATACTAACCCTGGAACCTGCTCTGGTGTAACACTCCACTAAGTCAGACTTAAACTGCTCCATCTTATATTCCCCTGAACTCTGTAGAGAGCATGGACTGACTTGGAACACTGTATAACCACAGAGATGAGAGGCTAACTTAGCAATGACAGTACAGCGACCAGCACATCCCTCTGCTACTAGTACTGTGTGGGCACTTTCTTGAGGGGAGGCTATAGTACGAGCTAATCTACATACTTGTTCCACAACAGTCTGAAAAACATAAATCAAAATATATTATCTTTTTTACATAAAAAGAATATGCACTCTTAAATCAAATTCAATTTTGGAATGGTCAAAGACTTATTATTAATGCTGTGTACTATAAAAATACATTTTCTATTTGATAATACTGTAATAGTATAAATTAAATTTTCGATTTATTAATGGTAACTTTCAAGATTGTGTTTTTTGTTTGTTTTTATCACATTGGCATTGGTTAATTTTGTAAGCAAACTAAGTTGCACCTAACTTTGTAGCTTAATAAAAATGGTATCCGGTCGTTCCAGCCCCAAACCGATCCGGCCCCAAGTCAATCCGGCCCAAAGTCGATCCGGCCCAAGTCGATCCGGCCCACGTCGATCCGGCCCCAAGTCGATCCGGCCCCATAAGAAAATATGAATAAACTATATTCACTAATGGACGAATTTGTCACAAATTTGAACAATATAAACGGAATTTGCAAAAAGTGTCGATGATGGATGACAACAGGTAAAGTGAAGTATTGGAGTACCAGTTAAAGAACTATTTTAAATCGATACGAAACTGAGTGGTATTGTGTCTGTGTGTATAGCAGCTCCAACATATTTTAAAATGTGTAGATATTTTCCATGTTGACTTTGAATGTCATGGCGATTTTTATTTTATTTACTTCTCACACAGAGTCGCTAAATAAATATTTACAGTCCAATGGAACCGTTAAAATTTAACTCATCATAATGTCTTGTTTAACCAAAATCATTAGTCTATAATTGGTTTGTTTATTCAACAATTGTCTGATGATTGTGAACTAAGGTAATGCCACTGGTAATCACTTAATTCAATCAAAGCCTGATTAATTAAAGGTACGTAATCAACAAGGTCTTTATAGTTTGATCTTTTGTTTGGTATAAATAATAAGTATTAATTGTATATTTTTTTATCAAGTAACATCAGATGCTTCTATAACACTTGTTTTTTTTTGTAATATCGAATATAGTCAATATATTTTTCTTAAAGTTGACAATATTTTGAATAGTTGTGTGTAGATAAATAAAAACAAGTTATAGGAGTATCCATTATGCTTTATTGCAAGAAAATAACATGACATTGAATGCACAAGGATTCGGCAAATCAAACAACAGTTTAGAAATTTAAAGAAATTAAAAGAAAAACAAAGTTTGTATGTATCAGCTTGGGGATCGGCTTGTACCGTTGTGTATGTAACTATTTGTTATATACGTTTTAATATAATTATACAATAATCTTGTAATAAAAACATATTCAACCTAGTTGTTTTATACTCATCTAAAAAAAATATTTTCAAAGGCCTTTTTTAAATTTTTTTTAACGTACACCTTTTACATTATAATAAAAATCATAAACATTTATGAATTACAATTAATATATATCTTTATCTCTATTCCTTATAAATATATTTTTTATTGGGGCCGGATCGACTTTACAAATGGGCCGGATCGACGTGGGGCCGGATCGACATGGGACGGATCGACTTGGGCCGGATCGACATGGGGCCGGATCGACCCGAAAGCAATAAAAATTACAGCATAATTCTTTCTCTGTCAACCCTACTATAATTAGAATTTACAATTACCAAATTAAGATTGTTTTAATCTATTTTGTTATGATCTGTACCTTATAAAGAGCTAACTTGATCCTGGGATGAATCTTGTTGTATTCCTCCACTCCTTTGATCATTAGATCTTTCACATCTTTCATATTAAACCTAGGTTTGTAAAGATCTGTCTTGGCTTCCTCCTCAGAGATGTTAGAGATGTGTCGAGCATCAATCATCCCAGCTGTAACTACACCACTGTCTTGTTCTATCAAGTTACTGAATAATGGCTGCCTATTGGATACAACTAGGCGAATCTGTAAGCAAAATAATATATGAGGTAAAATATTGTTCATCATCAAAGGACATAATAAGCAGGCAGCCATAGAAAATTCAAACAAAAATCAAAGAAACCTACTAGTGTTTTTACATGTGAAACTATGAGCTACTGCTCACTGTCTTACCCCCGCCCAAACATTTAGGTAAAAAAAATTTATTTTTAATATTAAACATATTTTATTAACAATCACCTGTTACATCAACCCTCAGTTGCCCAGGGAAACAACTAAGGGGGCCCCAATTTTTACAGACTCATTTGTCGGGGAAAAAGCAAATGAGAAAAAAAACTCCTACTATAAATTATTAACATCCACCTTTATAAATATTATCTATCCTTGTACAAATGTACATGTACCTGCAATCATTATCGATCTATATATCTATACCTCTCACCATATAAAATTATTTGAATAAAGTATGTTTTTATCGTTATTTATTTTTCACAAAGGCTACCTGTATTTATTAAGCAGTTTCAATTTTATCGTACATCAAGTCTTTTGTTATGTTAATTTCAATTACATTAAATTTCTGGTCGAGTGATCATTTACCACGTGCGATTTGTTAAAGGGATGTGTAGTTCATTCATAAATAAAATGGATTAATGATTTTGATTCCCAATAAGGATTAATTTCAAAGGGCAGTTATTAATTGATGAATCTAAAAACACATAACACGGTACAACTGACTTATATAAACCCTGAAACTAAATTTTAGAAATCCTTGTAATGTTCCTGAGAAAAATGTGATGAAAATTGTCAACTTGGGTGTCATGTGTAAAATTATGAAAGAGTTAGGTTAACAGGAAGTTGTTGAGTTATGAATCTGAAAACACATCACATGGTATAGCTGACTCATATAAACCCTGAAACAAAATATAAGGAATCCGTGTAATCTTAATGGGACAGAGGGAAGACTAAAGGATGGACTGATGGATGGATGGACTGATGGATTTAAAACAAGTGTATAATATCAAAGAAGTTCTTTCTACCAAACATTTACCTGTTCATCACTAGAGAATTCCTTTCTGACTGCATTAACAAAAGCTTGTTTATATCTTTTGTGATCCACTTCAGTCACTAAACGATGTCCATATACCCAGGCACATTCATGTTGCCATAATAACAGTAAATCTCTATGGGCACAATCTGGCTGGAGTGAAAGACATAAATTCCTAAAATAAAAATTTGTATAGTTTCAGAAATGTTTAATAATACAATTTTATGGAAATGTTGTTTTGTTCATATCAAGAAATATCAATCTTTCCTAAGAATCAGTTGTTGTATGCATGGCAATTCAAATGTATGCAAAGTGAACTGTCCCATTAAATATATACTATATGTACTGTTATCTATGAAAGCCATTCATTGGGATCCTTAAATGACTCCTTAAAAAAATGATTATCATGGATTAAATTTTGCTGTAGAAAAAAAATAAACTTATGCCAATATAAGTTACTAATACTTGGACTCAACCAATAGAGGTATCGTAATCCTCCTTTTATCAATTCATGAAAAGATCAGTCCATAATAATGTTACAGTGACTTGACTGTAAGTGTTGCTATCCACCAATTGCAATTCATTCAAAATTTTGACCAAATTGCAATTTGTTTTATTAAACCAAATTGTTCAACTGGTCAGAAATTTGAACCAACTGCTGTAGAAAACCACAGTCAAGTCGTGAAAGTGCAAGGTGATAAAATAAAACATACTTACAATCCTATAAGACTTTAACTCCACTTTGTTGATGGTATTACTAAATTAGTATATCAATCTGTATAGTTATATTATAGCCATTACCATACTAAAGGTGAACTGTTTTATTTTTAATTGCTATAAAAATGTCCAAACTAAGCTTTTATATAGTTTTTCTTTCGAAAAGTATTCTATATTCATAAGAATCACACATTATGTGAATAAAAACATTTCATATTCAGTAAAATATTTGTGAAATTGCAATATGTTTGTAGGAAGGGGAGATAATCTTTTTTGGTTTCAAAAAATCTTTATTCAAAAGAATAGTATTTTAGGTTATCTCCCCAAGGAAACTTATCAATAGCATATTGTTATTTCACACATATTTTACTGAATATATGATGTATTATTTTAAATGATATATGATTCTTATAAATATAAAATCCTTTTCGAAAGAAAAACTATATAAAAGCTTAGTTTGGACATTTTTATAGCAATTCAAAATAAAACATTTTACCTTTAGTATGGTAATGGCTATAATATAACTATACAGATTGATAGACAAATTTAGTAATACAGTGACTTGACTGTTAGTGTTTCTATCCACCAATTGCAACTCATTCAAAATTTTGACCAAATTGCAATTTGTTTTATAAAATCAAATTGTTCAACTGGTCAGAATTTTGAACAAATTGTTCAGTCAAAATGTGAAAGTGCAAGGTGATAAAATAAAATATACTTACAATCCTATAAGACTTTAACTCCACTTTAAGATGTTATTACTAAATTTGTCTATCAATCTGTATAGTTATATGATAGACTGATTTAGTAATACCATCAATAAAGTGGAGTTAAAGTCTTATAGGATTGTAAGTATGTTTTATTTTATCACTTTGCACTTTCACGACTTGACTGTGGTTTTCTACAGCAGTTGGTTCAAATTTTGACCAGTTCAAATACATTCAATTATACATATTCACATAAAATATACACACATATGTATATGCATTTACATCATTTATATGAAATCAGTGCCCTTAGCCCAGGGTTTGGGTTCAAGATATTTTCTTCCACACTCAGTTGGTTTAATAAAACAAATTGCAATTTGGTCAAAATTTTGAATGAATTGCAATTGGTGGATAGCAACACTTACAGTCAAGTCACTGTAACATCATTAAAGTGGAGTTAAAGTCTTATAGGATTGTAAGTATATTTTATTTTATCACCTTGCACATAACATTTTGACTGAACAATTTGTTCAATATTCTGACCAGTTGACCAATTTGATTTTATAAAACAAATTGCAATTTGGTCAAAATTTTGAATGAGTTGCAATTGGTGGATAGCAACACTAACAGTCAAGTCACTGTAAATTCCAATACTTTTAGATTAAAATGAGGGGGTCTATAAGTTATCATATGACTATAAACTTACTTGAATATAATGGAGAGATCCCTTGTGGTAGAGATGTAATGACATCTCTGTGCTGTATAGTTGAAGAGGCGTTTCTATACCTTATCATATGACTATAAACTTACTTAAATATAATGGAGAGATCCCTTGTGGTAAAGATGTAATGACATCTCTGTGCTGTATAGTTGAAGAGGCGTTTCTATACCTTATCATATGACTAATCCCTTGTGGTAAAGATGTAATGACATCTTTGTGCTGTATAGTTAAAGAGGCGTTTCTATACCTTATCATATGACTATAAACTTACTTAAATATAATGGAGAGATCCCTTGTGGTAAAGATGTAATGACATCTCTGTGCTGTATAGTTAAAGAGGCGTTTCTATACCTTATCATATGACTATAAACTTACTTAAATATAATGGAGAGATCCCTTGTGGTAAAGATGTAATGACATCTTTGTGCTGTATAGTTAAAGAGGCGTTTCTATACCTTATCATATGACTATATACTTACTTAAATATAATGGAGAGATCCCTTGTGGTAAAGATGTAATGACATCTTTGTGCTGTATAGTTAAAGAGGTGTTTCTATACCTTATCATATGACTATATACTTACTTAAATATAATGGAGAGATCCCTTGTGGTAAAGATATAATGACATATCTGTGCTGTATAGTTAAAGAGGGGTTTCTATACCTTATCATATGACTATAAACTTACTTAAATATAATGGAGAGATCCCTTGTGGTAAAGATGTAATGACATCTTTGTGCTGTATAGTTAAAGAGGCGTTTCTATACCTTATCATATGACTATATACTTACTTAAATATAATGGAGAGATCCCTTGTGGTAAAGATGTAATGACATCTTTGTGCTGTATAGTTAAAGAGGTGTTTCTATACCTTATCATATGACTATATACTTACTTAAATATAATGGAGAGATCCCTTGTGGTAAAGATATAATGACATATCTGTGCTGTATAGTTAAAGAGGGGTTTCTATACCTTATCATATGACTATAAACTTACTTAAATATAATGGAGAGATCCCTTGTAGTAAAGATATAATGACATCTCTGTGCTGTATGTAAAACATTCCTCTCAGTCTATCCTGGAGTTCTACATTCACTTTAACTATCAAGGATAGCAGCTTCCTCATGGCCTCTTCATCTTCTTTAACTTTGAGCTGGGCCTGTAATGGTAACAAGTAATATTGATAAATATACCATTATTGCTCATTTATTCTAAAACTGCTGTCTTTTAGTCAAGGGGAGTGTCAGCTATCAAATCTGGTAATGATTTTTTTGTTTTTTTATAATTTATTTTTTCTTCATGAATTTACAGGTAATAACGTCTTTAAATTTTCAAATACATTCAATTATACATAATCACATAAAATATACACACATATGTATATGCATTTACATCGTTTATATGAAATCAGTGCCCTTAGCCCAGGGTTTGGGTTCAAGATATTTTCTTCCACACTCAAATATTTATAGAAACAAGTTTTTTTCTAAAATCAAATTTCTTTTATTTAATTTCGAAGTCCTTTTTCTACAAAGGTTTTCAATCTTGTAGCTTTGATCTGAAAATGAAGTTTTTTGTCAGTAAAATAACTTTGTTTAATTTTAAAATTTCGCAATGGTAAAAAATGAAAATATTTAAATTTAGTGGAATTCCTATGAATTGTATCAAAAATCCAAAAACTAAAATTGTCCCAAAAGACAGCTTCAATATGATAACCACAAAGAATTTGTTCAATAGATTTTGGCTCTTCCTTGAAAAATGTGTATAAATTATAGTTAACAAAGTTCATTTAAAAGAGTAACTTGAGAGTATATAATGAATAATTCTATATCCAAACCAACATAGTTTAATAATTCTTATATGATTTGCATATCTATAAATACTTGAATTGGATTGGTCAATTAGAATTTTTCTATAAGTTTACACTTCGATAAATCATGTTTCCGAAACTACTTTTGTAATCTATTCATGCGCGATACAAAAGCTTGCAGTGATCCCGAGATTTTCAGCAAATTGAGATTTAAAAACAATTGCATAACAGTTGTGACTATTCTAGTGCATATATATAACAAAAAAGAAATAAATTTAATGCACTAAATCTTCGAAAATATATAAAAATTAAATTTAATAAAATTCCGCGAAATTTCATGAAGGATTTGGCGAATTTACGTCATGGCAAAACACGACGTCATACGAATGGAAATTTTCAAGGGAAAGATGATTTCGTTACGTGTACGCTTCAAATTCGGACAACATTTAATTAAAATGAAGTTTTTGAGGTAGGTGCTATTTCATTTAAGATTCCGTTGTATATATCGGACATTTATGGTTTTTAGAAAGTCAAGATGGCGGCGTACTCCTTAGTTACGACTTGCCATTGTGCTTTTGATGGTAAATTTATATAGTAGCCATCAACAAATAAAATGTTTATTAAATATCACAAATGTTTGGCTGAAGAATTATAAGGATTAAACACATTTTTTCTAGAGGTTATTGATGTGTAAACCGGGGCTCTTACTCACAAACTCAACATAAAAGTCGAAGGACTTTTATGTTGAGTTTGTGAGTAAGAGCCCCGGTTTACACATCAATAACCTCTAGAAAAAATGTGTTTAATCCTATAGTGTTTTCTTTTAAATCTAGGTAACTCATAAGTGTATTTTTTACCCAATTCTTACAATCTTAATTAGAATACCAATTTTCTTGGGTTTCCGTGAAACCATGAATCTAGATATTCAACGAATTACAAATTTTCAATAGGTTTTGTATGAACAAATTGGCAAAACCATGATATCATAAAATCCACGAAAATGGAAGTTTTTCTTAATGCACGAAAATTGATACCCACAGAATAAATGAATCCACAGTTTCTTCCAAACTTTTTGAGATGTAAATTTTAGTAGGTATACCCCAGTTTAAAATAGTATACATGTCCTTTGAACCCTTTTCTGACTGGGAGGAAATACCACAATTAGAATGCATATTAGCTAATTTTTTAAAATTTTTATCTCTTTAAGTGTTAATTTTGTTGGCTCGAAATCACCTTTTTAATGCTAGTATAAGCTCAGAAATCTGTAAGAATGTGGGTTTAAAATTGTAATTACAAAATTCTCAAACACTAACGAAAATCATTTTCTGACAAAACATGCTCCAGATAAAACTGAAAACAAAACAACAGAACATTTCTAACCTTGTTTTTGTGTTCCTATATGTACAATAAATTATTTATGTTCAGAAAAAAATAAAATCATAACTAAAGAACGGTGAGAATGATGCCACCAAAATTCAAACTTGATTTGAGGTTTAAGGTAATAGTACCTTGTTTTTGTGTTCCTATAGATATTTTTGCAATAAATTATTTTCGTTGAGAAAAAACTAAAATCATAACTCTAGAACGGTGAAGAGGCAAACTAAAGTTAAAGAATGGAAATAAAAAATTCCTGAATTTTTCCATTTTCCTGAATTTTTCCATTTGTAAAGGGCATAATTCTAGAACGGTAAAAGTGACACCACTGATATTCAAATTTTATCTGTGGTATTTTCCATTGTGTTTAAGTCTCATAACATTTGGTTGAGACAAACTAAAGCTAGAGAAAGGAAACCAATTTTGGGACGTACATACGTTACATGCTCCAAATAATTAAAATAAAAAATTAACAGAACTTTTCTCACCTTGTTTTTGTGTTCCTATATATACAATCAATTAACTTTGTTATGAAAAGAAACTAAATTTATCAATATTTCAATACATATGCTACATCAAATATAAATAAATGATCTTATTATAAGACAACAACACAGATGTTTTTACTTCTTGTTCCAATTGTCTATGTTATACCTGAGTGTGTTTGTTCCTCAAGGAATTTGGTGTTGATGGCTTATCTTAGGTTGTCTTGCAACATGTGACTACATGTCATTTCAAAAAATGATAATAACTATGAATAATTTCATGTTTCTGAAACATTTTTTTTTATTTGCATTTATCAGAAGCTGTCAAAGCCAAATATTTTAAAGCCAAGGATGAAGATCTATATGACCAAAAAGGACCTAAAATAGAGAAATATAGGGTCCATTTTGCCTGTAGGAATACAGATCTAAGAATAATGTCAAAAGCATTAATTTTCTTAAAAAACCTGGAATAGAAAAATACTTTTTCATGAAGAATGCTTAATTGTTCTTTATGTTATATATACTTAGGAGTTTTAATGTAAATGTTTACCTTCAGATCAACATGATGAGAAGCAGGCATACCAGTCCCTGATGTTTCTGGGAGTATAAAATGGCAGTGAAGCAGAGTACTGAAGACTGTCTGTAACTCCTCTTGACCAGGATATGGACAATGGAAGACAGCAAAGTGTCGCAGGAATCTCTGACTCAGTTTAGGCACGTTGGCTGTTGTACAAGGGTTGATTGTACTGATGTAGGTCACATTCTTGATGTATCTCCAGGCATGGCTGTCTGGATTGTAGAACCCTCCATCATCTATGTGTTCTCTAACTAGTTCTATAGCTGTCTGATGTCCCCATTTGTCAACCTGTAACAGAAAAAAGTTTTTGAATTGTCATGCTTCTGAGAAAATGTGTTGAAGATGCATGGAATATATAATTTTTTTGTACACAAATTCTTTTCCAACAACCTATAAAAGAAGGATTTTCTAAACATCTTATCGTAAAAATACTTGGAAGATAGACCTTTTACTCTGAATACTATTTAAAACAAACATTATCAGAATTAACGAAACCTTTACTTGGCTGCCAATATGAATTTGCAATGATATTTTTAGACAAAAATGCCTTTACCATCCAAGTTTATCATATGAAGTTAGTACACATGTAGAAATTCTATCTCATATCAGTATACTAAAGGAAGAAGTACCTGAGACAAGTTGATGTCATCTATCATACACAGTAACTTTTTATTTCCTTTAGGTACATATGTCTTTCCATGTTTCCATTCTAGTTTCTCATCAAGACGGTCATACAGCAGACGAGCATTGGTGAATCTGTCAAATAAAAAGTAATCTTAAATAATTCTATGTTATTTTGCAAAGGATTTTAGTATCTTTATCAATAAAGAAATTCATTCATTCACTACCATTATTTTTCACACAAATGTAAGTTTTCACTTTAAAAGTTAAAGCCATAATTCTATGTTTATTTTAAACGGTATACAGGATACTCTCCTGTAGAATGTTATGTTACCATAGGCATATTATAATATCATAGAACAGACTGTTTGCATACCTATTAGCAGGTATTGAAAGAGACAAGACTTCAGCAACTTCCCCTGAACAGACGGTACGGATTCTGTCGTTAATAATGGATGATTTACCACATCCATTCTCTCCTACCAGTATAACTGGTTTACCATACTCTGTCAGGACTCCAATCAAGAAAGATAATTGCTACAAACATAAAATATATACATGTACTATGATTTCTTAACATAAAACCTTCAATCTCACTTAAAATTCAAATAAACAATACAAAAATTCTTAAACTAAGATATTTTAAGAAAGCATTACTTAAAAATAATTTCGTTATAATATTATATTAATAGTCTAGTCTTTTAAAAGTTTAGTCCATTACTAAACAAAGTTCTGTTTGAATCTGCAACGTACATTCTAGCATGAGAAAATCTTTAAAGCATTTTCTAATTGTCTGCTGAAATTGCTGTATAAATGATTCAAGAGAAAGTTCAAACATTTCCTTTCCTAGAAAAATGACAAAAATCAAGCTGATTACAAGGGTTTTGTCAAAATAATTGGAGAGAAAAGAGAAATCATTACCTCAACAGACACAGTATGTACAAAGGATTCAGCTGATATGCCTTTCCTACTCTCTCCACTATACTGCTGTAATGTATCCTTCCACAGTACAAACTCATGACTATCTCCATCGACCATGTAATCAAACACTGTACCCTCCTCTGGGTAGTCAATGTGTTGTTCAAACTGTTCTTTCCACCAATTACTGAACGATTCTCTGTACTTCTCCTCCAGGGTACCACCAAATGACCATATGGCGGTGAAGTTAAAATATCTCTCATACTCCACATCACTTAAATCTTGTGTTGATGTCTGGTTTACTACAGCCTTAAAAGCAAAAAGTCAATGGTATTTTAAAATCTATACACATAGGCGCATCCAGTGGGCCCCTGGAGCCCAAGGCCCCCTTTTTGTGGGGAAAATTCTGTTGCTTAAATAGGGAATTACTGAAGCATGACTGGAGCAGCCTGCCGCCCCCTTATTTTACAAAAAAAAACTTTCTGTAAAGTTAAATTCTCATTCTTCCATAGATGTTTGTGTATTATAATTATTTAACACATATCAGCAAAATAGGAGAATATTGCTCACTTTTTTAACCGATATAATTTAAGAAGAGTAAATGTTATGCCCTTATGAAAAGTTCTTTGAATCTTTTAAATCTTACTTATGTTTTATTTAATGATTAAAAATACTTCTTGCAGGAATCTAATATTTTCCCGATCAAGTAGAAACAATCATTGATTTTATTTGATTTTGATTTTTTGTGTTTTAACTCAATTTTTAAGCACTTCTTTTGAGCTGTTTCGAGGTGGCCAGTTTTTATTGGTTGAGGAAGCCAGATTGCCCAGAGAAAACCATGACCTTCGATAGGAAAACTTTCAATCTGTGTCATTTAAGATTGGAGTCCAGTGCAA
The DNA here is from genome assembly GCA_019925275.1 of Mytilus edulis. Taxonomy (NCBI): domain Eukaryota; kingdom Metazoa; phylum Mollusca; class Bivalvia; order Mytilida; family Mytilidae; genus Mytilus; species Mytilus edulis. The sequence continues at coordinate 94,930,263 of CM034352.1, forward strand.
CCACACAAGTAGGGCTCAAACTCACAACCTCAGTGTTGACTGGCTATTGATTACAGTAGTAACTACTTAGACCACTCGGCCACCCAAGCCTCTATAAAAAATAATACATGTTTACCTCTAAGAGAGTACAAAAAGTTCCAATCATGTTTTCTATATTGTGCTGTATGACCCGTTTATATTGTGGACATTTTTTCTTGGTACCACCCAACATGTGTGGTGTACAACAATCATTAAGGTATTCTATTGTCTTCTCAATGTATACGTCACAGAAACCGGTCAGTAACTCTCGGTCATTCTCTGGACGATGTTCCAACCACTGGACAAGTATCAATTTCCATCCAACATCTTTTGGAGTCATAACCATCACACCAACATTGGCTAGTAAAGCTGGACTCATGTGGGCAACTGATTCCATCTAAAGTATAAATTTAAATCATTGTTAAATATAGTGTGAAAGAGCTATAAAGTCAGTTATGAATCTGTTAAGAAACATTCGTTTGAAACAGTTTTTAACCTCTGACATCAAAATGACCAGGGGTCGATCTGTTGTTCAACTTGTGATTAAGCTAATCAAATGATTAACTTGAACACATCTTTAAATACTAATCATTTGATATCTATCAATTTACTATTAAATAGTATACCAAACTGAATAGAAAAATACTGCACATAATAGATAAATATTTATAGAAATAAAAAGAAAACATAAAATTGAGAGGTAAAAAGTATAGTTATAGTATAACTAATCGCCGTATTTGAATATAAAAAAATAAGACAACGCGTGACCGAACGACGCATGGATTAAACGAGTGCGCAGCATTATTACATTGTCAAATGGCTTTTTTTTATGAAATTAATGTAGAAAATGTAAGGGACTATATGTTTTTCCTACGCATTTACAATTTGTTTTGATCCGACGTAATCGACGTCTTGACAACGCCTATTGTTGTATGACGTCAGAGAGTGAAATAACCACGTTTATTTCACATGTGAAATTATCGGTTTTTATTTAACTGGGAAATCAATGTAATTTATTGCAACCAATGTAATAATTACTATTAACAAATATACAAACCTCCCACAAGAATCTAATGGTATCAGTTATTACAATTCTCTCATTGTTACCAAGGAAACAAATATACAAACCTCCCACAAGAATCTAATGGTATCAGCTATTACAATTCTCTCATTGTTACCAAGGAAACAAATATACAAACCTCCCACAAGAATCTAATGGTATCAGCTATTACAATTCTCTCATTGTTACCAAGGAAACAAATATACAAACCTCCCACAAGAATCTAATGGTATCAGCTATTACAATTCTCTCATTGTTACCAAGGAAACAAATATACAAACCTCCCACAAGAATCTAATGGTATCAGCTATTACAATTCTCTCATTGTTACCAAGGAAACAAATATACAAACCTCCCACAAGAATCTAATGGTGTCAGCTATTACAATTCTCTCATTGTTACCAAGGAAACAAATATACAAACCTCCCACAAGAATCTAATGGTGTCAGCTATTACAATTCTCTCATTGTTACCAAGGAAACAAATATACAAACCTCCCACAAGAATCTAATGGTATCAGCTATTACAATTCTCTCATTGTTACCAAGGAAACAAATATACAAACCTCCCACAAGAATCTAATGGTATCAGCTATTACAATTCTCTCATTGTTACCAAGGAAACAAATATACAAACCTCCCACAAGAATCTAATGGTATCAGTTATTACAATTCTCTCATTGTTACCAAGGAAACAAATATACAAACCTCCCACAAGAATCTAATGGTGTCAGCTATTACAATTCTCTCATTGTTACCAAGGAAACAAATATACAAACCTCCCATAAGAATCTAATGGTATCAGCTATTACAATTCTCTCATTGTTACCAAGGAAACAAATATACAAACCTCCCACAAGAATCTAATGGTATCAGCTATTACAATTCTCTCATTGTTACCAAGGAAACAAATATACAAACCTCCCACAAGAATCTAATGGTGTCAGCTATTACAATTCTCTCATTGTTACCAAGGAAACAAATATACAAACCTCCCACAAGAATCTAATGGTATCAGCTATTACAATTCTCTCATTGTTACCAAGGACAACAGCTCCATCATTGTTCAGTACAGCACCAAGCAGCTCCATCTGGGCTGGTTCAGACTGGCAAAAATTCAAAGTGATGTCATAATTAAATGTTTGAAGATGATGAAGTTTATATATATAATTAATACAGAACAAATTTAAATTTTTTTTTTTTTTTTTTAATGAAATGCTAAGTAAAAATTATATGGTTTTCATAAAAAAAAAAAAAGCTACAGTTACAATGAAAACATACATGAAGATGAGATATACCACCCGAAACTCATTTATTTCTTATTTCATAATTTTAACAAATCAACTATAAATATGGACTTTTCTTATAAAAAGAAAATAGTGAGTTACCTCTCCATCCATTTGTACAATCTTCATGATGGGTTTTGCCTTCAGATCATAATTGATATTCGGTGGCTGTACACAAAACTTCCTTAAAATGGAGGCCAGAAGACCATCCTTCCATTCTCTACAACAACAAAATTAAAATGAGACAGCAAATAAACAAAGCTTAAAAGGAGACAGCAAACAAATAGCACACTAAGCTTCTACAGAATAGAATCAGAAATTTCTTGAGCTTTTACAGTTTTTTTTCCACATTTATAGTAAGGAGCTAGCTCCATTGGTTTGTATTATATATTTGGCCTAGGTAAAACATAGGTTTTACTGTCTTAAATTGACTTAACATAGTATATACTTACTTAGTTTTCTGATCGAGGTATCCCATCAATTCCTCGGATTCTACAGCTTTGGTGAATACATTCTGTACACTGATAATTTTGCCTCTAGATCTCTCTGCCACAGCAAATGTCTTTATACATTCACTTTTACCACATCCAGGTGGTCCAACCACAAATATCTGAAATATTTTATTTATTTTCTAAAATTTCAGATTTGAATGAAAAAAAAGAACAAAAATTTATTATCTAAATAACTCTTAAAAAAGGGTATCTCAATATATCTAAGTACTTTTCATCATTTCCTTAATGAATTGCTGTTTTTCAGTGATCTTCTCTTATACTTGAGCCTTGGCTCACATGGAACAGAAATCTATAAAGGATCCCAAAAATGAAAGTGTGCAACCATTCAAACAGGAAAACCAATGGTCTAATCTATATAAAAAACAAGAAGCATGAATCAAAATATGAAATTTTCATAGTTCACTCTTTCTAAACTTCTAACTCAATATCTATATGATTATTCACTTACAGTTTGATGTGATGCATTAAGTTGAGACAGTTGTGCTACCCTGGCTTGGAATGCTACACCAGGCAGAAGATTTAGCTCCCCTGTTGCTATAGCAATAGCATCCTGCATGTCCTCAATCACATTTCTCTGATGAGCATCTAAGAAGTTTGGTGCTGTCTGAAGTGGGACTACAGGAGTATTCAAAGGAATGGAATCTACAAAATAAAGTATTGAATAGACATTTAACTAAATCCATATATATTTTGGGGAACTTCAAGAGTATTTCATTGGAATATTCAGTTAGACCTATACTCTTTTTTTTAACACAATAAATAATCTGCAATTAATTCAACATATAAAATTACAAATTCATTGTATTTCAAAAGTTTTTTTCTGATCAATAACATAAAATTTTACGCAAGAGGAGTTAAAATATAGGAAAGGGTCAAAATAAAAAACATATCAGTGCTATTCCTATCTATTTGTTTAATTTTTTTAACAAATCTACTAAATACAGCAATCCCAATTGTAATAACAATATGCATTATATTATGGAAAAAATTTGCATAAAAATACCATAGTATAATATTTATACTGAGGTTAAACTGTTATTGCAACTGAACTTTCATTGAATGCTTAAGAACTTTAACTCTTTCAAAATTTAAATTCCATCACAATTTTCTATCAATATGTAAAAATAAGATATATATTTAAGGTGGGAATAACATAAACTGCAAGCAATGGATAATATAACAATTTAACCACTGAATAAACTTTTCATAAATAATACATGAAATAAAATGAAGTAAAATAACACATGCAAACTTTCGTCTTTTGACTTACAGCCTCCTCTAGGTCTGACATCTGCCAAAGTGTTTTGTAATTTGTTTGCTAAATAAATCAATCACATAAAAGATGACTTAGGATAAAACATTTATATATAATTTAATTTTGGATGTAACGCGTCTTCTGATTGGCTGACGTTATTTTGTTATGAGCCCATAGACATAATTTAGTCATGTGACCGTGACGTCATCAACGTTTTTTCATGGTTTTCTACGGTTTAAAATGGAATTTAGAATTAAATTTTAAGAAATGACTGTAATATTTTTTCTGTCTATTCGAAATAACATAAAAAATGTGGTGCACACTGTTAAATAACCAGCTACGCGCGTTATTCAGTGTGCACCAAATTTTTTATGTTATTTCTTCATAGACAGAAGAAAAAAAATACAGTCATTCCTTAAATATTATCAAGTCTTTAATCTCCTTTTATTTAATTTTTTAAAAGTAATTTATACATTCATCTTTTTTTTCTTAAACAATATCTTTACTCTGATAATGGCATCGTAAATTGAAATACTTTGTATTATAAATACTTCTAAGGATTCTTTTTTCATGGATGCTAATTTTTGTGGATTGAGAATTTGAGATTTACAATCCTACGGTAAATTTATACTTCGTTGAACACTTAAATTTGGTACAATTTTGTACCACACAAAACCAATGAATCAACACCTGTAAAATTTGCTAAAAAACATAACAATGGAAAAGGAATGCAAAATAAAGCCAATGTATATCAGTTGTATTTACATGTTTTATTCTATAATATATTATAATGTTTAATTCTATAATATATTATAATAATATATTATAATGTTTAATTCTATAATATATTAAAATGTTTAATTCTATATTATCATATACTTAGAATAAATAACATATGATTTTTACTGTATGATAATAGCATTAAATCAAAGTAAATTCCATATTTTTCGAATTGGTGCTTAGCGGGCTGATATGAAAGTTTATCACATGCTTCGAACGTTATCACATGCCTTTCCGTAACGTTATCACATGGCATTCCGGTGATACTCGGCAAATTCCGGAAAATACACCTGAATGCTACGTTTTTCGTGAAACATTACAAAAAAAGTGTACAAAACAATTATTTGGATACTGGAAATTATATTGTGTAAAATAATTTAAAAAAAAAAAAAGAAAAAAAAAAAAAAAATACAAAATTATTATTAAGTAAATGCATTTTTTAACAGTTTCAAACATAATTTAGAAAGTTTCTTGAAAAAAAGTTGACTTTCCAAACAGTGTTCATTATGTATATTGTTGAATTTTGTTGTTATTGTTCGATTCGTCTAAATCAAAATGTTTTTCTTCTCTGTTGTCAGAGGCATATGATAGAAAAATTTCATATCGAATGTACTAAATTTGGGGTCTTACGTCCGTGAACTTTCAGTATTTGAAGTTCTTTTTGGGAACCACGTAAAAGGATCAATATATGAATCTGTTATTTTTCTCCATTGTTGAAGCATATGATAAAAAGATCATAACATGTCATTTTTCATATCGCATGTATTATCAGCCCTCGGTCAACATCAGCCCTCGAGCCATGCGGCTCTTGGGCTGATATTAAACCTAGGGCTGATAATACATGCGATATGAAAAATGCCATGTAATAATCTGATAATATATTATAATGTTTAATTCTATAATATATTATAATGTTTAATTCTATAGAATATTATAATGTTTAATTCTATAATATATTATAATGTTTAATTCTATAATATATTAAAATGCTTTATTTTATAATATATTATAATGTTTAATTCTTAGTTAAAAATACATGTAAATACCACTATATAACAAAATAAACATACTTAAAAATGAAGGAACATCTGACAGTTCAACTTACCAATTTTATAGGTCAAAAGAGAAGTAAAGATAAAGTACTTGTTAAGAATGATATAAAAAAAAAAGCATCAGAAGCAATATCATATTTTTTATTGAAATTGTAAAAACAAGAATGTGTCCATAGTACACGGATGCCCCACTCGCATTATCATTTTCTATGTTCAGTAGACCATGAAATTGGGGTCAAAACTCTAATTTTACAATTAAATTAGAAAGATCACATCATAGGGAACATGTGTACTAAGTTTGAAGTTGATTGGACTTCAACTTCATCAAAAACTACCTTGACCAAAAACTTTAACCTGAACGAACGGACGGACAGACGGAAGGACGGATGGAAGGACGGATGGATGCACAGACCAGAAAACATAATGCCCCTCTACTATCGTAGGTGGGGCTTAATAAAATATTTTGGACACATTTGCCCCATCTTTCCTCTGATCATGGAAACTGAGTATAGCTGAATTGACCATGAGTTTTTCGGATATATTTGGTCAATTTTTACTTTGGCAGTTTGATATAAAAAAAGTGCAAGTCTATTTGAAAGTGCAAAGTAAACAAAAAAATTACATCTGCAATAGTTTCAGATGCTAACATCTCTGATTTATTTCCAAGCGAGTTGATCAGTGCATTCATCATCTATATAAAGTTGTGTGTTGGCTTTGTAATACATTATTGTCAAGCTGCAGTTACTTTTCATAAAGCTTTTATATAGATACACGCTAGATATGAAAATTAAAATAAAACTCTATCCAACTTACCTTTCAAAGCTTTAGATACAAACATGTAATAATTGTTTTCATTTAGTGATAGCATAATGATTAATAAAAACATCACACATTAATATCATATTTTAATGTTTTGTTAGAAAATGGACCTGTTAAAATTAATATTTAGAGGTAGAACACATCAGCCTGCACCTAAATCAAATATGGTATATGTCCTAGACCAAACTAAACCCATAAAATCTAATACATGAACTCCTGCCCAACCTCCAAACTGGTGATTTTTCCATTTTCACACTTTTTAAAGGGATATAACTCCTATTAAATTTAAGAAGCAGATCTTAACTGCAAATGTTTATTGAGATTTCATTGAGCTGTAGTCTATATATTTAATGACTGATTCATTTTATTTTTATTTTCTGAGATATTTGAATATCTACCCTTCCAAGCAAAAAGGCATGTTATCACACAGGTTAATACAAATTGTATCCTACCTTTCAGGGATTTGCTGGATGTTATACTCCTGGCCGTTCTGATTCTTCCTGATCCATCCTTATGGCTAGTCCTTGATGGAGGTGGCTTAGACAGGATGTCTAGTTCTCCACCAAACACCATGGGTATATTAAGGTATGGCCACAAGTCAGTGATTAGTGTAGCAAACACACTAGCATCTCTACCATGGAGACGGGGCAGGAAAGTATCCCTGATGGCCATGACCAAAGATTTCTCTTCTTGGTGAAGTTTCTGTTCTGTCATTAAGCCATCTATAAATCATAAACAAGTTATCCATTATGTAAGATCATTCAAATATTTAAATAGATCACTGAATAATCTTGTACTAGTCGAAGGTCAGTTATCTGTAATATCTATTGATGTTTTGTGCAATAAAGAAAATGTTACATAAATACTGGATACAGCTATTATTTTCAGACTATTATTGTAACTTTAATTGAGAAATCCCATTTTATTTGATCTGATTAATGTAGGTGAATGACAATTTTGTTTTTTTAATCAAATCAAGTAAAGATACACATGCAGGGACATTATGTCAACATTCTTGATGCCCTTCTTTGGATAATTTTTATAGTTAACTGACAAAATAATACCAAAGCTTGCTTGGTAAGAAAAATAATGTCTCTCATAAGAATTATCAAGATAAAGTGTGAGATCATGGTATCTTGTATCAAATTAATAGAGTTTGGAGGGTTGTCTCTTTGACACATTCCCCATTTCCATTCTAAATTTTATTTGTGAAATTTCTGTAACAAAACTTACTGTTTTCTTCTTTTTCTTTTTTCTCTTCTTCTTCCTCTCCTTCTTCCAGAAGTCTGTGAGTGTCTACAATACAAAGCATTGTTTAAAAACTAAACCCATAATTCACGAACAAATATGAATATGAAAAACATGGTGAATATCAAATACTGCACATCACAGTACACTGTACTAGCTGAAGAACTTTATAATAATTGGGGAAAGTTGCTACAAGAAAAGTTAGATAAAAATTTATATGGAATTTACAGAAAATTTATCTGTGCAAAAATATGTTTTTTTAACTTGCTGAAGCAGCATTACATGAGGCCTGTCAGGTTTCTCAATTTGTGAAAAATTTAATCTCACTTAGTACCCTGAAAATTTAACCACATTTGTGAATATGTCTCAGCTTTGAAACTAGCCATCAAACATATAAAAATTTAAGATATATACAGGAATGGAAGAAAAGGCTTCCATTGTTTCCTACTTGTAATGAATTGCACATCTTCACACTCATGTATAAGTGCTTAATTTTGTCTTGTTTTTTTTTAACAAAATCAATGCTTGAGAAATAATTGAATCTCTCTATTTGATAAAGAATATTTTTTTTGTCTTGCACTCTCACCTGATTCCTCCACTGGTTCCTCTTTGAGTTTCTCTAGGTAAGCTCCTGCTTCAGATACTACACCCTTCATGGTCTTCATGCTCCACCCACCACTACTGCCACTCACATCACAACCTGCAAAAAGATTTCATAAAACAAAGGATTTCATTCTTTGTATAAAACAGATAGAAATCTGTATGATGAAACAGAATCGTGCTATTTATTTATTTTTTTAATTTGCAATTGTATGTCCCTATTCATATATCATACTGATATGTCCAGCAATTTTTGTTTTTATAAAATTGGTAGATTTTTTTTATTGGTATGAAAGTGTATATTTGAAATAACTTTTTTCCAGAGCATTATTATCTTTATTTCATTTAAAATGTTCTAGCTAACACGAAACCCGCCTTAACTTATGTATAAGAAAAACTTTTAATAATTTAAACTGTACAAAACCTGTCTCATTTACAGTCTCCATAGAATACGTAAATGAATTTATGTGACGATAATATTAATTTTAATATTTATATTGTATGTATAGATATTATATGTGTATGTTCTTCTGCAAAGCAATTTGAACATCTAAAAGTAGCTAAAGTAAACATTCATATTAAAAGTTAAGAATCAAAACAAAATAAACTGAAGACAAGTTACTGACAAACAAAACAATTAGGTTTTACTGTTTAGAATCACAAATACTGAAAATTTTAAATATGACTCATGAATTTCTATTTTTAGAAAGTTAGCCTACACTGGATGAACAAAGATTTATATACTGCTTTTTTTCTTTTTTAAATTTGACTAACATGAAATATGCAAAATCAAAAAGTTCAAGATAATAAAAATGCTGATTTGTGCATAGAAAAATCCTAGATACCATTTTATAGAGACTATATATCATTACATATAATATTTAGAAAATGAAAAGAAAGTAAATAAAATGATCAAAAGAATATTAAAGAAAGAAAAAAATGCATCAAGAAATGGCCAGACACAAAAAAAAATACTTCAATTACTAACATTTAGACCAATCCATTTAGTCTGATTGATTGATTGATTGATAGCTGTTTAACACTGATACGTAGAAGCCATAGTCAAAGAATTTGAAAGAAAAGAACTGAGTCCCAAGGATCAAGGTCCATAATATTTTCCCATAGTGAAAAGAATAAGTAAATATTTGATCAAAAATCACAAGATTTACACTCCTACTCCTACTCCATGAAATTTGAAGTAAATTTACGCTGTAAATAATTTTTAGAATAAATTTCTTCACAAAATTTGACTGACAGTTTGTTGTACAGATCCTATAACTGAATGAAAAATAATTACACAGCTTAAGCTGCTGAAAACAGCTGAATTAAGACTATCTAAAAGTATGGGTATACTGATGCAGCCACAATCCTCTTTAACTTTTTGCTTATAATTATATGTATATCGAGACATCTAAAAGATGTAAGTATAAGCTGATGCCAGCCACAATCCTCTTTAACTTTTTTTGCTTTATAATTTATATGTATATCGAGACTATCTAAAAGATGTATAGTATAAGCTACTTCACAAATCTCCTTAACTTGTTTTGCTTTATAATTTATATGTTTATAATCTTAATATGGTTAGCATATTTTCCTGTAAACAATAAAAAGCTAGTTATTAAAACAGCCCTCCATGCAGACTACTGACTACACCCAGTCATTGCACAGACACTTACCCATAACTCTAATTCTACCTGTTATAATAAATATCAATTTAACATCTAATCCTGAGTTACTCTAGCAATATTACTACAAAATCTGGTTCCCATTTCCAATAATTAAAATAAAAAGCAATTAATACTACTAAATCCTATATCTGGTTCCCAACTCCAATAAAATATAAACTAATGTTTGTCTAGCCTTTCAAACCAAGTTCTAAAGTACTAAAAATATAGCAATTATCTCAATGAGTCATCTTAACAACATATTGTTTCTTTATTGTCCAGGTTCAACTGTTAGTCAAATGAAAAAGAGGCTATAAACAGATATTTGGTTATTAAACATGAAAAAGGGATTAAAAAGAATTTTGTTAACTAAAATGTAGTTTGGATACAAAAAAAGGATTAAAAAGAATTTTGTTAACTAAATTAGTTGGATACAAAAAACGAAATAATAATTTAGTAAAACTATCAATATATTTACGTACCTAAGATGATGTTTTCTGATATTGGTACATTTGTACCTAGCAGTCTACGGTAAAGTTCATAAAGAGACATTGTCTTTCTTGCCAACTCTCTTGCTCCAAGAAAACCTACAATATAAATCTATTTTACATTTCTCTGTCTAAAAAAAACAACAAACAACTGTATTTCTATTTTGTAACAAAGTGAGAACAAATTTTCCAATAATAGACATAATTTTCACTTATATGCAAATTTGTCCGCCATTACATAAATTCCTGTAAATTTTGACATCACAATCTTTAAAAAATTGATGTCACAATTAAAAAGTGCTTGTTGCTTGAAGTCAGAAGGTTATATTTGGAGCTGATCTAAGGTCATTCGGACACAAACCAGCTATATTCCAAAAGTGTAAATACGTTTATTGTGCAAAACTTATTGTTTGTTTTAAATATTTTACTATAAGTGAAAGCATATTCAATCACATATGGTTACCTTGACTACACAACATGACCTCTAAAGCCAAATGAAGGTCAGGTTTAATGATAGATATTGTCCTGAACTGATTCATGATATAGTCAGGTAAGGCTGCTGTAGCTGATGGATATAGGAGCAAAGCATCAGGATTTCCTGATTGCACCTGTAAGGCACTGTCTAGTAAAGCAAAGCAGGCTCCTGATTGGTTGAGTTGTATGTCATCTGACTGAAGATGGACTGCTCCCTTCCCTGCCTTGAGGGCATCCATAACAGACTGTATTAGCTGGGCAAATACACTCAGTACTGATGGTCTCAGATGGTTCAGATTGTTAAAAGATACCCAGCAACCTGTAAAATAGAGGTCAATATGATATTATTTAAAGTCTCAGATGGTTTAGATTTTAAAGGTACTTTACAGACAGCACGACTATTTCCAACATTATATTTAAGAATAAATATTCAAAAACACATTAACTATTACATAGTATTGATACATTTTGTAAACCTATGGAAACCATCTCAACAAGTGTCTTACTACTAGACATAAGAAGTCTAAGCAGCCATTTTTTATTACCCAACTATTTATTTGACTGCTTTAAAACATTTAAAGACAAACATGACAAATTTGATGTAAGTGAGGTAAACCTACCAGTTGTGCTAAACCTCTATAAGATGTCATGTAAACATAACATAATCTGTAGTATTGGTACAGATAAACTTGTAACAATGGATGTCCAAGAGCTCTGGCTAACTCATGGGCTAACTCAAATTTATCCACAACCCGAAGAAACAAGATATCAATATTATATATAATAGAAGGTACAAATAAAACTCTCAAGGCTAATTTGAATTCGCCACACATCCTGTAAATACAATATATCATATCAGTAAAGTGAATGTACAAAAATCACTCCAAGGCTATATGAAAATTCAGAAATTATTGCGAGTTTTTATTATTCAAAGCGAAAAATGCGATCAGGTTAAAATCTCACAATAATTTAATATTGATATGAATTATGTAAAAAAGATATTTCTCAATATCGCAAAAATTAAAATGGCATTTTAGTCTAAAATAACAATATTGCAATAATAAGTGGGGCAATAATTTCTGTATTTACAGCAATCTTGAATTTACCACAATCCTAAAAATACAAGATATCATATCAGTACAGCTAAAATATTTAGTGGATGTAAAAATATAACTCCAAGGCTATATTTTTAAAATTTTGATATATATATCTCTCTTTCTGGTACTTATGACTTATGGTGTGTTTTCTTTAAAAAGGTTGTATTAGTTAAAAGGAAAAATCTATCACTGATGACAAATTTTTAAAAATCAAAATTAATAGTTATTTAGAAAAAAAATCCAAATGGTGTTACTTTGGTCAGTATTCATAACCATTTTAAGAGCTATATCAATCTGGTTGTTACTAAAATACAAAAATCGCTGAGATAGAACTTGGTCAATCTGAGCGAGGCAAGCAATTATTAAATAAGAAAATAACAAGTTTTTAATCAATCTTTGTAAAATTCAAATACAACCGAGCAGGAACCAAAAAAGGATTATGCACTATCATCCTTGGAAGAAAGATTGTTTTTACTATACTTACTATTGGTCCAACACACATAGCTCCCATGTGAGATTTAATAGCCTGAGTTAAGGATACAAAGACTCTCTCTGTCAGGGGAGTGATCACCTCTCTTGGACTGGACCCTATGTACTCATACCCATAGTCAAAGTCAGCATTCAATGACTGCAAGAAAAATGGTAAAAAAAACTACTATAAATAATAGGTAACAAAAAAAGAAAATTGTGTACAAATAGTGATAGATCACAATAAAATATATTAACACCTAACAGACAGATCATACTAACACAAATGAAACAAATTCACACCTTATATTATACTGATACGCATTCTTATTGAATTTTTTTTTAAATTTTGTATTGAAATTAAAATGCAGTTATGAAATCTATAGTCGCCGTCATGTAAAATTGGCACCATGTTTTTTGTTAAAAAAAAATTAAATATCAGCCGCGTTTACTCAAGATGATGTTTTTTCTTTTAGCCGTAGTAAAATCCTGTCCAAATATCCACTACTGTCCTACCTTTTATTGTGTTTGCACTGTATAATCCTGACCTTCACATTTTTCAAGATTATTTACATTGTATAACAGCCATCTTGGTTTCTATGAGGGTCCCTTATTCCATAACATTCGTTACTCTCCGGTAATATCATTGTCATTGATGATACAATTTCCCGCGCTTTTTACATAAAGATGACGAAAAGCTCCGAGAGACACTAGAAAATTGAGAGCACGTGGAACTCCACGGCAACACTTCCGGTAATAACAATGTCGGATTCCACCATACAAATTAATCTTGATTATGTGAAGTCAGGATTATACAGTGCAAACACACAATAAAAGGTAGGACAGTAGTTGATTTTTGGAATGATATTTGATTCCGCTAATTGAAAAACACGATCTTTTGTAAACGCGGTCGATATTTAAGAAAATTTTGACCAAAAAACATGGTGCCAATTTTACGTGACAGCGACTATAGTTAAATCTATCATTCCCTTGTTTTAAACAGAAGAGCAAATGGAGATTTGTGATATGTATCTTAATAAAAATATATCGTATTTTCAGTAATTTTTATCTACAGATATTTACTATAAATGTAGAAACATCACCTTGATAGTAATAGATCTGTTGTCTTTATTGAAGTAATATCTAAGTTGAGCACTCCAATCAAATGAGTTAGCTTCAGCTCCAGCATCAGATTCCATAATTCTCTCAATAAAATCTCTAAGATGTGCCAGCAATGCCAAAAGTGAAGACAGTTTTTGTATTTGTCCTGGGAACAATAATAGTTTGAGTTCTGATGGATCTATTTTTTCTTCCTCTATTTCTGTTTCTTCTTGTCGTAATTCCATTGCAGCAGCAGCAGTTATGTTCATGGTATCTATAGGTTCCATTGTTTGAGGTTCTACTATAGCTACAAATAAAAGTAGTCAGTATATTTATTTTAATTCAAAAGAAGAATAAGTTTAGACAGTTGGCCATGTAGGTCTTAAAAGTTCTAGAAGGGGATCTCCTATACTTGGCAGTCGGGGAACAATAAAAGTGAATAAGGGTGTTGTCAGGATCTATATTTTAATGTTTTTTGGTGTGTTTTTTTTTCATTTGTTCCCATTTGTTTATTTGAACATATGTTAATTGATATGGTTTACTTTCAGAATCGGCTTAGAATACTTTTATGTTTTTTGTCATGTTTAAGATTACAGCTTGCAGAAAAGCTGTCTTTGAATTAGAGTATGGGAAGACAATTATTTAATAGCAGTATACTTCTGAATATTTAAGAAGAAAAAAAATGGATTTCTTTTAAAAAGAAGTCTTTCCATTCTTTTCATTTTATTTTGGATAGATTTGAAGTATCATATGAATTAAAGGATATATATATGTACGATCATGTTCTTCACCGGCTTCCAAGTACTTACATATACCGTCTCCTCCATTTTCTGTTTCCTCCTCTATAATTGGAGTTCTACTTGTATCTGCCAGATCTAAGAGAGATCCATCTTTCCTGGAGGCTTCCAATGATGCTCCACCATAACTACTGCGAGCTCCGGCTACAGATGCATTCTCATCTTCCATGCCATCTCTTTGTGACCTAGCAGCTGAGGATGTAAATAACAGACATTTTTTTTACATGTAAAAATTATACTTTTAAATGTGTTGAAGACCTAATGGTGGCCCTGGGCAGTTTTCGGCTCTTTGTTCAGGTATTTGTCTGATTGACACATCCCACATTTCCATTCTCAATTTTATTTTAATATTAAAGACAACTGGTTTCCATTGGTTCTTTTAAGAAGAGAATAATCATGATATACACTATTAGTTTCTAGATGAATAATTTATTGTCGAAAATCTTAATAACTAATCATAAAGTCTGACAGATTATTTGTGAATGATTACTGCAGTTTCTTTTACATTGAAGTTTATAAAACAATTAAATAGGTAACAAATTACTGAGGAAAATTTACAATGTGAGCAGGAAACATCTTTGAGGTAATATTATGACAATGTCTTGATATGAATACCTTCACTTTCAGTTTTCTCCTTCCTTAGTTTGGCTTCTTTATCTCCCTCCAATCCTTTCAGCAATAATGTGGTAGCCTTAATACTTGTATTTATCTTTTCTAATGCAGCCTGTAAAATATCATATATAATTATTATAAATAAGATGATGAGGCATGATTGATGGTAAGACAACTGTCACCAGAGACCAAAGGATGTGGATGTGGTACACCCTTCAATAATGAGAAAACCCCATGTGTAATATACCCCTGTCTACAGATAAACTAAATTCAGGTTTTATAAACATTTTGGAAACAAAGTTAAAATAAGCTAGGTGTCAAAATGAACATGCATTTTGTATTGAAAACAGCTTTTATTTGCAAAAATACAGTTTTATAAATGAAAACATAGTAATTCAATGGAAGAAATCAAAAAGTCAACTTGTGTCCAATGGGGAGTCTCCATACAAATGACATCTTGTCCAATCATATGTCCAGTAAAATTACAATTCTATTACCATTTCTGACTTAATCATTCCATTCCCATGCTTAGTAAACAATTGGTGATCAGTGGCGGATCCAGAGGGGGGGTTCCGGGGGTTGGAACCCCCCTTTTTTTTGGCCGATCAATGCATTTGAATGGGAGCATATAGTTGGAACCCCCCCCTTTACTCTGGGTTGGGAACCCCCCCCCCCCCCCCTTTTTTAAAATGGCTGGATCCACGCCTGGTGATAGATATAGAAAGATTTCTACTAACCTCTAACTTATCTTTGGTGCCATTTTCCATTTCCTTTAAAGCTCCTTCAATTGTTTCTGTCATCTGTACTTGAGTAGCTAAGTATACTACTTCAGCCACATGGTCTAAGGTCCAAGAGCTCTGAGAATCTTTGTTTTCATCTGTTAACAACTGGTCAGCTACCGAGGATGCTCGACTTTGCTCCTCAGCTTGTTTCTTACTTTGTCTACTGGCCTGTCTACTACCAGTTCTACTTGAGGCTCTATCTGTTTAATTATAGGAAATTTCTTATTATTTTTGTTATAAATCTGAGCTACAGTGCAACCTGCCTAATCGGACTCCTGAGTTTCCAACATCCTGCTTTAACTGACACATTTTCATGGACCCAAAATATGCCTATCCTTGAAGAAAATCCTGAGTACTCAGACACCCTACTTTATCCAACATTTTTTCTGGCCTACCAAGTGAGTTGGATAACACGGGTGACACTGCATTTCCTTCTGACAGTTTTTAAAATATTAACATTGCAATGGGAATAAATTAATCTTATTTTTTTTTTTTTTTAATTATGTTGTTCTATAAAAGATAGACTGATGTGTAATTTGAGAAATGAAAAAAACTAAAAATCTAAGTATGTTGTAGATGAATAACAGTTTAAAATTAACAATAATGTTAAGTCATAATAACTCATTAAGTTGTACAGAATTTTACTATTTCCATATAGATGCCTTTATTTAATTGATTTCAACTGTATCATTTGAAGAGAAAAATAATTAATTGAACACAGTTGTCACTGCTGAAATTATTTTAACTTCTTAAAATGAACACTGTTTAAGTGATGATTGTACCTTTAGCATTTTGTTTAGTAGCTGATCCAGATTTTTTAATGGTTACTTTACGAGACCCAGCACTTCTAATCTGTCTCGTTTTAGGTCCTGCTTTCTCATATCCTAATGCTGTGGCCATCTGATGTTGCAAAGCATTCTTTAGACCTTGAATAAAACTTGTCAGCCATGTTTCTATTTGTCCTTCACATGGTACAGGCTAAAAAAAAATGTTTTACTTTGGTTATTATTTTATAAAAAATTACCAATATATCATAATTTCTTTATATTAATATTTATTCTCTTCAATTGTTGAAGAAACTTTATTTATACTGCATACTGCACTAACATTTGCTGAAATTTTGTTTTTAAATTTGACAATTATACGAATTTTTGGTGTTTTACACCACATTTGTGCTATTTCTCGGCGGCCAGTTTAATAGGGCTCTTCACGGTTAGTTCAACAATATTGGATAGGGGGCAGATTTTTTAGAAAGAGGTGGAAATAGTATGAAAGAATGGGAAATCCTATGTGTGTTTCCAAGCAACTGCTCAGTTTTAATGATGATTTTCCCGTATTTTTCACACCCTTTTTCCTCCATTATGAAAATCTACCCCCTATCAAATATGGCCGAACTAATCGTAAAGAGCCCTATTGGTGGAGGGAGCTGGAGTGCCTGGAGAGAAACATTGATCTTCTATAGGAATACTGACAATCCTAGTCAATTTAGATTGGGGTCAAGTGCACCTGCCCTGGCTGGGTTCAAACTCACAAACTCAGTGTGTTGGCTGGCTAGTGATTACAGTACTATGTCAGTAGTAAAACTGCTTAGACCACTTGGTCACTGAGGCCCTTGCTGAAAATAATATAATTTTAATAATTTGGTCATGTGACATACCTGTAGGAATTCTAGCCTCTCTCCCAAAACACTGTTGACACCAGTTATAATGTAGTGATATTTCTCATTGTCTTCTACTTCTTCAAACAACAAACTGCCCACATTCTCAAACACTTTACCAATGTAAACATTCACTTGGTTTAGGTCATAACCTAGAATACAATAGAATACTGGTCAAATATATGTATACAGTAATAAATACAGCTATAAAAGAACTCTGGTCTGATATTAGACATGTACAATTAAGATTTATTATCAAAATTATTCAACATTCTTACCGCTTGCTGATTGTTGGTGATTTTTGCAATTTTTGCATTTCCAATCACAGTAACCTGAAATTTTGGGTTGAGAATGAACCTGAATAAAATCAAAGGTAATCTAAGAATATATCATACTATTGGATCACTTATAGTGTGAACACTTTCTGTTTTACTAATTGAAGGGCTAAACTTTTATACAAAAATTAAGTCAATTTATTGCAAGATTCAAAAGAAATTATTTGATCATATTCATGCAAAATATGAAGCTGACAATGTATCAATCTCAGAAGTTAAAAATATTTTTGATAGTTACCATTGCAGACTATATGTAAAACATCTTCCATTGACAGGAAGTAGAATCTTGGGAAAATCTGTCTTCTCCTTTCTAAATGGTTCAACAATGATCGTCTACACTGCTCCAAACTATGATTCATGTGCTCTAATATTACCAAAATATCTGAAAAGAACACAAGTAAGGAATAACACATTATAGATAATATAAGTTTTCTGATATATGAAATGCATCCTGGGTAACATCAAACTTGAAGCAATTATTATTTAAAGGTAGATAAACATAGTTTGTGACTGAAAACCTTAATACTAGATATCACATAGGGGTTTTTTAACAATCAAACATTGGCCTTTGCCTTTTAAAACCTATTTTCATTGGATTGTGCTTACTGTAGAAGGCTGTTATGTAGTAGTAATTTATCTTTTACTTATTTTCATGCAGGAGCTTAAAAAGGTGGTAACTTTTGTTCTAAATCACTTGTGTGAAACACATTCATTTGTCAATGTAATAAAAACAAACAATTTTAGTGGTATTGATTTTTCAATAGCTAATAGTTTGAAGAAGCCCTTGTCTGATCATGTGCAAATAAAGGTAGAACTTACTTTTTCTCTCACAGCACTGTCTAACATTAGGATTTTTCTCTGTAGCTCTCATCAGGAGTCTAAAGTCTCTATTGACAACAGCAAATCTATTGGCATCATGTGACAAAGATGTTCGAACATCAGCACCAGAAAATATCTGTTAACAAATTATTATAATTAATTTATAATTGAATTACCTCCATCATGGAAAAATATAATGCATTTTCATTAATTTTTGTGTATTCTAAAGATTACACATAAATTTTATTTTCTTAAGTTTCTTAGGTTATCTCCCCTCTTTACTCCAACCTTCTGAGAGTAATTTTACAAACACATGTAGTGAAATACAAATCTGTTATTTTTTTCCAGAAGGTTAATTAACATAAGAATAGAACTTCCCAGCACTGTAAGTAATATTCACAAAAGTAAACCATTGAAAGAATGATAGTTAACTTCAGTAAATCTTTATCTGATTTATACTCGGTGATTCTTACATGTACTTCTTTATCAATCAATATTCCATTAAACCTGTACAGAGAGGAAAACAAACTGATACTTAAAAGCTCACAAAACTTTAGTTTGGGCTTAAACCATAAAAAAAGAGCACTTTTTTACTGACACAACCCCTAAATATCTATTTTATTTTATATACATATTGTATCAAAACTTATAGACCAATACTTATCATTGAATACAGTATTTTTTCCTTGTTTATTCAAAGCCTAAATTGATTGACAACAACCCTTGAAAACCTCTATAAAGCAAGTTATTTGGCTCACTAAAAATTTTGAAAAAATTAAATCATGAAAACTTTAAAAAATCTTGCTTTGAGGATTTTCATATGACCCTACCTCTTCTAGTTCAATCCATTTATCCTGGACCTCTAACCACATGACAAGGACAGCTTCTATCTGTTGTAATTTCTTCTGCCATTTGATAATATCATCCAGGAAGGAGCCAGCAGAACTTTGCATTGCTTGTAGTGCCACCTGGTGGTTCTCTAACTCTTCAAAGATTGGTCCACTTTTGTTCAATAAGAATATCTGCCCTGTGTCCTGCATTAAGTAAGTCATATGCATTTTAATTTTATTCAATTGCTGTAGGTTTAAAATAAAGTGAAATTAATGAAAATATTCTGAAATATTTGTAAAATATCAAATTTACTTATATCATAAAGAATTCAAGGCTTTGATGCATACAAATTCCAGAGCTAGAAGCTGTGAATACACACCATTACCATTACAAAGTGACACTATTCATCAATATAAATATTTCAAGTTGCTGTAGTATTTTTACAGACTTTTAAAGGAATAAATTGTGCATATATATTTACATACTTTAAATATTTGATTTTTTTTTCAATATTTAATGACAAATCAAAGATCACCAGCAAAACTGTGTTACTTCAAATAACCATCATACCCAAAAATCTCATGCTCAACACTCGCAGAGGATGGCTTACAATACAGAAAAATCAATTAATTTCAAAAGTTATCAAGTTTTACTCTCAATACAGACCTTCATATAAAATATGCTTAGACTAATCATTTTACTGTATAATTGAGCATTACTATTATTACTTTCTACTTTAACAAAGTAAATTAGGACACTTTCATTTCTTAGGGATGCAGTTAAAGACATGTTCATTTTTACAAATGTCAGAGAAAGGATCATTCTGAACTGAATGGTTACAAGTGGTGGTATTAAACAAAACTATATGACAAGCTAGAATAAAAGTGTTTTGGTACAATTTTTCTAAGCACAAGTTCTGAACAAAAATGGTTTCCAAATCATTCAAATTCTAAAGATGTTTGTTGTATGTTTTGAAAATTCTGTGTTTCTTTTATTTATACATGATGTGCTCTTATAAATACTAAGATAGTGTTTGATATAGAAGTCTGAATGCTTGCTGGGTGAAAAGCAGAATAATGAATGAGATAAAATTCACTAAAATTTGTGATATTTTTTTACCGCTAGGATTGATATAATAAAATCAAAGTATTGTATAAAAAATACCATTAATAAAAATTAGTACAAGTAAAAAATAGCTAATATTAGCATGTCTAAAATTTAAAATACAAATACAGACTCAGCTAATGACAAACAAATATAAAAAGCATTTATTCAACATCAAATGATTATGAAAACTGAAAATTATATCTGCTATTCATTACAAAAATTCTACAAAATTTAATCATGTTATTGTAATTGCAATCTGAAAATGTAAATTGAAAGATTTATATTTTAATCTCTAATATGAATGAAAATGTGTAACTAAATTTAGTCCCATAATCTTATAAAATTGCTAGCTACTGTAAAAGATTAGATAAAATGAAAAGACGAAGCAGTCCACACACATTATATACCTTAATTACACTATCCTTCATCTGTAAAAGTAGTCCATACAAATTATATACCAGGAAAATGCTTTATTTTGTAGTTTAAGAATCGGAATAATTCTAGTGAACATTTTAAAAAGGCAAACATCAAAACTTTGACCTTGACAATGTCCTTAACAATGGAATCATTCAACTAAAGAGGCAATGGTATTATCATTTTTATGCTCATTGTTGAAGGCCGTACAGTGACCTATAGTTATTAATTTTTGTGTCATTTGGTCTCTTGTGGGGATCTCAGTAGTCTCATTGGCAATCATACCACATCTTCTTTTTTATATTTAGTGCAAGATCATTGAACTAATTCATACTTTTTTTCAAATCTGAAACAGTAAATTCACCAATAATCGTTCTCAATTTAAAATTAAATGCTTCATGTGTTAAAGTATCAGCTCTTATTGTATTAATAGCTTTTCAATATTGCTTTCTGAGCTATCTTAAAACAATGATCAGGGATCAGGTATGTAAAGGGTACCATATTCTACTTTAAATATCTATAACTTATATATGTATAAATTGTATACTGTCTATATCATGCAAGTATAAATATATATCAGGAGTAAATTTTTCTGTCACATTCTTAAAGAGTAACTAGTTCCCAAATAAAAGTTAAGCTCCATGCTCTAACAGCTATACTTATATAAACTACTACTTATATAGAATTTTAAAACACCTTTTTCTTTCCCTGTAAAGAATGATAATTAATAATTAACTTAAAGACAGGTAAAATTTTACTAATTCAAGTATTCTCAATTTTTTTATTTTTTTAGTTTCTGTTTGATATCAGTTCAAGATTTAAATATTTCAAAAATGGCTTGAAGAAAAAGAAAAGAAAATTTGATGGTTTTTATTCTTGTGAGGTCTTTAATAAAAGTTGTCAAAGGTATAAACTTTTTATGAATGCATGTGTCGTTTTTTATAATCGAAGGTACAAAAAATCCTTGGCAGTAGTCCATAATTCTATAATACCAGCATTTATAAATACATTCCATGACAGCCAATAGCAACTGCTAATTTTAAATAAAGATATAAACTATGTGATATTGTAAACTTAACTGTGAGTACTCTCAGATCTGTTCATTGTGTCTTTTTGTGTCGGGATGTATAAGTACCCGGCCACGTCTACTTGTATTTTTGTCCATCTGATGAGTTAAGCCTTTTACAACTGATTTTTATAGTTCGTTCTTATGTTGTACTGTTATACCACTGTCCCAGGTTTGGGAAGGGTTGGGGTCCTGCTAACATGTTTAACCCCGCCACATTATTTATGTATGTGCCTGTCTTAAGTCAGAAGCCTGTAATTCAGTGGTTATCGTTTGTTTATGTGTTACATATTTGTTTTTTCGTTTATTTTTTTATATAAATAAGGCCGTTAGTTTTCTCGTTTGAATTGTTTTACATTGTCTTATCAGGGCCTTTTATAGCTGACTATGTGGTATGGGCTTTGCACATTGTTGAAGGCCGTACGGTGACCTATAGTTGTTAATGTCTGTGTCATTTTGGTCTCTTGTGGACAGTTGTCTCATTGGCACTCATACCACATCTTCTTTTTTATATTAACAATACATTTGAAGTAATAGAAATCATGATTGAATTAAAGCTAGCAATGAATACAAATGTGATGTCATGCAAATGATGTGTAATATGTATATCTAAATGATGTCTTGCTTCTTTTTTTTTTTAAACCTCTTGTCTCTCTGATAAACTAGCATTTGCACAATGTATAAAGCACAAACTTTTACACCAAATATTAATCTGTCTCTGAAATTATTTTTTATAACTTCAAAAATGTTGCAGTACGATTAGGAAAAATAATTAAAAAAAATCATATTTTGAAAATAATGAAAACCGTCTCAGATCAATATGTGCTTGCTTCATTGTACAAATGCCTTTGATGATAAATGCCTTCAAATACTGTTGATTTTTGTAATTATTGATTTATTGATTATTACCTGTCCAAGGTTCAGTAAGGATGATGGAAGTGAAGCTATACTGCTCCGTTTATTTTTGCCAGTGGAGCTCTGGTTGGAGATACGACTAGTTGTTCTGGCCTGACTACGACTTGTTATAGGCAGTGGAGGCTGAGATCCACCCTCACTCTGGGATTCACTATGTTGATCCTGTAACACAATCAATTACTCAAAGGTTATATATATATTTAAAATGAAGAATAAAAGAGATAAGAACATTGCTGTACCTTTAATTAATTCTACTCAATGTATGACACAAATATGTCAAAATGTAAGATGTTTTTAAAGATTCAGCAAAAGCATTCATTAGATTTATTATAAATCTAGAGAAATGAATTTGATGATTGGCCAACTTGATTTTGGCTGGTTGCAAAATTTAAATGTTCATTACACTGAAGAATAAACTATTGATAAACTTGGGAGAAAGACTTGATTTTGTAAAAGCAAGCAGTCCAAGTAATATAACTTACAGGTGCAGCCACTAGTTCTTGTTCAGTTCTAACTCTGGTGTGAAGTCTCAGTTTGAACAATTTACTGGTCCAAATCTCATCATAAGTCTTCAATGACTGGTCTATAGCTAAATCTTTCACAGCTTTCTGGACTATAGCCCTAACATCATCAATATGTTCTAAAAAAAAATCAACATGATTTATCAAATAATGTACCAAATATATATATCTAAAAAAAAGTTGGGTATTGAAAACATATATAATTGGACAGAAGGTAAGTAAATCAATAAAAGATCATACACTCTTAAAATGAGTTAGTGTAGGTAGTAAATATCAAATATAAATATCCAATACCTGATGGGACAGGGAAACTCAGATATGATCATTGTTTTAGTAACCTTTGTGTCTGGATTGCTTTTTAGAAATAATTTTAGAATTAATTTGGTTAGTAAACAGATTCATAATTCATAGCACATGTTTTTAAATACTTACTTTGAAGACCAAGGCCAATGAACTCTTTGAGGGTCATTCGTTTGAGAGTGTCATTGTCAATATTGACAGCGCCACCTGTCACACGTACAAGTAGCTTCAGATGTCTTGTTCTCATTGCAGGGTTACTGAGATCGTCTATCAAAGGCAGACAGGCCTGCAAAGAAAACACAAAACATAGATATATACTTAATTATAAAATTTCTATTCTCATATGAATAATAACATTTAGTTCATTACATAAAATTTCCTTTAGAATTTTAACATTTATGCATAATAAGGCTTATTTCAGAAGTATTCAAATGTGTATTTATTAATTAATTAAAATTGAAAACTTCCGCAAACTGAATTAAGTTACTGTAGCATGTTTTCATATCATGTTTGGCTTATTTCCACCAATATGAAATTTCTACAATTTTTAATTTGATTTCATTTTTGGTGTTTTAACACCACTTTAAAGAACTGCATTTAGGCTATTTCGTGGCTGCCAGTTTTTATTGATGGAAGATGACAGAATGCCCGGAGAAAACCATGTCCTTCGATAGGAAAACTGTCAATCCTAGTCAATTAAGATTGGAGTCAAGTGCACCCCCACAAGCAGGGTTCGAAATCACAACCTCAGTGTTGACTGGCTAGTGATTACAGTAGTAACTACTTAGACCACTTGGCCACCGAGGCCCCTACAATTTTTGAAGTTTTAAACATCAGTTGAAAGAAAGATAAATTGCAAGGGCCCACAAATATTTAGCCTGTGCATTCCCTTTGGACATCCTCATGTTACATTACCTGTATTGTAGTAATAGACTCATGTAATCCCATATAAACATCCCATGTAAAAACATCTTCAGGTAAAGCTCTAACAATGTCTAACTGTTTATTTGTCTCCTCTCGTAAAAACTTTGTGTTCATCTTCTGCCAACGGTGTCTCTTCCATTCTGCTTGTTGGTCATCAATAACTCTGAAACATTACAAGTTATATTTATCAATAAACATGCACAGATGTAATAATCTTCCCCAAGCGTCAATTTTCTAACTAAGAATTTACTAAAACTAATTTTCCATCTAAGAATTTACAACTTGGAACTGTATGAGGAAATTGTAACTAGCTCATATAAAACAGTTATACCTATGTTAAGAATTGTGAGTTATTATATATCATAGTTTGATTCATTTAAAACAAAACATTTGTATTGTTCTTGTCTGTTGAGCTTTGGAATCACATTTTACAGGTGCTAAGAGATCATAAATGTTTTTAATATTTCATAATGTTTTTTTTTTTTTTTTTTTTTTTTTTTTAATATTTCATAATGTTAATCAACCAAGTAAACAATTAGGGACGACATCAAAATTTCAATGTAGGATAAAAAACTTAATTCATATAGTTTTTTCACTGACCCCCCTCTTAACTTAATTAGGGAAAAACTGATTGACCAAAAGGATATATATAAAATCGATGTCAATTAAACCAAACTTGCAGCATTTTTGACCCGACCCCCCCACCTCCCAAACTATTTGAATAAAGTTTTTTATCCTTCATTGATTTTTTGATGCTGTCCCTTAGGAATATAAAGAATATGTAAAAGAACTGCTATTTATATTACCTGACAGTCTCCCATACTTGTTTAAGGTTGTTCAGCTCATGTCTGCATCTGTAAGTATAATAAAAAATATTACACCAATATTCATTATTAATTACAAAGAATAAATATCAAAAATTAAGTTAATTTCAAATAAAATTACTGAAAAGATTTTTTCACATACCCACTACCCTTTGAATAGGAACTCTTAATGCTGTTTATTTCTTAAATAATACTTTAAGGTTCATGACTGTAGCTTATCATTGAAAAACCATGGAACTTAACTTATACGGTAATTTAAAACATGAATATAGCCACAGCTTGATAACAGAATAAAAAACAAATAAATTGTTCTAAGAAACAGTTGAACGGATATTATTAAAATCCACTGAATAATTAAGAGCCTGTAAAAGTTGTGTTTCAATTAAAAAAACTTGCAACTTAAAAAGGACCTTCTTAAGACTTTAGGCTGACTTTAGACATCTGTGACCATTGTGAATGTGCTATTCCGATGCATAAAAAAATTGGAAAAAATCCTTTGTAATCACAATATCTGTGTTGATTTGGTGAACTTAGTGATAATTGTGATGAATGGATAAGCAAAAATTTTATAATAAAAATAGTTAAATATATCATAAAAAGTTAAAAAGTTTTGAAATTTAGATTGAAAAAAAAAAAACCAGCACGCTCAATAGTAAAATACTATAATAAATAATTCTATAATTTTTTTACAAATAAATAAACATGCAAAATAAAAAAAAATGCAGATTTCTTATATCGAAGTAAGTTTAGCTGTCTGAAAACAAGTGTATCTGTAATTAAAACATGCAATATATGTTGTTTGCTCCTACTTACTCCTAAAACATGCTCAATAAAGGGGGCTATCTAAACTTCACTAAAATAAAGGGCTAAGAAGTATTATTAAAATTTAAAATTAAGGAATCTATTGGACGATTCAGACTTACAAACTCATATTCTCCGGACTGCAATAGGTACAGACAATAAGCAAAAAACACATTATTTCATGATTTAAACAAAATAATGAACTAATCTAAGGAATTTCTAATATGACTACCGGTATTTACAACTTAAAATCAATATACAGTAAATATATAACCACTTTGTATTGTTTTATGCATTCCTTTCTAACTAACATTTACACAGCTTTTTTTGCATGTGTACTTTCTAGTTGAGCTTTTTTTTTATTATATAGTTTTAGTAAAAAAAAATTCTGATCTACTTAGTTGAGCAGTTTTTTTTTGTCATGTTTAGTTTGAATGCTTTTTCTGATCGGTTTAGTTGAAGTTTTTTTTAAATTTTTAGCTAAAATATTTTTCACACTCTGTTTTATTTCATTAAAAAAAAATATTATTCAGTTCCAGAATTTTTATGATAATATTTTATAGTTGAACCGGCATTTATTTTTTTCTACACTGTCTGAATACATACCAGCCTGCAGAGCAGTGCTTATGTTCTTTTTTTTTCTCTATCATAATATAAGCCAAGACTATAATCAAGACAACACTGATACTTACTGAGGAATTATAGCAAAGTTGACAACTGATGTCTCAAGCAGTTCTTGTAGTTCTATCAAATCCTGAAATTATAATAATAATGTATTTAAAAATACTGTATCTTGATATGAACAAGGTTTTTCTAGTAATTCTAAGTCTGGTAACAGTTAGGAATTAAATCAAATAGATACAAGAAGATGTGGTATGAGTGCTAATGAGACAACTCTCCATCCAAGACATAATTTGTAAAAGTAAATCATTATCGGTCAAAGTCTTCAACACAGAGCCTTAGCCTTCAACTGTTAACATAATGACTTGATAATAGTTTCTTTATCTAAGACTTCAACACTTTTTCTTGAAATGAATATTTGTTTCAAATTACCAGTAAATGTTTTATTTCTCAAAATACTTTTTTTCCCACTATTTGTTGAATAGTTAAATACCTGTGCTTCATTCTCTAAGACTGTGAGTTTCTTTGAGAATTTATCAATGATGACCCAGGCATCGTCTATGTTACATTCTCTGTTATAAACATCTGAGTTCTCCAGTTCCTTTGCTAAGGTATTCACTCTGTATCCAAAGGCTTCAAGATCCTATAATTCAAATAACATAGTTACATATAAAATATGTTCACACCTCTAACCAAACGTTTACCTCTTTTTTATATGAACACAAAAGTATATAGAGGCATGTAGTTGATGAACAGTTAAAACCAATGGAATATAAAACATTAAACTCAGTTTAAAGCCAGTAAAAATGTATTCATGCATCATGACCATTACAACAATTTAAGCATTTTTAATGAAGTTAATTTGTGATTTTTTTACATCTGATTCTAAGAATTGATACCTGTGTAATCCTGACAGACTCTTCTTGTATCCTAGGACCAAGTCTCTGTTTTGCCAGTGATACTTTGGTTTTCAGATTGTTCCATCGACCTGGTGCTGCAGTAAATAGCTGCTGAGTCTTATCTGGTAACTTCTGGCCATATTTCTTCAGTAACTGTACTGTACGTCTCATCTCAGTAAACTTCCCATCCATCTCTGATTGTTGGGCTGATACCTGAAATTATATCCTAAATAAATGATTTCATGATTTGAATTATTTGACTGATGTGTTTTTAACACCACTTTTAAGCAAATCTTTTGGGCTATTTCATGGCAGCCAGTTTTTAATGGTGGAGGAAGCCAGAGTGGCCAGAGAAAATCACTGACCTTCAATAGGAAAACTGACAATTCTAGTCAATTAAGATTGGAGTCAAGAGCACCCGCACCTGGGGGTTCACAACCTCAGTGCTGACTGGCTAGTGAATCAGGGTTTAAGCTAGGATTTTGAGGGCTTTAGTCACTTTTGCGCGCTATTAAAATCAACCTTATTTTGTGTAAAAGCAAGGGGCCAATGATGTATATTACTAGCTTCATCTTTTGACTTTGTCAGATTTTAAGGGATTGAGGCACCAGCATGATTGGCAGTTATTGTATGATTTGACTGTATTGGCCATTATTATGAAAGATTCTGACATGGAATCCAGAAATTTAGTTCACAATTTCTCTTCAGTTTGTTCCAGGGGTCATTCCTGATCAACAAAAGTTGGATTCTATTTTTTTTAAACAAGGAATCACAGCAGAAATTAACTTGCAATGATTATTTCACTGCATAATCATTATCCATACAAAAGGTCTAAATCGATATTTGGAATCATTTCTTTCAAGTTGGAAATGTGTAAAATCCTTTTTGGAACTATAATAATGACTGAAAGTAGGTTGTAAACAAATCAACAATAGATCACGTTTACTACTTTCGGTTTTAAAATGAAACGAAAACGGGAAGTGACACGTGGATAATAAATTCAAAACGAGTCCGGATTCATCAGGAAATTATCATTTTTTGATTTAAATTCCTTTAGTAAGAGATATTTGTCTCTCTCGTTTAATGATTCTAAATTAAATGATTTCGTATTTTACGTTTTTTTAAAGTCTATAAATAGTCAAAGGAATACTTTCACGCATGCTTAGAACACAATACAGGAAGCACCTGTTTAACTCGTGAAAGTTTTGAATAAACACATTAAAGTTCTTTATTTTAAATGGAAATCGTCGAAAGTTTTTTGATGAAAATTTAAATCAAATATGATGAAAATGCCTTCGAATGACGAATCTACGACAAATGAACTTCAGATCGTTGGAAAAATATTGAAATTCAAATGCGAACTGACCGTGTTGTTACATTTTTGATTAATTGACGAAACTAAACTCCTAGCTGGTTGTTGAAATGACTTGCCGACTGACTGGTTTTCCTGGGGAAATAATTATGATGGTTATTCAATTATGGGGTTTAATAATAATTAACGGATTAGTGACCCATCCGATGGCGATAAGCGGATTAGTTGTAATCACAACTTGTAACACCTGTTAAAAATGTTAATTACCTGGAGGTCATAAACTTGTCAAAAACATGAAGACAGGTAGATTTATAGTTTTTATTGCGAATTTTTTTTTACACTTTCAAAATTAAAGTGACGAAATTGATTTGAAATACTTTCGTCAATGAGAAAACCCTTTCGTAAAATACGAAAGTGACGAGCGCTAGCAAAATCACTGGTGATTATAGTAGTTACTACTTAGACCATTCGGCAAACAAGGCCCCATAAATGATTTCATGTAAAATTGTTGTAAATACATGCTATGTTGCTTAATATGGATGTAAACAATCTTCTGCAGTTGTAACTTTAAAATTATTTGCAACTTATCAATTCAGACATTATCTCTTCAAAGATAAAATGTGTAAATTTTTTATCCTACCAGGTCTTTACAGTGAAAATTATACACAACTGGTAAGCTGGTAGCTCACATAAAACATCTAAAGAAGCTTACCTCATTGAATAATCTCATCATTTTCATGAAGGAGGCTGTATCTCGTTCTTCTCCTGTAATACTTTCTATTTCTGGTTCTGTTCTCTTCAAGAATCTATCTAGATTCTCCAACATGTTGGTTACCTTAATTCATAAATGTTTATTTGTTATACTTACATATTAAGTTAATAACTTCCCCTCATATCTACTTCATTACTTTTGAAAACTTTCCCCAATATCTGCTCAATGACTTTTAAAACTCCCCCCCCCCCTTATCTACTCCATTACTTTTGAAACTTCCCCCAATATCTACTCCATTACTCTTGAAACTTACCCCATATTTACTCCATTACTCTTGAAACTTCCCCTCATATCTACTTCATAACTTTTGAAACTTCCCCTCATATCTACTTCATTACTTTGAAAACTTCCCCCAATATCTACTCCATTACTTTTGAAACTTTCCCCATATCTACTCCATTACTCTTGAAACTTCCCCTCATATCTACTCCATTACTTTTGAAACTTCCCCTCATATCTACTCCATTACTTGTGAAACTTCCCCTCATATCTACTTCATTTCTTTTGAAACCTATTGGTCATAACGATTATATCTTCCTTACGTCTGGTTAAATTCAACTCTTCGGTAATCTTAGCATTTAATGTGGTCAAACACAGAATGTGATAAAAATTTAAGTAATGAAAGTTTACAAAACATTACCTGATCAGACAAATATTTTGTATATGTCCACATCCACTTAGAGGCATAAGTGGTGAGTACTTGTTTGATGGGTTGTAAATCCACACGTAACCATCCAACATTATGGTAGTCTTCTAAACTCTGTAACTCATCTCTTGCAGTCTGAAATACACATGGATGACATTAATAATAGATCTGGATATATCAAAAGAAGGACACATAACTTGAAGGTTGTTTTTTTCATTCACTATCAGGTAATAATTACCTTTTACCTATGACTGAGAGATTAAAAAGGAGTTATTTTAATTACATGAAATATTGTAATATAGCTGATACAAAATTTAAGATTTTCGGCAAATATATTTTAACACCAAATTTTTGAAAAGTTATTCAAGCATTAAATTTAGGTCTGTTTATAATCCACCAGATCTATACATATGTATAGACTAGTCAGGAAATATAATTAATATATTCTAAATTGTTTCTTCATGTACTTTTAAGATTAATTAAACCAAATCCAGGTGAATACTTAATTGAGAAGTTCAACATTCAGTAGTGAAACAGAAGATTACCCTGTAGATGTTAATTTCAGCATCAAATTCATCCAATGCAGGAATTTCTGCTTTCTCCATCTCCTCACTAAAGTTCTTGGGGTCAAGAAAGCTCTTCTTTCACTCATTCCTGCCATGGAATTCAAACTACTGGCAACAGAAGATCTGAAAAATTGTAAAGGTTCTCAATATTCAATCCACAAATTCACCAACTAGATACATATAAGCTTTTAATTTCATAAAAATATGAACACATGTGCATAGTTTTTTTTATTGACACAAGAGTTATTTCCCTTTTGTCACCATGATGGAGATAAAATATACACAAGCTCTTACATAAATCAGCTAAATTCTGACTTTTCAAACTCTCCTCTCGACTTTAAAATAAAAAATGATGTTTAAACAATTTTAACTTCTTGAAGCCTTGCAAAATACATCGCTTAAAATCCAGGACGGATATTTTCTCACAACTGTTCTACCACATGATTCAATTTGAGTTATTCAAATAAGAAAATCAACCAGTTCACCTCCAAAATGGTGACCAAGGGAGATAACTCATAACTGAAACTAACTATTATATCAAATCTACATATAAACTTAATTTTCTAATATTTCAATTAATAAGTATCTGAAAATATAATTTTGTTTCACTTTAGGTGAATTAAAGACTTAGCACTTTTTAAAATCATTTAAAAAATCGACGTAAATGTGTTCAATATTTGAATTATACTTGTATTTACCTTGATTCTGATCTTTCTGTTACTAGAGCTTTGACATTACCACCAAAGTTTCTATTAGGACTTCTTAATGGATTTGGTGACAACTTCCCTCGGAGGAATTCATCAAAGGTATAGTTTACATCTTGAAGCCATAAGAAGGAATAGTCTCCGAATATTTCTATCAATTTCTAAAATCAGAAAATATAAAATTGTAATACTATCACTTCTTGTTACCGGTACTCTATACTATATGTACTTACACAAAGGATTTTATCAACCTTTACTGATAAGAATAGAACAAATTCGGGTTAAATTTTTCATCTTTTCAAACTGATCAAGTTTAAGGAAGTACATTTTATCACATAACCAAATTAAAAAAAAATCAATGGAAAACATCAATTGAAAGTTATTATTCATGTCTCTCTGGAAGAAACAGTTTAGTATATATGTTTCATACAGGTCTCTGTAAAATCAAATTGTTGCCAAATAAATAAAGAAACTTCATCTTCTTGCATCTTTTAAGGACTGTATAAAAATCTGCTTAATATTACAGAGCCTTACTTAGTTCTAATTAGATATAAGAAGATGTGGTATGAGTGCCAATGAGACCACTATCCATCCAAGTCACAATTTGTAAACGGTCAAAGTATGATATTCAACACAGAGACTCGACTAAGGACAGGTGCAAACAAATGCAGCGGGTTTAAACATTTTAATAGGTACCAACCTTCACCCTTACCTCAAATAATAGTGTTACATTACAACATAGAAAGACACACTATAACCATTGAAAAGGACATTATTTTATTGATTATTTAAAGCCATCAAGTAAGGTTAAATCTTACCTTGCACTCATCACTGTTCTCTTCAACAAGTCTGTTGATGTTATGTAGAAGTTGTTTGACTTCATCATCAGCAGAAATGTAATCCTGGTATGTTCCCTGAATCAATATAAATTGCAAATTAAATTGTTGCGTAATTTCATTTTTATATCAAAATGCAGGTTACAAATTGAAGTTTAAAATTATTTTCCTTTAAAAGTAATATCAAGTTGTCTTTTTATTAAAGGTAGTGTTTATTTTACATAACTTATATCTGGACAATAAAAAGGCATCTCCTAGGTAGAACCAAAGATCATGAACAAAAAAAGTTCAAAACCAGATTTGATATTATGCGAGTAAAAAAGGGGAGAAAGCTAACATAAAGAGGTCCCTAAACACAACAGCTCCAATAGAGCTTTGGTTAATAGATAAAGCCATATTGATTTGATATTACCTTTGGTCCTAACATTTTGACAAGTTTTCCCCTGGCTAGGTAACCATCTAACCACTGTTGCACAAGTTCTTGGACACTGATTACTGAGGTGGATTGGTCCAGTGGAGGTCTAAATGCTACTCTGTTGTCTATCAATTCCAATCTAATAGTCAATACAGGCATCAGGTGTCATCATCCTGTAAGTTAAATATCGCTATTTTACAAAATTTTCCTTAAATCTTACTGACTAATAATTTTTTTTCACGTCACAGTAGAGTGATATGAAAAATTATTGCTAGAAACTAATGAAATTAACAACGTTGTCATAGGTAAAAAAGCAATAAACAGATTATCATTGGTCATCTCAACTCGATTCCTCTTCTCATTTCTCCAATATGCAATGACCTCTGAAAATTTACTTTCAAATTTTCTATGCACCTTTCATCTTCATTAAATGGTAAAAACTAATATCTTTTCTATGAACACAGAAAATTTCATAAATGGGTTAGTTTATCTTTTTCACGATCACATGAAATGTGGTAATGGTTTTAAGAAAGCAATAATAGTGATTTTGAAGAACAAATTTTTCCATTATTCCTGAATTACAAAGATTGTAAAAGCAGTGTTAAATTATTGAATTTAAACTGATTAAAGAAGTACAGCTAAACAGTACTTAAAAGGAGTACCCAAAAGAAAAAGTTCTATTCAATGATTATATTAGCAACACCTTGTTCTTTGTTGATATTAAATAACTAGCTTTAAAATTGTTCTACAATTTGTTACAAATGCTGGGTGTTCACCATGCATATAAGCAAAAAATGATGTAAAAGCTTCATGTTATTAGTAATGTATTTCAGTCTAAATTGGATGTAAAGATGAAGAAACACATTTGATTGTGTATCTAAAATGATAAGATCATTACCTAGAATATAAGATGATGTTTATGAAATAAATCAAATCAAACTGAGAACGGATATGAGGAATGTGTCAAAGAGACAACAACCCGGCCAAAGATCAGAAAACAGCCAAAGGCCACCAATGAATCTTCAATACAGTGAGAAAATCCAACACATGGAGGCGGGCTTCAGCTGGCCCCTAAACAAAAATATGTTTAGACTAGCTTGTAAAGAAAGAGTTGAGTAGTGCATTAAGACTGGCCAAGTATCACTATGTTAAATAATGTAAACCTTCCTTAAGAATTCATCCATCACCAAATTGAATTCAACTAGACATAGTAAAAGATATTATATTTTTTGATCTGATAAATAAACTACTCACTGATTTTTCCTGTATAACACACAAGTATAAATTTAAATAAAATCCCTATTTAGTTGAAATCGTACATACAACTTAATTTTTTTTTTAAATAGATCACAAAACAAATACATTAAAGAAATATAGAATCAATGCTCTGACTCAGTCTGGCAACACAATGTCATAAAAGTGGACAATTTCTTCTAAAAGGCTCAATTATTTCAGATCAATCATATGTTATATAAGAAGTAAGAATGACAAACCTCTGCCATGTTAGCCTGGACCAGATTATTCAACATAGATTTAAGACTGGTCAATGTGGCTTGTTTTAATCCATCTAATACAATGGCATCTATATAGTCAATGTAGTCCTGCCAAGCTGGAGAGGCCTGACTTATCTGTACAGCCTCAAACGACATCTGAACCAGAGAATGTATCCTATAACCTGATGGTACCACTATGGCCTCATGTTCTTCTGTTAACATCCTAAAAAGTAAATGATAAGGTTGTTTGTATTTCTGGTTAGAATTGAATTATTTGTATCTGTCCTGACTTGTATGAAATCTGTAAATTGTATCTTACATTCTTGCCATTCCATAACTCACATTAAGATTCAAGAAGAGAGAATTTGTCTAGTAATATAGCAATCAAAACAGAGTTACTTCTGAATTTTGACACATGTTTAAAAAAAAAAAAAAGATAGGATATTGTTGTTCAATCATTAATGAAAGTGAGAAGTGATATGATAATTCCCTTTTAGCACCCAGTATTGTTCAATTTTGTCAAAATAAGGTAAGAAACATTGATGATGAATTATTCACTTGCAGGTATTTTATTGGTACATTTTGTACATCTTTTTTTCAATTTCAGGTCATTCAGCTTTTCTTTTAACCCCACTTTTAACTGAAACTTACTTTTGCATAGAAAGCAACTCCTCCATGGAATAAGATGTATCTTTGGTCCTGCCAGCAAACACGTCTAACATTCCTGTAGACCATGAGATAGTGATCTCTGCTATCTCATGACAGTTTGTCTGTACCATGTCCAGGTTCTGGAATACATCCATACAAACTAACGCCATAGCTTGTTCTATAAAGTCACCTGATTCCTTCATCTTCCATGTAAACTGCTG
The DNA here is from genome assembly GCA_019925275.1 of Mytilus edulis. NCBI lineage: Eukaryota > Metazoa > Mollusca > Bivalvia > Mytilida > Mytilidae > Mytilus > Mytilus edulis. Next base: position 94,966,022 of record CM034352.1, read on the forward strand.
TAATCCGGATTCAAATAACTGAAATAAATATAAACAAAATTATAACATTGATGTATTGATGACTAAAAATACTAAATATAGGTACAGAGATCAACTCTCAACTACAAACAACATTCTGTTTATACTGTTTTCTTATATTTATGCATTTAACAAACATGTGCACTTCTCAGTGGTGGATCCAGAGAGGGGTTCCGGGGTTGGAACCCCCCTTTTTTAATGATAATCAATGCATTTGGATGAGGGTATATAGTTAGAACCCCTCCTTTAAAAATGACTGGATCCGCCCCTGTTTCTTTGATTGTTCATGACTTCTTTACACTCCATCCATAGAATAGTGCATTCTCTAAATTGGGAGGTTCATTTGTTAGTTGTCCTATCAAATCCACTTGCATGTCTTGGTTCTGTAGCCCAGGTAAGTAAAGAAATGTAAGATAAATAAAGGAATCTGATATCTCACATAGTCAGGCCATAATCTGGCAGGCAAAATGATGATTTAAGTTGCTAAAAGAATCTTCAAAATAGGTAAATCTTGTAGACTGATAAATTTCTGGGCGAAGTGACGTCGCTATTGAAATATTAGTAAATGCGAGATTTTTTTGTTAACAATTTTTAGCACAGGTAAATCAGAATAGCAAATGTCTAAAAAAAAATCAAATTTTGAAGTGGGCCTCACCTAATACTTTTAATGTCTAATTGAAATAAATACAACAGCATTTTTTTTTTTTTTTCATTTTTAATTCTATATTCAAAAACTATTAGAGGGAAATCAAAATTGTTATTAAGAAGGCTCACGGGTATAAAAATTTCAGAAAAAATTAAAACATTTTTGTTTTCATTAAAAATTGTATTTATTACTTTATTAGCAGTTACTTTATCATATGGAACAAAAATCATTCATAAAAACAATTTGGTTTTGGCCCCAGATGACTTCCAAAATGTATATATCATTGAAAAAGCTCCAAATTATCTCCCTTGCTGCAAAAATGCCATTTTTAAGCATTGAAATATTTTTTTCAACTCATCGGTGACCTATTTTTTTTTATTATCATTTTCAAATAAGCTGTAACTATTGTTAAATTTGGGTGATTTCTGTAATTTAGTTCTTTTTTTATTTCGATATTACCTTTATTTCTCCTATTAGTTCAACAGAAAAAAAGTAATTTTACAAAAATGTATGCTTCTTTCGAAGGAAGATTGTGAGCTTAAATGAAAGGTGACCCCATTTTTTTATTTTATTTTTCTAATAAGTATAAGATAAAGTTCATTTATAGAAAAATATAGGGAAATCCTATATTATAAAAAAAAATGGTTTATACCTGTGAGCCCCTTTAATTAAGATGCATGGTGTTATGATGATTTTGTGTAATCAAAAAGTCACCTGATTCAATTTATTTATCATATTTTTACTACTAGATGTATTTTTTGGCGGAGAGGTTGGTAGAAATTCTTAAACAGATTTTTTTTAACTTGTATTCAAATTCAAATTTTGAAGGGAAAGAACATCTGACAAATAGTTTGGTTTCCAGAGGATTACAAAGCATGATCAGCTGATTGCTGTTTTGTTTTATAATTAGGATTAAAATCAAAGAACCCAAGATGAAAGATAATATGCTTTAACAGGTAAATTATTTGATTGAAAGTTGGCTTGGATGACATTGAGTATGAGAATTTTGAGTTACAATAACACAATGTTTTGACAACTTATCCTTTGATAATAAAATATAATAGTAAGCTGTGAAAATTAAATTACTCAAATAATCAAAATAATAGATCAAAAGAAGATAAAACTGTATATAACTGTCCTGATTTTTACTACTTTATCAAATTCAAAATTCTGTTAAAACTGATAACATTAATTAAATTGCTTTGGAAATATCATGTCTTTGGCAAACTGGTCAGGGGTTACATCCCCAAAACCAAATCAGTCTCAATCACCAAAATCAAACTTAAAAAGAAAAAACTCAGATGAGACTGATCAAAATGTTAAGTCAAAGAAGTTTTGTAAAGTAATGAGCCAAGCTTGTTCTGATTGGTATACAGAAGACCCAAAAGGTCTTTGGCACTGTAAAATTTGTCGTGCTACTAAAAAAGGCAATGCCTATGCTCTTGGCCATTTAGTTCCTGCTAAGACAACAAATCAACAAAGACATACTAGGAGTAAGTTTTCTGCATTTAGTATTTTAATTGAATTGAGTTGGTTAGATGCACATTGAGACTGTACTAGAAATAATTAGATGCCACAACATTAATTTGAGTATACTTTTTATTATTATCATTTAGTATTATTTTTAATTTTTTTTGAAGAAGATGGGGTATGATTAATATGACTTGAGACAAATCTCAACCAGATGTATATGAATAAAGGCAATACTTTAAATTATTGAAAAAAAAAAATAATGAAAAAAAACTTAATTTTTATTTTTGTATTTTACAGCTCATGACCATATAGATGCACAGGATTTCCTGAAACTTAAAGATAAAGCTCCCATGAAAAAGGTGTTAGAAGATGAACTTAGTGCAAATGAAGAAGCCATCATATCTGCCATGTCAATTTCTTATTGTCTAGCAGTTACAGGTCAATCTAATAGTATGTTTCCTAAACTAATTGAATTATTAGACTGTGTAGGGTCAGACGTGTCATCTAAACTTCAAAAAGCAAACAATGCTAGTCATGTCAGTGAGGCATCTGTAAATGAACATCAGTCATGTATTGCAGAAAGTATTATGTCAAATATTGTAAATGAAGTAAATAAATCATATGACAGCACTAATTTGGCAAATAAAACAAACAATGTAAAGACAATTAAAAAGCATGGACAATCCATTCTAGCTTTCAACTTTAAGTCTGCATATGCCATATGGAAGAAGAGAAGAGAGCAGAAAAATCTACAAGTTTAAGTGTACTTAGTGCTAGGAACTTTGAACAGTGATTGGTAGACTATTGTGCTCTGATTTGCATTATATCCTTTATGTAGATTGTGCTTGATAAGTTTTCATTGAATGATGTATGTAGTGCTTGATGTATATATAAAGTATTAAAATATATTATTTAAATTTACTGTCATTTCTATAAGTGCCATTGAAAACAGACACAAAAAAAGAAGCAACCAATATGGTGAATTAACATCAATTTTTCCAGAAAAAAATACCACTTCTCCCTAATCCATCCTGGAACTTGGCTGGAAGGAGCCTTCACTGCTCCCTCTTTGAAATCTTAAATTTGGCCCTGCATACGTAGTATACATAAATAATTTTGATGTCAGGAAGCAAAAAACAAATTGCAAGGGGAAAGCACTGTGTATTGATAGATAGACTTACCAAGTCAATTTTCAGTAGTTTCCTCTCAAACAATGGTTTCTCAAATTCTGTAATTGTTCTCATTATAGTATTATACTTGGATACAATTGTCTCTAATCTGGTTGCAGTTACTCTTAATTCAAATGAATCAGTGTTCCTAAGAATCTCTTTAGCCGAGGATGGCAATAATATATCAAATGGTGCTTGACTGAGGTAGTGTATTTCACGTAGTATCAGTGGTAACTGTGAATCCAGATTGACATGAATTACTTGTGGTCTCACTTCTACCTCCTCGTCAAACTCCTCAGCAATCTGAAAAAAAATCATGTAATAATTTAATAATAATAAGTTTAATTGAGATTTCGCAGCTGGCAAATCAGTCAGTAACTGCTAGAAGTCCTTTGCTAATTAAGGTAATATTGTCATTTTGTTTCTTTTGTTACCTTTTCTGACATCGAACTCAGACTTCTCTTAAACTTAGTTTTAATGTGCACATTGTTGTGTGATTGTTTTTTCTACAGTGGCTACATGTATAGGGGGAGGGTTAAGATCTCAATAAATATGTTTAACCCCACAGCATTTTTGCGCCTGTCTCAAGTCAGGAGCCTCTGGCCTTTGTTAGTCTTGTTTGATTTTTAATTTTTTTTTCTTGTGTATAATTCAGAGTTTAGTGTAATGTTCATTATCACTGAACTAGTATACACATTTGTTTAGGTGCCAGCTGAGGGACTCTTCCTGGTGCAGGAGTTTCTCGCTGCATTGAAGACCAATTGGTGACCTTCGGTTGTTGTCTGCTCTATGGTCAGGTTGTTGTCTATTTTCCCATTTTCATTCTCAATTTTATCAATAACTATCATAACACTTGATTGGGGCAAAGTAAAGTAGGAGTGCGGAAACAACAAATTCAGATTTTTTTTCAATTTACAAAGGGACATAACTCACCAGTAAGGCTTGTTTTAATTTCATGGTAAGTTCTGCTGTTATGTTACTTTGCCATTCTGCTATGATCTGTGTTTGATAGTTCTCTAACATCTTCATACAATTATTATAACTATGTCTCATCTGCCAACCATTTTCTCCTTCCATGGAATGAGGACTCACTTGACGAATCTTATCCATTGGTCTCTGGAAAATTATTATACAGGTATAATATCATAAATATAGAAAATTAATTCTTGTATTGTTTGTATTAGGAATGCAAATGGAAATTTGGGAATTTACATATATACTCCAATATTCTTGGCTATTGAAATTTTTCAGGAAGATTATTTTGATTTTGTATACTTATCTAACATGTAAATGATCATTAATCAGTAATCTCGACATTAAGCTGCTGTGATATAAAAACAACTTTCTCTTGAATGGTAAAGTTCAACAGTGTTTTTATCATATAACTGTAACATTTAAGATTTTTCCTATTAGTTATAAGTGTTATGCATTTTTCCATTCAGAAGATATTTTTGAAAAGACTTTTTGTCAAGCAAATAAGAAATGATACAGGGTGGGTGTAACCTAAACACAAATCTTGTCAATTTTAAGGAAATAATCAAGTACAAAGAACAGCACAATAAAGACTTTTTTAAATTATGCAGCTGAAATATAAACAGAATTATGAATTTATGATAGTACAGAACATTTAACGATTCAGCTTTCTTTATCTGTTAGAGGCTGATTGAAAAAGAGACAGTGAAAATTACAATGACTTATACATTCATGAGATTCTGCCACCTTAATATCTTCAAAATGGAATGTAACTGCCTCTATATGTCTTAAAATAATTAAAGGGGTCATTGGTATTTTTGTTGTTAGTAGGAATAGCATTGCAGATTCATGGTATCATTTTTCATGGGATACCAATTTTCATTAAATTATCTTTTTTATTGATTTCATAGGTAGAGGTTTACATAATGTACAAGTAACAATCTTGTTTACAGACTTTGGCAACACCATGAAATCAAATTTGAACAAAAATGCAAGTTTTACTCAGTCCATGAAAATTGGTAAGCACAAAGTAAATGAATCCACAGTATGTAGAATAATATTTAACCTCCTCCTCTAGGAAATGGTAATATATATCATAACTAAAGCATAATACAAGCAGATGATCCCTGATATAATCTCCTTTTGGATTATTTTCCCTTTCTGTCATTTTACAAGAGTTGTCTCTCTTAGGAGAAAGTATTCTCTATTATTAGTACTTTGTGGACCAAATATACATTTTAATCATTGTCCAAACAATTTGTTTCCTACTTATAGAAAAGAAATGTTTAAATAAGCATGGCTTTATCAAATTTTACCTTTGCTAAATGAAAAAGTTTGGGTTGTGAATACATATTTTAAAGAGGAGAAAACAAGGGTTAAGAAGAATACCTGTCAAAGTTGGAGACAACTTTTGAAAATATTTAACATTAAGAGATCCATATAAATATGATAGTTTTGCTATGGCTACCCTGTATAAAAAAAAATCTATTTAATAAAACTGTCAATCCCCCTATAGTAATACTATACTCATTTAATGATTTTTTTCAATTTTGAAATGTATTTTGGATATTAGTTAAACTGTATTTTAATTTATTATACTCAAACAGTCACAAAGTTAATTTGATTTACAAAATACAGTATTGTGTAATAACCAAAGGTAAAAGTTCTAGAACATAAAAACATAAAAATTAAGACAAATATATTAATCTGTAAGGTCTTTGTCTAAAGATACTCCAATATTGTGAACAGGGAGAAAAATAAGAACATTTCAAGACTAAATATGATCAAATCAACAATGTCCTTAAACCAGACTGACAGAGAAACACAAGATGTTTTAACAAATTGATAATATGCCTAACACTTTTTACTTCCATAATTTGTCCAGTATAATATTTTAAGCAAAGTCCATATTCCATTATATATAAACTATAAGCAATACATGCAATAATGATCAATATTTGACTATTTCCTGCATATTTTAATACCCTATCTACGTTTCCTTTCCCAAAAGAGGAAAAACATACTTGGTCCACTTTATCCTTTGTATTCTGTTAATTACATATCAAATAGCTACATATGGTTAATACACATGAAATATATAGTATTTGCTATATGCAGCATTGTTAACTGATATTACTTTTATAGGATAATTATTTGATGTTAAAACAAAACCTGTATATATGTAAAATTGAAAGCAAAATGGCCTGAAGTAACTTTAACTGCATTCCACAAATTTAATGTCATCATACTTTCTTCAATAGCTCTTGTAACAGTCTAGCATGAAAAAGGTGCATACTAGGTAGTTAAGCTTAAAAGAACAAAAAACTATATCTTCAACCTAGAGAAAATGACCATGAACCTTTGATTGCTTCCATCTTATCAAGTCAAAACAATTCTGTTTTAGATTATCAGTTCCCATAAAAAATGTTTGGAAAACCTTAATGTTCAAAAAATATTGCCTAGTTTTTGATAAAAATATTTCTAACATATAGCTGTTCCGCTGACTGCTAATTTATAATGTGTTTTTTTTTTCTAATTTTTTCCCAAAAAAGATGTTTATACAGCCACTGATTGGTCAATACAAAATTGCTTAAAAATATGGAATATTATATATATGTAAAAGGAATGGAACAGTCTTAATATTTTGACTTTCCTAATAAAAAAAATTAAAAAATAAACTACCAAAGCTTCCTTTTTAAAACTTTACAACTGAAATTTATAATAAGGAGGAACATGCGTTTATTTCATTCCAATCCCAAATGTGCAGTTAAAGATTTCGTATTATTCATTTATTTGTAACAGACAACATTTATCTTAGAAATGGGGAGGACCTCATAAAGATGAAATTACCAGGCCAAATTATATAGTGATATATATAATATTATTTTTCTAATCAAATCCCCTGGTTTCATTAGCAATTAATAACACAGGGAGGAACCTTAGCATCATTGTTGTAGCGCTAAGGGACATTGTTCACAACCAGTAGTGAAATAAAATATTCAAAGTTGAAAAAAAAAGTAATATAATGCAGGTTAATAATTAACAAAAAGTTGAAATATAGATATGATTCAAACAGAAACATAGAATAAATACTTATTTTTCTATTAAATGACCTACTTTAATTCTATCAATAAGGGCAGTAACCCAGATGACTTTACTGACGATCGGTGGCATGTTCAGATGTCTCGGAGGATTATGTTGATTAGCCTCAAACATATTCTGAACAGTTTGTAGTTCTTCTGTAAATACTGTCACTATTTGTTCATCTTTGTCCTTCAAATGTGCCTGAAAACAGAATAAAAAATCAAAACAGGAAAAACACATATTTCTAATTTATTACTTTGCACTAGAAAGTTTTTATTTTACAATATTAAAATATTTGATAATTTTTCTTTTTCAATAAATAGAATATTGAACATCACAACAATACAGTGAGTCTGAGTGTAGCCGAGACAGTATACTGTGGATTTACTAATATTTGTTGGATACCAAATTTTTCGTGGATTTAGTGGGTACAGGGGAACCATGATTGAAAAGTTCAACGAACTACAAAAAGGAATAAATGCATACTTTGCCAAAACCAGAAAATTAAATATCCACTAATATGCAAGTTCTCCTCAAACCACGAAAATTGGTATCCACTAAAATAAATGAATCCACAGCACCTTAATTATCTTTGTATGAAACTAGAGAATAGTTGCATTGGATCCAAGCCTTGCTGTGATATGACTAGAATATGCATGACAGAATAATACAACATTATGAAGGCAGCTTGCATCATTATATAAATACCTGTACAAGTTCCCTGCCACTGATGCCTTCAAATACTTCAAGTAATCTTAACTGTGCCTCAACTGTTGGACATTGGTTAAACGAGATCCTTAATATCTGTGCCAGCTTTCCCTCTAATGTCTGAAACATAAAAATATTCAATAAAACTATTATAAAATGTTATAAAAATGAACCAGATCAATTTAAATGGTCTATTTATTGTTTTGTATACTTGTGTAACAAGACTGTCACTTGACTGATACAGCTCAGTTATAATATTTTGCTGTTAATTTTGGCATATTTGTCAGTTAGTGAAATAAAAATGCCTTAAGAAAAGTATTTATGCAGAAATGGATTATACAAATCACATTTTGTTATAAATGCCAAGAGAAATGTTTTAAGACAAAAAAAGAGCTACAAGTAAAATAGCAACAATTATACACTTTGAATTTCCTTTGCAGCATTCCCTGAACAAAAGGGAAAAAAAAGAGGGAAAAATTATATTTTTTTTAATGCAAGTATTGAAACCCCAAAAACATCAAACAAGAAAATACACATACCTTTACTACTGTTCTAAATTTGAAGAATGCCCGTTCAAAGTTCTGAGATCCATCAATACTAAGTACATTTTCTACAACTGAGAAGAAATCTTTCATCACTTGACTATATTTCTGATGAATTTCTTTCACTAAAGCATCTAAACTCATACTACCAGCGCCACCTATCTCAGCAGCATCAGCTAATAATCGGAAGTGACGAGTTGTCTCCACTAATTCTAATACATCATTGCATCTGAAATTGAATATAGAGGAACATGAGGAAGTCCTCAACTTTTGAATGTTACATTTTAAATCATCAAAAACAAAATTTTCTTGTCACCTAGTGAAAATTAGACTGCTGATACTTTCTCAATTTGGAACCAAACATGTACAGACAATAAACTGAGGGTATTATAAAAATCCTTAGGTGCAGATGGGCAACTGGGTGTCCTTTTTATATGTCCATAGAAAGAGATATAGATTTTTTTTTTAAATTGAAGAAATTGTATTTAAATTTCAATAAATATTAATCATCAATGAAAAACTAAAATTCAGAGAAAAGCAACCATTCAACAACATAAATACAAAACAAACTTACTAGCAATTGAATCTTACCTTTCCATAAAACTATTTAGAAGGTCAAAACATGGAGCATTTCTCGGTGGCCAAGGGCTGTCTGTCCATAATTCATCTTCATTCAATGTTGACGTACTGCCTGTATCTCCTGTTCTTAGACCATACCGTGGGGCGTATGCATGAGGACCATACATCTTTGTCAAAAACAATGTGCCCTGAGGCTTTGATGCTCTGTTTAATATAAAACAAATAAGTTAGACAATCTACTTACAGCTGATTATGGCAAAAACAATTTAATTCAATATTTTTCCTTTTTTTTTTAGGATGAAGTATACAAAAAATATATGGGTAAACAAAGGAAAAGTACTCCCTTTCTTAAGTTCTTTAATCAACTATCTATATATTTAGAAGTTATAATTTGTGTCAGCAAAATTAACCTAAAAATGGTATAACTTACAATCTTTCAGCATTTTCTACAATGTTTTCATGGTTTTGTTCGTCAGCTTTGTCTTTGAAATCCAAGTAAGTTCCACGGAATGCTGCACATACTCTTAAAGCTTCCTTCAACTTGGAATATGACTGAAATAAATAATACAGATTAATTTGAACAGTCACATATTCTGAGTTTCCTTCAATTTTGGAATAGTACATGATATTGATGGAGTGTCAATTGACATGAATTGGATTACCATATGTTTAGCTTCAATATCAGCTTTTTCTAGGTCTAAAAAATAAATTGTTTTCTTACTAAAAATGTCTTTGAAACTCTTTAAAATAGTTTGACTAATGCATGTGTCTAAGAAATCTTGTTGTCTTGTTACATTTCTACTGTGAGGAAATGTTAATCTTTTATATTGTGTATATCCTTTCCATTTTTTTTTCCATTTTATAATATATGAAAACGTACCTGTAATGGTTCTCTCAGTATATTTTCTCCCACCAATGATATAGCTCTGTGTACCACTTCATTAGATAACAGTCTCAATAAGTTGTGAAATTTGTCCATCTGATGATAATACCTGTAGATTTAAATAAAATCAAAAATGTAAAATTGGTAAAAACTATAATTGCAGTGGTACTGATGGAAAAAATAGAGCAAGGATTAATTAAAAAAAAAAAGAATCAAGAACCTCAAAAGCGAAAATTGGTTAAAACTTTTAAAAAAATCAAACAAATGCATACAAATCAGAGACATTTTGAAAGAATACAGTATATTGCATCTAGCAATCCTCTGTGAGTATATTTTAAAACCGAAAATGATAAAATATAAACTTAATCCTGCCTTTTATTTGTCAGTGACTAAGACACAAGTTTTGACTAGATATTTCTCATTCAGTGGAGAATGTAGTTCAATAGTTTGTTCCACTGTATATGATTACTTCAACAGTCTAAATAGTGTGAAAAGTTGTACTGTGTTTTCAAACTGTTATGAAGATGTAAGCTGAAATTCTGCTGTTAAATGAAGAATAATAGCCACTTACACTGAATGTTGCCATACAAGAAAAAGCACTTGCATCATTGGTTTGAACAGTTCCAGCATGTGTTTAGGATCCATGGTGTCATGGAAGTCTTCAAATAACCATCTCATGGTTGTAAGAAATTTCAGGGTTCTATTGGTTTCTTGTACTGCCTGAAACATAAATGAGCAAAAACATGTAGAACTACTAATAAAAAAATTCAGACATTCAGTTAGCACTACAAACTTTCTTTTATGCTGATAATTATATGATCAAATGTGTATATTACCATCTTGGATAGCTAAAGATTATTTTCTTTACTGATGTTAAGGTGAAGAAAACAGATTGTAAAAGTTAAATACCAAAATGATCTACAAAATGAATTTCTTATAATATACTGGTAGCTAATAAACTGATATCAAATTGATTAATTATCTCTTACCTTATTCACGTCTCTTCTGACATGGTTGAACGAACTTGAGTACTGGCTCTGTGCTGAGTCTAAGTTCTGTAGAATATCTTTAGCTACAGGTGATTCTAACTGTTTAAGAATGGAATGTAGTCTTCCTAACTGACGTTCCCACATCTTAATCTCATCTAAAGGTCCTGGCTCTGGTCCAAAGTGGCCAAACAAGTCACTGACCGGATCATGACGTAGTACACCCTGAATAAAATAAACTTCATATCTTGGAAAAAGTCCTATAAAAAAGGCAACTTACAATTTTATTGAGGACTGATCAGAATTTTTTATAATGGACAGATCTCAATTATTTTATATGACCTTGGTTATCTCATAATGGCAGTGGTAACCAGGTTAGTCGCAAAGTTTGATTCCTGGCTGCATTAAATCAAAGTTTGTTTTTTCCAATTCTTGGCCAAACATGTGTTGTATCAGACTAGGAGAGATCATCCTGAATACACATTTTATATTTTTCCTCTTGTCATCAATCAATCAATTAATCAATCAATCAAATAATATTAGAGACAAACAACAGTTTAACAATTTTGAAAAGCAACAGAAAAATTCTATAAGTCTGATCGTATCACTTTTATCTTGTGCATGATCAGACAGATTTGTCAAAATTGTGATTTTTACCTATCTTCAAAGATATCAGTTGAAATACCCTCAATTGCTGTAGTGGTATTCATCCAATAAAAGAAGAATTTACCAGATGATCAACTTTACCAGGTAGCTTTGTATTCTTACCTTAATCTGTTTAATCCAAGCTAACACAGTGGTCTCTAGAACATGTAATACAGCACCTCTCCTGTTTACAGCTGCAGCAGCTTCAGCTAGAACTTCTATAGATGGTAAACTTAGTATGATTCTTCCCTTAAAAAGATAAAACACTTCTTTGAAAGTAATTGACATTTTTTAATAGGAATGAAGGATTTTTTAAGTTTACTGAAATTTCCAGTAGCCATTCGAAATGACATAACAAATATTTACTCTTAATTCTTGTCATAGAATTTCAAGTCAGATCTCATAGAAACATAGATTTAAGTTCCCCAAAAACTCTGGGTTTTTCCTCCACAATTAAATCATGAAAAATAGAATTTTCATCACCTATCAATTAAGGGTTCAAAATTAAAAAAAATATCATTTAATCATATTGAAAAAGTTAGGCCATCTTTTACAATATCTGCAATGGTGGTGCTTTTTTTTTTTTTTTTATCATATGACAATCCATTTTAGATATATATATGCAAAATTTAAAGAGGTTCTGAGTTCAAGGACAGATTATTTCTACTGACCTCTGCATGACCTTGTGAGACTTCCACAACTGACATCAAGCGATGTAAGACATCCATAACTTTATCTCCTCCTGTAGTGGTCAGATTTTGTTGGTTGGTACATAATAAAGGGAGATAAACCTCTCTAATAATTAACTCCAAATGTTCTAGTGGAATGTTTGTACAGTCCAAGTAAAACACTTCCTTCCCTGAAAGATAAAATATATGTTTCCAATAATTAACGAAATATAAAAAAGAAGATGTGGTATGATTGCTAATGAGACAACTCTTCTCAAAAAAGTGTTTTTTCTTCATTTTTGCATAAATATTTACCTTTTCAAGAGCAACCAATCACAAAAACCTTGTATCAACTGCAATATTGTCAAAAGCCTGATTTATTTTCAAGTAGAGTTAATGAATGACATTGATATAAGTTGAAGCTTCAAAACAATTTTAAACTGCCTTGTTTGATTTTATAAAATTCATGAAACATACCCAATAAAAAGAACATCTAATCAATTAACATCTATAATAGCCTATCATCAAACAATTGATATTTTTTGTATTTCCTCGGAGTAGAATATTAGTTACACAGTGTGTAATTGTCCTAATACGAGAATTTATCGGGTCAATAAAATTCATATCGGGTGAGGCGAAGCCAAACCCGATATGAATTTTATTGACCCGATAAATTCCGTATTAGGACAATTGAACACTGTGTAACGAATTTATCCTGATTTTGTTATATTGCATATTATTATATTTAAATTCAATGTAAGGACAATATCAACCAATTATATTTTAGATATTTAATCTAAAACTGTGAAAAAATAAAATATTAGGACTATGAAGCAACTCATTTTTTTATTAGGTCAATGGTATAAGGGAGATAATCCCAATTGACGTAATAAATAAGGGAGATAATTCCTATTGACGTAATAAAAAATTGTACTGAAATTTATTAGGACAATATCAGCCAATCAAATTGCGAGAAATTACTCTAAATCAGGATAAGATTTTTTCCAGGGTACTTTTTGTCTCAAAGGTTTATAATTCAACAGATATTGTTAAACTTACCTATATTTTCTTTGGTCAATTTTGTACCAGCATTACATTTTAAGAAGAATATTGACTTGTACTTCATCTCATGTGGTGGTATAAGTGAGGCTACAATCTGTTTGGGGGGTCTGTTGAACACATACAAACATCTCACATCCTCGTTGTTAATAAATTCATAAAAGGCTAGTCTACAAAAAATATAAAAAATATCACAGATTTAATGAGTCTACAAAAATAAAAACAATATCAAAGATATCACGAGTCCACGATGACCAAACAACATTTCAATTATCATCAAAGAGAAGTTAAATGCTAATACAAGATAAGTAAGAAACCAATTGAGATCCAAATATTCACCCAAACCTTGTTTTCTAGAGTTAAAATATTAAATTTGCTAAAATTCTGAAATCATAGCATTATTATCATTAACAGTATAATCAGAAAAACAAGAATGTGTCCAAAGTACACGGATGCCCCACTCAATCATTGTCCATATTCCATGGACCGTGAAATAGGGTAAAAATCTAATTTGGCATTACAATTAGAAGGATTATACTATAGGGAACATGTGTACTAAGTTTCAAGTTGATTTGACTTCAATTTCATCAAAAACTACCTTGACCAAAAACTTTAACCTGAAACTTCCATTTTCATTTTCTATGTTAAAATTAGAAGGATTATACTATAGGGAACATGTGTACTAAGTTTCAAGTTGATTTGACTTCAATTTCATCAAAAACTACCTTGACCAAAAACTTTAACCTGAAACTTCCATTTTCATTTTCTATGTTAAGTGGACCGTAAAATTGGGTCAAAGGTCTAATTTGGCTTTAAAATTAGAAAGATCATATCATAAGCAACAAGTGTACTAAGTTTCAAGTTGATTGGACTTCAGCTTCGTCAAAAACTACCTTGACCAAAAACTTTAACCTGAAACTCCCACTTTCATTTTCTATGTTCAATGGACCGTGAAATTGGGGTCAAAAGTCTAATTTGGGTTTAAAATTAGAAAGATCATATCATAAGCAACAAGTGTACCAAGTTATAAGTTGATTGGACTACAGCTTCATCAAAAACTACCTTGACCAAAAACTTTAACCTGAAACTCCCTCTTTCATTTTCTATGTCCAATGGACCGTGAAATTGGGGTCAAAAGTATAATTTGGCTTTAAAATTAGAAAGATCATATCATAAGCAACAAGTGTACCAAGTTATAAGTTGATTGGACTTCAGCTTCATCAAAAACTACCTTGACCAAAAACTTTAACCTGAAGCAGGACGAACGAACGAACGGACGAACAAACGAACGGAGCCACAGACCAGAAAACATAATGCCCCTCTACTATTGTAGGTGGGGCATAATAAAAATTCAAAGACAGACCAAAAGGAATGAGAATAAACAATATACCTGTTCTCGTCATTGAGGAACATATTTTTGAGGTCTTCATTCCGTGGACGAAGAGAGGAATTAATCCTCACTTCTAACCATTTCAGTCTTTCATCCATTTTTAAGTCTACAAAAAAAGAAATAGTGATTTTATATTTTTTTCAAAATATGAAAGTTGTAACACTTCATTGTTAATTTTAGGATGTGATATCCTGTTTTTAGTATGAATCCTATAAAGTACTAACTTCCAAACTCAATCTATGTAGTATGTATGAGTAACATTTTTAGAGTAATTTGTGAGACCCTGACTTAATAATTTACCAGTTATATATATATATATATCATTCACTGAAATCAAAAACATTGATCATGAAATCAAAAACATTGAAATCAAAAACATAACTGTAGTGTTGACAGACAGGAAATATACACACTGTAATTAGAGACAAAAAGAACATCACGATTTAACAAAGTAAAATTAACAACTAGGAAAGAAAAATCTTCTATTATCTGTCTTTAATATAGAGCTTCTGTGACTGTTAACTGAAATATCCGAATCTAAAAATGAAAACTTATTGCCTTTTAAAATCATTTCTCACTGTGACATAATAACATAAGCATTATGATATAGATTTAGGGTAAAATTCACAAGCTCGAAAATTATCAGTTGTTTATACAACATCTAGAATAATTGTTAAATTCAAATAAAAATGAAATTGCTGAATTGATGTTCAATCATGATCAATGGATAGATTTCTTTTAACTTGAACGGATGATTAACATCATACAACAATCACTTTACCTTTGTGGCTTCAGACATTTTCTATACACCTTATCGCTAGTCCCGGTTGACCTGGCTGCTTGAACTTTTGATGTCATACAACATTCACTTTTCCATTGTGACGTCAGAATTTTTCAGGAATCTGTGTGATATCCAGTAATGGCAGACAAATAGCGATAAGGTGTATTAAACCAATGTCTCAAGGATTTTGTTATAACATCTAATTTGCAGCTGACTGCTCAATGATGTTATTTTGCGATATTAAATTGAGTTCGGTGGTACAAGTTTATTTATCAACATGATCAAATAAAAAGGAACTTGAAATTTGTCATTTCCTGACAGGTGTTCCTGTAAAATGTGAGGTCACATTAGGAAATGTCTAATAGTGCTTTAGCTCAAAAAGAGCACAAAAAAAATGACTGGCCAACTCTGCTGCACACAGCTTTATTGGATATTTCAATTGCAATGATTTCAAAGGAATACTCATTTTTGGAACCGGTAGTGAGACAAGACAGACAAATAGCGATAAGGTGTATTGTGCGGTCAAAATTTTAACAGAACCTTAGGCTTAGGTGTTATATATATCTAGATATAACGCAAGACATGATTTTTAATGCTAAGCTAGTCCCAACCCAAAACTAAAGTTAAAAGACAAGGCCGAAATCGTCACATTGGGATGTCTTAAATGGTGAACATGTAGCCTTGAGGAATGTTTTTATCCAGAAATAACAAATAATCGGCACTGTCTTTTCTTTATTTTATGTACAAATGAATCTTGGTCTCATTGGTTTTCATACTTTTAAGCAGGGTTTGAAATTATTAGGGGCCCACTCGCCAATGGCCCCTTAAATTTGGTGTGAGCAACTTAAATTTCTGCTTTTCTTGTATAGGACTATATATACGTGGGCTACAAAATTTGAGCTGTGGGCTACAATTGCCAAAGTCTAAAGTTCAATCCCTGTTAAAAATGCATTGTGACGTGACATTGAAAAAGCATGCATAGTAATAATTATAATATAGTACAAATTTATATGACCTACATGTACAAAAACATATGATCTGACTGTACTAGAAGTAGAAAGATTATAAAAACAGGGGTAACAGGAATGACCGAATAACACTGTTATTATGCGAATAACACTTGTATTGACCGAATAACACTTGAAATTTGAATATTAGCACATGTTGGTGACTTTAAAACATTGATTATTAAATAATAATATATAATCGATGTATTTTATAACTAAAAATGATTAACAGATCGCAGATAATTTCATAAATGTCATTTTAAATCTATTATTTAGTGTGTACATCGAACATGGCGGCCATTGGGATTTCCGGTATCAGGTCCGTTCGCGCCCATTTTCGATGTGCACACTATTAAAATTTAAAAAGTTTTTTATGAACTTATGGATGTACTTAGGTGAGGTTTTGGAATTTGTGTCAAATGTTCGGACTCCTTGATGTTTTTCCATACAATACAATGTACAATATTTTGCCCCATAACACCCATTTATTTTTTCAAATATGACTAAATAGCTCATGACAGGTCATTTACCAAAATTTTAAAAGATTCTTAATTTTCTTTCTTTTGTTTTGAGACCCAATAATACCAATGTAAATATAAGGTAAAAGTCTGAGTCAGCCATTTCCCGCTCTATTTTAATTCTCAAATATCTCGAAAAGGAGGTCCATGACCTATCAATATTATTAGCTTATTTTTATCCTTTATTGATGCTCTACCAGCTTATATTATCAATTTTAACTTCTTAATTTATTAATTTTCACCTAACCTCACCTTAGTACATCCTTATCTGCTTTTTGTAAATCATTTTTAAGTTATAAAATACATTGATAATATATAATAATTTAATAATCAAAGTTTAAAAGTCACCAATATGTGTTAATATTGAAATTCAAAGTGTTATTCGGTCATTGCAAGTGCTATTCGTATAATATTAATAACAGTGTTATTCGGTCATTCGAGGTACCGTAAAAACAGGAGTCCTATAATGCCTACATAGGCCACAGACACTGCTTCAAACTGGGCTAAAGGAGATCTCCACTAGTGCAACTTTATATATACTAGATCGGTGGATGAACATCTATAAGTTAAGTTGAGTATGGGATGTATAAGTTATCAGTTATCAGACAATAAGTTAATGAATAAGGGGTACCACTATTTTGTGGTCTGACAATTCTATGCGTTTTCAACATTTGTTCTCAAAATGATTGATTAAAATACTCAATTAAATTTGTTGTTTTAAAAAAAGTCTTAACCTTTAAAGAAGCAGCTCCATTAATTAAGAAAAATCTCTGTTTTACAACTTTTCCACTAGCGTTCACACGTTGTCGGCCATATTGTTTGTGTTGCTAGTCAGATTTTTTAATTTGCATAACATTATTGAATTTAAAAAATCGTTTATAAATACAACCAAACACTCTTTTTATGTTTATAAATGACTTCTGAAATAGTTAAACAGTTTAATTTTATTACTTTTTGGTGTGTTTTGAAGTAACCGGAAGTGGAAATGTCAACAGGTGGTTGTTCGATCTTCGATCTTAGATCATAGAGATATTCAACCTATCTTCTTCTTCTTGGCAGCAGAAAACTCGACTTTTCACTGGAGTGGAGTAAAACCAGGTCAAAATCAGAGCCTTATTATTTACTTTTACGATAGATCTTATTCATATAAACCTCGGTCATGTCGGTGGCGGTGGGGTGATAATCATTTATAAATTTATCAATATTTCATATATGAGGCTAGGAACAGTATATCTATCAATATCTGTCAATCTAGATGTTCTTGTATAAATGTAGTAATGCCCTTTACATCAGTCGTCAAACTGTCATTTGCGGCTAGTGTAAGGGTCAAATAGACAACTTTCGAGTTCGTTGCAAATCCATCATAAACTTTGGTTTTAGTGAACATCATTCGTGTGCTTAAGGGTGGCGTCACTTTCGTTTCTTTGTTGAGCAATTGGTGGAAAAAATGTTATTGCTATATTGCATCCTCAATCCTCAATCTTATGGCCTTATGGCACAACTCTTCTCATTGGTGCATATTACGCCCTATGTGTATCTTCCTCCATGTATTTTCCTCCATGTACTGCATAAAGTATTCGGCAAATTAAATTCTTTAATACTTGACATTCAGCACTGCTATCATAAGGAAATTGTGATTAGGTACCTACATGTATGAAACAAATATTATTTCTAGTGTATCCTGCACATTGAGGATCACTAAGACGCTTGATCCCCTCTATCTGGTAAATGACATCATAAAGGTTTGCATCATTGACATGTTTTTTCCAGTGACAGACAACATGGACAAACTCGAAAGTGGTCTATTGATTAAAATTTTACCTTCATTCGTCAAAATATCCACAACATGATTTGTCAGAGGTTTCAAATATTTATCGTAACAGTTATTTTTGTAATAAATGTATGTGATTTGTCAAATCCAGTATAAATTTTTCATCCTCTAAAAGAAAATGTACATTTTATTGTCATGCACCAAAAAGTACCGCTAGCATCATTTACATAGAAATCTTACTAATAATCGCTATGCAAATACCCCCATTATAACCCTCAACCCTGATATATAATTTGGTATTGTTATTGTTTCTGTACAGTGTTGTGAAAGATCTAATACTTCCATAAAGATTAGGGTTCAGGAAAACTAAAAGTAAGCTGCCATTTTTAGCCTGTTAGGCTCAAATATCATGGGAAGAGTTTTAATTATACCCCATGTCCAATGGCTGTTTTGCCAGTCAAGCTGGGGCAGTGGGATGTGAGAGCTCGTCCCATATAAAAAAATTGATATTTTCACGTCAAAAATGTATGTGTTGCTTCTGGAGCAGACTGACGGCATTGGATTCATCATATAAATCAGGCCTCAAAACATTGTATCATGAATATGTTCATTTTTCAGTCAAAGTGAAAGTACTTTTATTCGCGGGGTACCAATTTTTGTGGTTTTAGTGGATGACTTTATCCATGAATTTAAGTGTCCAACGAAATAAAACAACCATTGTCCAAATCAAGACATGGAAAGATCCCCATCGGTAGCTTTGACTACTGATATGATCTAGAGAATATATTGAATAACGTCAAATCTGAGAATACTTTAATAGCAGTCACAGAACTACAATTGCATGCAGGATTACCCATTTAATCTTTAATAATCTAAACTGAACAACTTTTGATCTTTTAATTCTCTATAAAGAAATTTTGATTGATGAAAGTCAGATTTCTGGTATTGATATGCTAGTATGATAAAGTGTTCATTTTATATCCTCATAGTTCTTGTACATATGGGAAATTATAATTTCATGCTGGGCTTGATTTTGATTATAGAATTATTTGACAATTTAAGATAAGTTTATAGCATTTGTTTATGTTACTGTTTTCTTTAGGAGACATGTTTATGGCCTAATTAATTCATTTTGTACCTTTGATGGTCTTTAATCTGTTGATCACTTTATCATGGGTTAATTAGTGTTATCACTACGATTTACACGGGTCGATGTTTACTTTGCAATTTCCTCAATCCAGACTATTCGTAACTAACCTTCGTTTCTAAAGGCTTTAATTTTTCAATTTTTTTTTTAGAAAACTAAAATCCACCAATATAAAAACCTACGAACATTTACATGTAAATATTGCTCATACCACCAAAATTGATACCCACAAATTAAAGTACTTTCACAGTATCTTCTATATACATATGATATAGCTACCCTTTATTTTTTCATATCCCATCTTACAATTTAAACAAAAGGACAATGCCTGGTGTGATTTAAATTTTGTTTGAATTGTAAATCAATAAATAAATATCCATTGTAATTTTCTTGTTATACATGTACCACCGCTTTAAAATAGTAGTGGTATACTGTTTTACCTCTGGTAGTCTGTCCATCCATCCGTCCCATGAATATTTCTTGTCGCATATTTCTCAGGAACTACATCATGAGGATTTCTGAAATTTGGTTTTAGGGTTAATAATTTAAGTCAGCTACATGTATACTACCTTATGATGAGTTTTCAGATTCATTCCTCAACAACTTCCTGTTTACAGAAATATTTTGGCGAGATATCAAGTTTCACTAGTTCAATCTATTTCAACATTATCAATGTCAGCAGCAGTGTTGTTAACATCCATTTCATGAAAAATTGCCTGATTTATTTTTCTTCCTAAAGTGAAAAAATGTACAACCTAATCAATAGAGCATAGAAGAGTATTCACAGCATGCCTTTACCTGCTTTCAAAATTTAAACATGTTATTGATAAGATGCTGTATCATACCATAATAGGCAATGAGACAATTTTTCACTGGAGACAAAGTAACATAGATGTTATTTAGTATTGGTTATTGTCCAACCTTTAATGATGTGCAATACCAAAGCCATATAGTAAGCTTCAATAACCTTGAAATGTCGAAATTTAAAACTATTCAAACCAAAGAAAAAAAAATAATGTCTTTTTTTTATAGGAAATTTATACACAAAAAATAAATATAGCATGTTTAGCAATCACAACACATCTCTTTCTTTTTCAACATTCTAGATAAAAAAATGATATAATAAAATCATCCTTAAAATATCATGTAGTGAAATAATAGATCCCATTACATGTAATCACACTTAACACAATATAATACATTATAAAACTTTAATGACTCTTATTTCTACTAGCTACATTTTGTGTAGTAACACTTGTCAGATTTATTTCTCAGATGAGATTCACATATTTCCATTAGGTTAGTTTGATTGTTAAATTTTTCTCAGTTTGGAATTAAGACTATCTATATATTCTTTGTGTATCAGTAAGTCATCTTTATTGCTAAATGATCTGTGTCTTTTTATTGTTTATTCTTTGCATCAGTCCTTTCTAATTTATTTATAATATATTGTACATTAATATTAGACTAAACTTTTAAAGTGAGTGAGAAAGTACCAAATAATACATTTGTAAGTGAAATGATATTAAACTTAAGGGTTGTATCAAAATTCTTATACAAACAACCTTGAGCATTTAAATAAAATTTGTTCATACTGAGGAATTAAGTGAATGATATGGACAAGGAAGATAAAACTTATAACAAAATTCACATTATATAAGCATGATGAGTGATTCTCTTAGACGAATAAAAGCATGGATTATATATTATCACACTGAATTCGAGTGATCATTGATGATTTATTTTTATGAATTTCAGGCTTCCAATGGAGTTTGTTTCTTAGTATCAAGTTTCAAAATATCCATACATACACATGTCAGAAAAGAGATGGGTGTTCAGTTTCTTATTCGTGTAAAGAGAAAGTTACCATCTAAGAAGAAATGGTTATCTTCTTCGTTTCTCTTTTTACTGGTTTGCCATGAATTTTGTGTTGGAACTAAGGACTTTGTTAATCAAAGGCACAATTTGAGAGGAAAACCTGGCCAAGGATATTACATAGAGGTGGCTATAGGAACACCTCCTCATAAGGTATATTTTCATCTAGTTATGCAGAAAACCGGTAGTCGAATTCTGGTAGATAATCTAATTTACATTCATCTGCAACTTTTGATATTGAGATTTAAAACAGTTTACTAATTTTATGCTGGTTACTTTTTGTATGAGTGACAAAATCATGTGCAAAAGTTTAAGTATTTTAGAATATATTATCTGAGTTAAATTATCTAAGCATGACTGTACCATTTGTAATTGATAACCTCAATCATGTAGTGAAAGATAATATGCAAGTTCAAAAATACTATTGATCTCTTTTTGGTCACTTAAAGATTGTATGAGGCCAAACAAAAAAGTATGTGTGTTTACTGCACCCTACCTACCCCAATTTTTATCCCCTACCCTGAAGTTTTTTTGTCCATTTTTTATTAAGCACTGTTAAAGTCTCAATGTTGCTACGATAGACTCAATGTTAAAAAATATTAAAAAAATTTAAAAATCCCTAAATACCTACCCTATTTTTTCAACATGTGACAGTAAACACACATACTTTTTTGTTTGGCCTGATAGGCGAACATTTTGGAAATATATGTACATATAAATCTCTTTTATCACTTTGTATACCATAAGTATATGGTTTTGAGTTTCAATAAACATGATAAAACAAAATATCAAAATATGTACAAAATGTTGAAATATGCTACAATGCTACTTCAGACTTTTTGCCAAAATTGTTAAAATCTTGTTAAAAATTTACTTTGAACAGACTTAATTATCTAATTTCAAAGTTATCTCTAATGAAATTTTTTGAAAGATATGTATAAGATTCATGTTATATGTCTGTATAGTTTTTATAACCGGTACATAAAGTATTTGATTCAAGATAAATTTTTATGTAATATTTCTATTTTTAGATAAATGTCCTGATAGACACAGGGAGCAGTAATTTTGCTGTGGCAGCCTCACCTAATAAAGATTTAGATTACTACTTTATGAGAAATGGGTAAAAACACATGTTATATAAATAATGTCATGGAAGTACTATCAGTTTACATGAAATCATGATAATACTGGGTAGTCATCTGTGGATGTATAATTTTAAAATGTATGACTGTTAGATAATGTATTTCTTACTAAATAATGAAAGTTAAAATTTAGGAGATAAAAACTAACATGACTAAGGATGCATGTTTAAGCTGACAGGCCAGAGAAAATAATTAAACAAAGCATTGAAAATATCCAATGATGGAAACATTGAATGAGTTATGACTGGAACAAAACTTTATTGTAAAATGATTTAACTTCTCTGACATGAAACGGATAGTCTATCATCATCAGAACTGTATATGAAGATTTTATTTTATTCCATGTTTTACACTTACTGCAACCTTTCATTTGCAATAATATGAAGAAAATCCATATATAGATGGCTAGGTTTGAATGAGCAGGAAAAGGGTATTTTGTCCATTGCATACATGTATCTTAAAAGTCAAAGCCTCTTGCAACTAGCTCAGCAGCTCACCAAATCCTCGAAAGGGACACTGAATATAAATATAAAAAAAATTTAGAACTTATTTTTATTTATTTTTTAAGTAACTCTGTTCCATGTGTTTTTTCAGATCATCATCTTATAAAGAAGTAGGGACAAAAATATATGTCCCTTACACCCAGGGTAACTGGAAAGGTGTCTTAGCTACAGATTTAGTGAAACCCAAGTCTTTGAATGTTAGTTCACGATCGAACATAGCCTTTATTACAGAATCAAGTAACTTCTTCATCAATGGCTCTAACTGGCAAGGAATATTAGGTCTGGCTTATGCTGAAATATCACGGGTAAGATTTTATTGTATGTTAAGTATACATATACGGTATAGATATTTCTCAAATTCTATTTTTCCCGAACTTATTTATTCCGAACATTGCCATCAGCTTTTTCCATTAGATCATAAGAGAAACAGATTCTTCCTTTTTAACCCTGTTTGGAACAATATTTTACCACTCTTGATAGTAATTTTTGTAAAATTTTAAATTTTAAAGTAATAAAATTTAGATATCTAAAGTCAATGAATGTCATAATTAATGATATTATACTTTCATATATATTTTTGTCTGTTTGTGGAAATAGTTGTAATTTGATATTTCATGAAGTTTAAGACAGGGTTGTTTCTATTTATAGCCTGACGTTAATAATTTGTTATTTCATGAAATTTAAGACAAGGTTGTTTCTATTTATAGCCTGACAAATCGGTGACCCCATTCTTTGATTCACTAGTGAGTACAGGTGGATTGGATAATGTCTTCAGTTTACAGCTGTGTGGATTGGTCTATAAAAAAGATCAGATGTCAGATTTAGAAATGGGAGGAACATTGGTAAGTATTTGTAATATATATATCTATATAAAGCACTAAATATTAGTCAACAATTTTCATGCTAAGACGATGGATCTTCCTGTAACAGTACATGTACACAATAAATAAATTATATAAATGCCTAGAAAGTGTACAAAACAACACCACTATTGAAAAAAGGAAACATTAAAAGTGAATATCAATAAATATTTTGGATGACAGATATCATCCTTCAGTATGATTATGATGTAAAAATGAATCATATCCCTGGCCACACTAAGGCAGATTTCAATTGACTGTCCATTACAGTCATAGACCATAATACTTGGAGGATATAGACTCACTCAGGTAAGATTTTAGATAACAAAATTAAAAACTTTGGCATCAAATGGTATGGTTTACACACAATAACTTCAGTATGCCTTCATTGAATCATTTAAAAATTGGAAAATGTTGGTAGGGACTTTTAAACACAGATTAAGATTGTGTTTGAAACTCTGAATTATTTATTTTTTCCCGTCGAAGAATAATGTCCCTTGAAATTTCTAGTACCTGCATGATAATTTGAGTTTATATAGACCAAATCATTTGTAATTTTGGAATGTATTTCAGGATTTTGTATTTGTTGTTCTTGAGTTATGGCTTTTGTAAAGGTGTAATACCACCATTGCACTTTTAAAAAAATTGTATAGTATTTACCTTTATTTCAACCAAAGAAATACTTTGCATGTATAAAGTTTAATCCTTTCCAGTGATACAGTGAAAATTTCACACTACATTTCATTGCATATAAGAAAGTAACCAGCACCGGAAGTAAACAACCCAATTTTTACACTGTTATTTACTGGTTACCTGCTTTGGTAACTATGTAACCTTAACACTCCAAAATATTTTATAAGACCATCAAATAAAAAAAGAATGCTGCTTTCAGACATCCAACATACATATTTACAACTCAGAAAAATTTAAGTGCACTGAAATGCAGGGTTAATTTTCTACAACTGTCAAATTCAAGGGAATATTTTTTTAGGCCTACTTTCGTATGCAACCGGATGTGATGTACCATGATTTGGTGGTATTACACCTAAATGTGAGGGGAAAAAAATGCATCAACATTTAGTTTCTGGGTTACAAAGATGGAGTTACAATATTTTTTACATATATATTTATATAGCTTATAATAGATGGTTCATAGACGATTTCTGGTGCATTCACTGCCCAAGCCAGATCATTGAGTTTTTTTGTTTAAATAAAAAATGACAATGTTCTTAAACAAACAAGTTCAGGTTTTGGCAATGTACACTGAATCACACCATATTAATATGAGGCAGGCATTACCTGTAAATGGGGACGGAGTCTGTATTCATTTTTTTTTTTTTATTCAAACATGTTGATAAAAGAAATTGAAGTACTGTAACGTTTCCGATATTGGTTCTGTTGTTAGGGATTTAGTTGTGACGTTATTTAAGTTATGACGTCATATTCAATGTAAACAAAGAAACGCTGTCATCAGGTAACGTTTTTTTAATAACAAACATTTTTTTTAAAATGAATTAGTATTAGTTCCTTTCTTAAACTGATAAATATACATTTTATTCAAAGTCTTATGTAAACAAGACCGGAAACAGAAGTAGATTTCTGCGGATATCCGGAAATTCAAAAACGCGACAAAAAAAGATTGAACGATTTTGAGTTCATTAGTACAATGAAAAATTCGGGAAATTTTCCCGATATTTATTTTTTTATTTTTATTGAATTTTCTACTGTAATAGGGGACTTCGTCCCCATATTATGTTAACATAGAAAGCTACTGAGTTATTAATGATATAGTTCAATTTGTTTTAAAAATAAGTAATCTAGAAGATTCTTTTATAAGGTTTCTGTAATTTTTCAGAAAACACTTATAAAGAGTTCAGAACTCAGTAAAATCTGTTTCAAATTGTTCTTTTTGATTCCTTGTTTCACATTGAAACAATAGAACTTCTTTCACAAATGATCAGACTTGAGGTAATTGTAATTGTAATCGTTAATCAGCTGTAATCGATTAAAATTTTTCAAGTAATCATGAATAATTTGAAATGATATTATAAAAAGAAGTGGATGTTGAGTAACATAATATTTATTAGTAGTATGTACCTTTAAATGCTACAAATCTCAATTATAACAAAATTTGTTGAAAATATTTTAGATCTCTAGGCAAAAAGCTAAATAAATGGATATCCTAACTTTGAGATATTATTTAGACTGAACAATTTTCTGTTCTCTTTATTGCTTCTAAAACAAATATCTTATGATTTCAGACATTTGGTGGAAAAGACCATGGATTATATAAAGGAGATATTTATTATACACCAATACACAAACATTGGTATTATGATATTGTTATTGTGGATTTAAAAGTTGGTGGAACCAGTTTAAACCTAGATTGTAAAGAGGTATGCTCTCATGTTATATAATTTGTAATTTGATCTAGCATATAAAGAAATTAAAGTACAATCGTATATAAAAACATAGTGCATTGAGCACAATTATTCAATACATCCTATTCATTAACATTTCAGAAATTTATCAATGAAATATATACTGTACTTGTGGATTCATTGGCTACCAATATTCATGGATTTCGTGGGTATAGGTAAACCAAGAAATTGAACGTTCAGCAAATGACAAATTTTCCATAGGGTTGTATGCAGACTTCTGCAATTCACCAAAGTAAATATCCACAAAACATGAAAGTTTTCCTTAATCCACGAAAATCAGTGGCGGATCCAGAACTTTTCATAAGGGGGGCCCGTTGACTGACCTAAGAGAGGGCCCACTTCAGTCATGCTTCAGAGATTCCCTATATAATCAACAAAAAATTTTCCCACAAAGGGGGGGGGGGGGGGGCCCCCCCCCCCCCTGGATCCACCTATGCAAAATTGGTACCAATGAAACTAAATGAATCCACAGTACTCAGGTATTTAAGTTATGAAATGATGTGTAAGTGTATAACTGTACATGGTGCATTGATTTATATAAAAAGAAGATGTGTTAGGATTGCCAATGAGACAACTCTTCACAACAGACCAAATGACACAGAAATTAACAACTATTGGTCACCTTACGTCTTCAACAATGAGAAAGCCAATACCGCATAGTAAAAAACAAATATGTAACACATCAACAAACAACAACTCCTGAATTACAGGCTCCTGACTTGGGACAGGCACATACATACAGAATGTCACTGGGTTAAACATGTTATGATGTCATTATTAAAGTAAAATTAATGATTGAAGTTTTTTACCCTTGTTCATGATTGTAGTCCAATGCTTAATACTATGCAATGTTTAATTTTTAGTTCCACTACATAATGAATGCAATCTTTATCCTTCAGAGCTCACACCCATCCATTATTTTATTTTATTAACTTATTCTTTTTCAGTATAATTTTGACAGAACTATTGTTGACAGTGGTACAACAAATCTTCGTCTTCCATTAAAAGTTTTCTCAGGGGTTGTTTCGAAGGTTAAAAGTTTTGTCCAGGTAAATATATTTTTTTTTTTAATTGTATAGACATCACTGAAATAAATTGAGGGTTTTGTTATAGTATTTATTGTATATATTGAAGCTCTGATATATTTAAAAAGGTTATCTCTCTATCTCTCCCTCTCTCTTCTAAAAATTTGCCTGCTTTATTTCTATAAACAGGTTCAGTAAATGTATTGAAGCTAGTATTTAACCTACATAGAGCTTAAACTATATTAACAAAATTCAGCTTTACAAAATTGTCTCCCTTTGACACTATTCAAAGGAATTTATTCAGGCTGAAATTATTAGAAATGAAGGCGATGATTTAGTTGAAAAATAAATGCAAATTGAGATAATTTGTATAATGGTAACTTGATTTAAGTTACATAGCCAAATTGAGCTATGTTAGCCCAAACTGTAGGGTAATTGAATCTGATGAAAGCGTTTGCTATATACATGTGTGGTTGGTTCAAAAATCATATTCCAATATTGATATACAGTGGATTCATCATTTTTCATTAGGAACCAATTTTCATGGAATTTGTGGGTACAGGTAAACCACAAACTTAAAGTTCAACAAATGACAAATTTTCTATAGGCTTGTCTGCAGACACGAAAAAAAATCATGAAATAAAATATCCAGGAACATGAAAGTTTTCCTCAATCAACAAAAATTGATATCCATGAAAATAAATGAATCTACAGTAATAGAATCTGATGAAAGCATTTGCTATATTTATGCGTAGGTGGTTTAAAACTCATACATTGTATTTGAATTTTGATGTATGTTAAAATGTTATTCAATGGTCACCTGATATCTGAAATTATTATTTTGTTTTATTTCTAGACCATGCCTGCACCCCCATCAGCTCAGTTTTATAGTGGTCTATCTCATATGTGTTGGAAAACATCAGCCGTTCCATATAGTTTTTTTCCAGTGATATCGTTGTCTATACCAGTAGGTGATGGTACAATGTTTGAGCTCAGAATTGCACCTCAGGTATGGACATGTTAATTACATCTTTTAAAAAGTATGACTCTCTGACAGAAAATTTGAAGTGTTAAAATATCAGAATAAGAAAATATTTTAGATTATAATAAAGGAATTATAATAAAATCAATGTGTTCATCAAGTCATTCAAAGTCACAACATCATATTGACTCCTATCAGTCAAAATAAAAATCAGTGGCGGATCCAGAGGGGGGGCGTAGAGGGCGTACCTTTGCTAGGACTTTTTTTTTTTTTTTTTTTTGGTAAAATGATTAATCAGACTTTGCCATTTCCCGTGTACCTTAGTACTCTAGTATTTAATTTTTATGCGACAATTCTTTACTTAGAAAGATATATTTTGCTGAAATTTACTGATTATCAAAGTCATGTGATTCGCTACGGTGGAGTTGACCAGTGCGTCGCTCTGTCAAATTACAGTAACACAATGCTTAGGCTGAGTGAGGATGACAATCATGACACCTTCATAGCAACAAAGTATTGACTTTTATTTCACTATACCACCAAACAGAAAGTAATACCCTATAGACTCCCCAGCAAAGGAGTCATCTAACTGCGAAAAACCCAAACGCCCTAGCCTATTTTAAAATAACATGGCTGAATAATGATCCCTGGGGCAGTCATTTTAAGCTCTAGATAAATTTAAAGTCGTAAGTACGAACCAATGGATTTAAGGAGACAGTCTTAGATATTTGAGAGAAAAAAATTGACTCTGATTTTTGCCGTAATGTCTGACCGGAATGTCTGTTTCGCCGAACTGATATATGGAATACATTTTTCAAGACCAGACTGCAACCTGCCTGCTGGGTGTGGCCTTTATGAAAAATTCTGGCCGTATCTGGATTGAAAACAAAAATCTCAACAGAATTGTATGGCATTAAATGAACATGATGAATAAAACGGGCATAATTTTTTGTGGCAGGGGTTTTAATGTCTGACCGGAATGTTCTTATATGATAGACAAAAAATAGGGAGAATACAGCATCGAAAATGTCCAACCCTATAAACATGCACCTTTACAGCAATAACAAAATATGCCCCACGCCAGGAACGGTTTTAAAAAAAATTGCATACTACTTTATTTTATGTTTTTAGCCAAAAAAAGGGCCCAAAAAAAATTTCGCCTCGCTCCGCTCGCCAATCTTAATTTCGTCCCCCCTTTCCAAAAACCTGAATCCGCCCCTGAAAATGCTCATAATATAGAAAATAACTGTTTAGTGTCTTTAAATATCAGCTATATTTGTACAAGCCTTACGCCTTAGAAACAGGTGAAATGTGAGCAATCTGTATTTACATTACAGTTCCAGAGTTCATTATTGTGATAATAATTATCTTTAGTACATTTATTTGACATTATTACAGCAATATTTGAGACCTGTTGGTGAAGTTTATGATGAAGGACCAGGGATTGACTGTTTTAAGTTTGGTTTATCTAATTCTACATCAGGTAATATACTGTGGATTCATTATTATTCGTTGGATACCAATATTCGTGGATTTCATGGGTACAGATGAACAACGTAATTAAATGTTCAACGAATAACAAATTTTCTATAGGCTTTTATGCAGACTACTGCAAAACAAGAAATTAAATATCTATGAACATGCAAGTTTTCCGTAATCAGAAAAATGGTACCCACGAAAATAAATGAACCCACAGTACTCTATTTCCTCTAATGGTTGTGGTATGTTATCTCTTATTCTAAGATGAAGAGATATTCCTTATATCACACTGAACAAAATGTCATAATATTTGGTTGGCTGAACCAGCATCATCTTTTGACATTTCCATTGAGTCTTCATCAGATCATTGTTGATTTTGAAAATGCTGTACATTCATCCACACCATTATAGATATGTGATTTTAATTACATGTATATTCAAAACACTTACAATCTGCACTTTGAATTGTTCTGTTTGTCCAATTTTACAACATTCTGAAGCACAAAAATGTTTTGAAATTTTTTATGGTAAGCATCAGATGTTTTTATCTGGTTTTACCGTCATTGTGACACTCAAATCAAAATATTTGAAACCCAGGGAAATACAAATACATAGAAACGATAAAACATGATTGTGTGATTTTATATTAGTTTTACCTCATTGACTTTGACAGAAATATAGGTTTGGAATGTATTATATTGATTTTATATTTTTTTATTTATCCCAGGAACAGTAATAGGGGCAGTAGCTATGGAAGGTTTTTATGTTATATTTGATAGAGCCAATAATACAATTGGTTTTGGTGAATCAGCATGCCCCGTGAGAGATGAAACTGCTTTAAAATCTACTATTCTTGGTAACATTCCATATAAAGGTTTGTATACATAATACCTTTAGTATCTAATTTCTGTCAATTACTATTTTCCTATCAATAATAAACTCATCATAGATACCAGGACTAAATTTTGTATATACGCCAGACGCGCGTTTTGTCTACAAAAGACTCATCAGTGACGCTTGAATCTAAACAAGTTAAAAAGGCCAAATAAAGTACGAAGTTGAAGAGCATTAAGGACCAAATTCCTAAAAGTTATGCCAAATACAGGTAAGGTAATAATCCATGCCTGAGGTAGAAAAGCCTTAGTTTTTCAAAAATTCAAAATTTTGTAAACAGTTGATTTAAAATATACTATGACATATTTATTATGAAATCTTTTGGTTTTGCATTCGTAATTACTGCTGATTATGTTAAATCAAAGCTTATTAAAGGTATGTTTTATAATTACCCCTGTTTAACTGTAGGAAAATCTACCGCTGATTATGTTAACTCAAAGCTTATTAAAGGTATGTTTTATAATTACCCTGTTTAACTGTAGGAAAATCTACCTTTTTTCAAAGTCCTTGGTAGTAATAAAGAATATTTCCTACAGAAAACGATTTGATTGAAAAAAAAATAATATAGTATTACTGGTAATAATTTTTACTGGTAAAGGCAAGGAATTCCAAAACAAGGTTCAAGAATGCATTAAAGTTTTGTTTTACAATGTACCATAATTAGTTCCATATCTTTGAACCAATATACTTTTTCTATTAAAAATAGTAAGACATCCTAAGTTTTTAAACAGAACCGATGAACAAATATGAAACCTCTTTACATAATGGCCATTCTTCTTTCTTACATTTATGAGTTTGTTTCTGTATGAAGATATATATGGTTGCAAAGACTCATATGATGATGAATCATCAAGCCTTACAGTTACAGGTATAAGTTGATTTGCTGGTGTTGAGAAATGGTGTAATGATCATATTATTTTTATTTACACTAATAAAACCTAATACAAGATTGTCATTTGTAAAAGGTTATCAGTGGTTTTCACATATAAACGTTTGAAGAAGTATGCACCATTATGTCTTTGTAAATAGTTTGAATTTTGTTTTAGATAAAAACCTAGATTCCTTGAGAAATATTTAAAAATAAGTTTCTAACATCTTTTGATAACTCATGAAAATCTTTGGAATATTTTACTTACATCTTTAAGAAATGATACAGACTTAATGCCTATAGATATAAAAAAAAAAAACAAAAAAAACAACATATGTTAAGATCAATTTGTTTCTTATTTTATACCGCTGTAACTTTAGTTTTTATTTTTTGTATGGAACACTTTTTGCCTCTTATAAGTCATACATTAGCAACGAAGGATACATGTGAGACTCGATGTATTCAGGTTATTTATAAGTAGTGAAAAATCATGATTATCAACCTATGTGGTATTGTTGAAGCTAACTTGGTTATAGGATCATTTTATATTTTAGTGTTGTCTCCCCTCATAAAGTTATGACACATTCTAATGAATATACACTTTCTCTAAACGTATTTTGATCAACTAATGATAAGAGAAATATTAATGGGTTTGAATGGTTGTCATCACATAATTTATCACTGACAACTGTATGGAAAATTCACTCATCATTATGTGTTTTATATTGGTAAAAAAGAAATACAATATATTGGCTACTTTAGTGGATAAACGGTATCACTTAAATGTTTGCTATGTACGTGCTTTTTCTAGGTTCAAATCTGAATTGTGTGGGTTGGGACAGCCCTCCCTCCCCCCCTAAAAAAAATTACTTTATTAAAAAGACTAAAAGAATCTAGATTGAGATTGAAGTTTTACAAAAAGTTCAAGCTTGTGACCCAAAATACACCTTGGTGTTGGCTTGAGGCCTTTACTATTTTTGTAATGTGGGGCACAGTGAAGATAGTTATACATGTATTACAAAATAACTTTAACCCAGTAAAAAAAAGATATTTTGTTCAGTGTTTTGTTGTTGTTTATTTGTTAGATATATAATTTATTCAGAATGTCTTTTTAAAGTAATAACACAATGAAGAAAATTTTCATTTTGTGGCATTTGAATTAATTGAAAGAATGTATTCTTATTTTAAATTGTGCATTGTCTCCTACATCACTTCAAGGTAATGTATAATTCTTAAATTTAAGTTGTCATAAACTCTTGTTAATGGATGACAGTTTTTAAGCCAGGTCAACTTAGCTATATTGCTTTAACAGTCAAAAAAATTGTGTACCAAGACTCTAACATTACTTTATTTTTTTCCAGGAAATTACAAAGATTGTGGATACAACAAGAAAGATCCAAATACTAAATCATTAACAATAGCCGGTTATATAATGGCTGGACTAACGTGTGTGTGTATCGTACCATTTATAATTGTATTCATTAAGTGGAAATGGCAGGATAGAATGTTACGCTACAGACATCATGACCAAACAGATTTAATACAGACCGATAGATGATATTAATAACACTATTATAGGGATAAAAAATTATAGACACTTTATACATCAAGGGGGGATTTCGTTATTTCCATGTGTCAACGAATTGAATAGACATAGTGTGGAACAAAACTTCTGAGTTGTTCTATGGAAGGAACATGCAACTACTTTTTATGCTATCATTGGAACTTATCATACAGATCAAGACTGTTTTTACCAAATCTGAGGTTAAATTTAAGTTGAAAAGAGTTGTCTGCCCACAGTTAAGGTTAAAGGGAGAAAATCAAAATCCCCCTGAGATGCAGATGATATTATTTATTAGATGTTTAGTTGAGTGAAAACCAACACAACTAATCATCACAATCAATTGTACTCTTTGTTAAATATGCAATTTGTAAAATAGGTAAATCTATATTCTTTCAAATCTTATACTGTGGAATAAGTTATTTACATGAATAACGACAGTTGTATTTTCGTGGATATATGATTTTATTGTTTTGGAAAAGTCTGCATTAAGCTTATAGAAAATTTGAATCTTGCCGAAAACATTTGAGTTCTTCGTTTAATCATATCCAGATAATCCAAGAAAGTTCAGTGGCGGATCTAGAAATTTTCATAAGTGGGGGCCCTCTGACTGCCTAAGAGGGGGGCCATTTTAGTCACGCTTCAGTGATTCCCTATATATGCAACCCAATTTTTTCCCAAAAAGGGGGCCCCCCCCTAAATTCGCCTCTGAAGTTGGTATTTGACTAATAAAAATGAATCAATATATACACAGGAAGTGACAAAACAAGAGAAAAGTGCTGCTATTGGTTTTCAATATTTTTGGAATTTTAGCAAAAGTAATCTACCTGTAATAACCAAATATTTTTTATGCCCCACCTACGATAGTAGAGGGGCATTATGTTTTCTGGTCTGTGCGTCCGTTCGTCCGTCCGTCTATCTGTCTGTCTGTCCGTTCGTCCGTCTGTCCCGCTCCAGGTTAAAGTTTTTGGTCAAGGTAGTTTTTGATGAAGTTGAAGTCCAATCAACTTCAAACTTAGTACACATGTTCCCTATGATATGATCTTTCTAATTTTAATGCCAAATTAGAGTTTTTACCCCAATTTCACGGTCCACTGAACATGGAAAATGATAGTGCGAGTGGGGCATTCGTGTACTGAGGACACATTCTTGTTTTTCAAAACATAAAATTTATTTATTTATTATTAATCAAAAGTGTAGGAAATATAGAAATTTGTGTCATGGGTAGATATCTTTACTCTCCATGTGCTGCTAATCAGACTATAATTAATAGGGTGAAAATTATAAACATTGGACTATATGCCCTCGAATTATTTGCAACATCATAAAATCTACTGAAATACATTGTTAATTTTATAGGCAAGTCATACATTTATATATGACAAATACAGGTGGCGACACTGATAGCATTTTAAGTTGCAATATAAATTTATTTACCATTTTTATTGAAATTTTTTTGTCATTAATTTTTTTTAATTTTCACTTGTTATGTGATTCACATTGAGATCTTTAATTATTTATATTTCACTTGTTAATTTACAATTCACTTTATCAATATTTACATTCACATTTTCAACTGTTCATTTAGATCCTTTTTAAGAGTTCCGATTTAGGGGGACAGGGTTCCTAAGCCTCCCTTTATTGAGCTACATGGTTAATCCAGACTTTTTACCTATTCCACTTCAAGCCAGCCTAGTTGTGAGGCCCGGTCTGTTTCAAAATTCTGGATCTGCTTCAAAAGTAGAAATACGGGGTAAACATTAACCAAATACATATATGTCTTCTGGATTCAATGTAGTAAAGTGTAACCTGCCTTATCCGACACCCGAGTATTCCAACATCCTGCTTTAACCGACACATTTTCAAGGTCCCAAAATATGACTATCCTTGCAGAAAAAACTGAGTTTTCCGACACCCTGCTTAAACGGACTTTTTTTTTGGTTAACCATGTGTCTGATAACACAGGTTACACTATATATAAAAATATCTTTAATTTTACTCAAGGGGAACATATAGCACAATTTGTAATTATAAATTAACTATGTTTATAACATTTTTAGCTCACCTGTCCCGAAGGGACAAGTGAGCTTATGCCATCACTTGGCGTCCGTCGTCGTCCGTCGTCTGTCGTCTGTCGTCGTAAACTATTTCAAGAATCTTCTCCTCTGAAACTACTGGGCCAAATACTTTCAAACTTTAACTGAATGTTCCTTAGGGTATCTAATTTATAAATTGTATCCGAAGTTTTGATCTATCAACAAACATGGTCGCCATTGCTAAAAATAGAACATAGGGGTCAAATGCAGTTTTTGGCTTATAACTCAAAAACCAAAGCATTTAGAGCAAATCTGACATGGGGTAATATTGTTTATCAGGTCAAGATCTATCTGCCCTGAAATTTTCAGATGAATCAGACAACCCGTTGTTGGGTTGCTGCCCCTGAATTGGTAATTTTAAGGAAATTTTGCTGTTTTTGGTTATTATCTTGAATATTATTATAGATAGAGATAAACTGTAAACAGGAATAACGTTCAGCAAAGTAAGATTTACAAATAAGTCAACATGACGGAAATGGTCAGTTGACCCCTTTAGGAGTTATTACCCTTTATAGTCAATTTTTAACCATTTTTCGTAAATCTTAGTAATCTTTTACAAAAATCTTCTCCTCTGAAACTACTGGGCCAAATACTTCCAAACTTTAATTGAATGTTCCTTAGGGTATCTAGTTTGTAAATTGTATCCGAAGTTATGATCTATCAACAAACATGGTCGCCATTGCTAAAAATAGAACATAGGGGTCAAATGCAGTTTTTGGCTTATAACTCAAAAACCAAAGCATTTAGAGCAAATCTGACGTGGGTAATATTGTTTATCAGGTCAATTTCTATCTGCCCTGAAATTTTCAGATGAATCAGACAACCTGTTGTTGGGTTGCTGCCCCTGAATTGATAATTTTAAGGAAATTTTGCTGTTTTTATACGACCGCAAAATTTGAAAAAATTTTCGTCGTATATTGCTATCATGTTGGCGTCGTCGTCGTCGGCGTCCGAATACTTTTAGTTTTCGCACTCTAACTTTAGTAAAAGTGAATAGAAATCTATGAAATTTTAACACAAGGTTTATGACCACAAAAGGAAGGTTGGGATTGATTTTGGGAGTTTTGGTCCCAACATTTTAGGAATTAGGGGCCAAAAAGGGCCCAAAGAAGCATTTTCTTGGTTTTCGCACTCTAACTTTAGTTTAAGTTAATAGAAATCTATGAAATTTTGACACAAGGTTTATCACCACAAAAGAAAGGTTGGGATTGATTTTGGGAGTTTTGGTTCCAACAGTTTAGGAATTAGGGGCCAAAAAAGGGCCCAAATAAGCATTATTCTTGGTTTTCGCACAATAACTTTAGTTTAAGTAAATAGAAATCAATGAAATTTAAACACAATGTTTATGACCACAAAAGGAAGGTTGGTATTGATTTTGGGAGTTTAGGTCCCAACAGTTTAGGAATTAGGGGCCAAAAAGGGACCCAAATAAGCATTTTTCTTGGTTTTCGCACCATAACTTTAGTATAAGTGAATAGAAATCTATAAAATTTAAACACAAGGTTTATGACCATAAAAGGAAGGTTGGTATTGATTTTGGGAGTTTTGGTCCCAACAGTTTAGGAATAAAGGGCCCAAAGGGTCCAAAATTAAACTTTGTTTGATTTCATCAAAAATTGAATAATTGGGGTTCTTTGATATGCCGAATCTAACTGTGTATGTAGATTCTTAATTTTTGGTCCCGTTTTCAAATTGGTATACATTAAGGTCCAAAGGGTCCAAAATTAAACTTAGTTTGATTTTAACAAAAATTGAATCCTTGGGGTTCTTTGATATGCTGAATCTAAAAATGTACTTAGATTTTTTATTATTGGGCCAGTTTTCAAGTTGGTCCAAATCGGGGTCCAAAATTAAACTTTGTTTCATTTCATCAAAAATTGAATAATTGGGGTTCTTTGATATGCCAAATCTAACTGTGTATGTAGATTCTTAATTTTGGTCACGTTTTAAAATTGGTCTACATTAAAGTCCAAAGGGTCCAAAATTAAACTAAGTTTGATTTTAACAAAAATTAATTCTTGGGTCTCTTTGATATGCTGAATCTAAACATGTACTTAGATTTTTGATTATGGTGCCAGTTTTCAAGTTGGTCCATATCAGGATCCAAAATTATTATATTAAGTATTGTGCAATAGCAAGAAATTTTCAATTGCACAGTATTCAGCAATAGCAAGAAATCTTTAATTGCACAGTATTGTGCAATAGCAAGAAATCTTCAATTGCACAGTATTGTGCAATAGCAAATATTTTCAATTGCACAGTATTGCACAATAGCAAGAAATATCTAATTGCACAATATTGTGCAATAGCAAGAAATTCCAATTGGATTTCAATTGGAGTTATCTTTCTTTGTCCAGAATAGTAGTTGAATCAACTTAAATCATTGTTTTATACAATATACAATGTATATTCACTTTTACTACCAACTGATAGATTAAAACAATCTTTACCATTCAGTAA
This sequence comes from Mytilus edulis, assembly GCA_019925275.1. Lineage (NCBI taxonomy): Eukaryota > Metazoa > Mollusca > Bivalvia > Mytilida > Mytilidae > Mytilus > Mytilus edulis. The sequence goes on from CM034352.1 coordinate 95,004,254, forward strand.
TAACAAGCACTTTTTTTACATTTTAATACTTTATGATGTATTTAAATGAGTAGTTATTGTTGCAAACTTCATTAGAAATTTGAATTGAGATCAGTTTTGAAATAAGGGAAAGGGGGATGTGAAAAAAAAAATTGGGGGGTCAATTTTTTTCATTTCAGATTTCATAAATAAAAAGAAAATTTATTCAAACATTTTTTTGAGAGGATTAATATTCAACAGCATAGTGAATTGCTCAAAGGCAAAACAAAAATTTTAAGTTCATTAGACCACATTCATTCTGTGTCAGAAACCTATGCTGTGTCAACTATTTAATCACAATCCAAATTTAGAGCTGAATCCAGCTTGAATGTTGTGTCCATACTTGCCCCAACCGTTCAGGGTTCAACCTCTGCGGTCGTATAAAGCTGCGCCCTGCGGAGCATCTGGTTGTTTATTATCTTAGCTTGAATATAATTATAGATAGAAATAAACTGTAAACAGCAATAATGTTCAGCAAAGTAAGATCTTCAATTAAGTCAATTTGACCAAAATTGTCAATTGACCCCTTAAGGAGTTATTGCCCTTTAAAGACTTTTTTCACAATTTGTTCATCATGTTGACTTACTTTAAAAAATCTTCTCCTTTGAAACTGCTGTATCAATTTCAGCCAAACTTAGGCTAAATGAGTTTCAGAGTATCTAGTATAAATTTTATATTTTATTTCCTTGTATGTCAAGAAACATAGCTCCTATGGCTAAAATAGAACATAGGAGAAAATGATTATTTTTTTTGGCTTTTGAAGAAAATAGGACGATCCAAAAAACATTTAAATAAATTGAAAAGCCAAAATAATCATTGATGAGAGATTTAACCAAAAGAATTAAGGTGAGCGATTCAGGCTCTTGAGAGCCTCTTGTTCATATGCTCATCTTATTGTTTATGTGTTTTATACTCTCAAACCTGATAATGATGTCTTAGATACTAAATTTGTCAAAGCTTCAATTGGTTTTTTAACAAGAACAAAAATCATGAAAACAAGATGAAGCAATCCTGCACTCCATTGTCATCAGCCTCATCAACATCTAGTTTTATTGTATAATCATGTTTATTTTTAAAAGTAAAAATTTGGGATCTGTACCCAAAGTAACATGCATCACTTGTGAGCATCTAGTCATAACAATAATAAGTATTCAAAAAGGTAACTTTTTATTTAATTCAGAATTAGAAGGTTTAGAATATAGAAAAGGAGGATATTGGTAAATTTACTTTATTTTATATAAAATCATTATTTTTTTTTTTATCCAAGTTTATTTATGAGGTAGTTTTTTTTGTATTTAGATTAGATATATAATATTTTTTGTCTCACATGCAAATAAAGTTGTAGAATCCAAGACGTATGGATGCTAACTAAGCTGGAAATGTTATTGTGTAATGCCGATTATTTGAATTAGTGTTAAATTCAAGTTAAAGATGAACAAAATTTATACATATTTTATAACTGAATTTTTTTTTTAGAAATTTAAGTTGTGCAATAAGATTTTTTTCATTTAATATGATTGTTTTTTTCAATATTAACAATGAACAACAAAAATACATTTATTTAATGTGCTCTGTGAATGCATTTTAATGGATCCTTTGAATTCAGAATTTACCTAAGAAAAATGCAATATATTTCTAAACACTGTAAACTAAATCTATTTTCAGTATACTGTTTTTTTAGGAGGCATTTACCCCTTCTACTAAACCTTACAGCTATTTATTTTTGTGATTTTCTTAAGGTGGTACCCAACACTTTAACTAAAATCAATTTGGCTAGTTTAATTATCTTAAAATTTTGACAAAGTATTTACTTTGACCTTTTGACAAAAATACAAAAATTCAAAAAATTTGAACCAACTGTTTTATCAGAAAAATTACACTGGTTATATAGCAGTTTGACAGACACTTGTTTTGATCATTGAAAAGCTTAATATTCCCTTAACAACACAACGTAATTAAAGCGTTTTGCTGATTTTACAGAGTTATCTCGCTGTAGTGTTGGGTACCACCTTAAGTTCTGTAAATTATTGCATGAATTTATTATTGCGATTCTGTCATTTTAGATTAAAATGCAACATTGATCCATATTTGCCATTGTCTCAAATATTATTGTTTTTGCTGACGTCAGGTGAATAAATAAATCACCCAAATAAATTGGTAAACAGTCAATGATCTAATAATGTGTATAATTTTATATATGCTGTATATTATTTTAGTGCTTCCATATTTATTAATTTGTTATATTATATGAAATAAAATGGTTGACTTTATAAAAAAAGATTACAAAGTTGCTAGAATATTGGCTTATTTCTTGACCAGACTTTTACATTCAATTCAACAGGCTATTATTTGAACTTGGAATTATTTTTAATTATGGAATTTGCTTGATTTCTTGTTATTGAAATTTTTAATAAATTCCATGCTTCTCTGTACTAAAATGTTATGTGCTGCGCACAACACTTTCTATTACAAAGAAAATAGTATCTTTTCAAGAGAATGTACTGTGCCGGGCACAACACTATCTAACCAAAATACATTGTATGGAAAGTGTTATTAACCGCTCAAAAGATCATAATACTAAATGAACATGGAATTTATTAAAAAATTTAAACACAAGAAATTATGCAAATTCCATAATTAAAAATAATTCCAAGTTCAAATAATAGCCTGTCATTGGTATTTGCTGCTTTTCACCTGAGCACACTGCATGGAGGAGGAAATTAAGTTAGAATAATGTATCAAGGTAGGACCTTGTGAATTAGCTTCTTTAAAAATCTGGCTTAGTGTGTATTTCTAAACTATTAGGAATAGATCTGTGAAATGGATGTCACACTGAACTTTGAAACATACAAATGAACCATTTTTTTTTAAACTCAGAAAACTAACTAAGGCTAGATGTTCCTGACTTGGGACAGGCACAAAAATGTGTCAGGGTTAATTATGTTTTGTGAGATCTCAACCCTCCCCTATAGCCAAACCAATGTGGAATAAACAAACACACAGCAAAATGCACAATAAAACTCATCTGAACAAAGTCTAATGTAAGGATAGAAAAAAAAGAAACTAAGCAATATGACAATGATAAACATAAATTAACAAAGGACTTCTAGCAATTTCTGACATACCAGCTCCAGGTATCAATTAAACTTTTCAAAAGATCCTGTTAAAATCAAGCACAATCCCTCCTGTTAAGGGATTTAGTATCATGCCATTATAAATTATACAAATTTTGACTTGAATGGAGAGATGTCTCATTGGCAGGCACATCTTCTTATATCTGATAACCCATATCATACCAACAAGTGGTTTTGGAATGAATGTTTATATTTATGATGCAAAGGCCCTATGTGAATTAATATTGATTTCAAAAGAAATACCATCTTTAGCTGTATTAACTGGTATAACAAAGATGGTTTTAGCAGCCTTAAATCTTCACCTTTGTCTTATCCTGAAATCTGCAGCATTATTCAACACTAAAGTCTGCAGCTTTATCTAGCCCTAAAATTTGCAATTTCATCAAGCCCTAAAATCTTTAGTTTTTTCTAGCCCTAAAATCTTCAGCTTTATTCAGCCAAGAAATCTGCAGCTTTATCTCGCGCTAAAATCTGCAACTTTATCTCGCCTTGAAATCTGCAGCTTTATCTAGTCCTGAAATGTGCAGCTTTATCAATCCTTGAAATCTACAGCTTTATCTAGCCCTTAAATCTTCAGCATTATCTAGATCTGAAATCTAAAGCTTTATCTAGCCCTGATATCTGCATTTTTATCTCGCCTTGAAATCTTCAGCTTTATTAAGCCCTGAAATGTGCAGCTTTATCGATCCTTGAAATCTACTGCTTTATCTAGCCTTAAATATTCAGCATTATCTAGCCCTGAAATCTACAGCTTTATCTAACCCTGACATCTGCAGCTGTATCTAGCCCTGATATCTGCATTTTTATCTTGCCTTGAAATCTTCAGCATTATCAAGCCCTAAAATCTGCAGCTTTATCTAGCCCTGAAATCTTTAGCGTCTGCAGCCATGAAATCTGCAGCTTTATCTCGACTTGAAACCTTTAGCTTTATCTAGCCCTGAAATCTTCAGCTTTATCTCGACTTAAAATTTGTAGCTTTATCTAGCCCTGAAATGTGCAGCTTTGTCTAGACTTGAAATGCAGCTTTATCTAATCCTAAAATGTGTAGCTTTATCTTGCCCTATAATTTTCAGCTTTATCTCGCCCTGAAATGTGCTGCTTTGTCTAGCCCTATAATCTTCAGCTTTATTCAGCCCTGAAATCTGCAGCTTTATATCACGTCCTGAAATCTGCAGCTTTATCTTATCCTGGAATCTGCAGCTTTAACTAGCCCTATTATCTTCATCTTTATTCAGTCCTGAAATGTGCTGCTTTATTACGCCCTGAAATGTGCAGCTTTATCTTGTACTATAATCTTCAGTTTTATCTCGCCCTGAAATGTGCAGCTTTAATTAGTCCTATAATCTTAGCTTTATTAAGTCCTGAAATCTGCAGCTTTATATCGCCAAAAAATCTTCCGTGTTATCTTGCCTTGAAATCTCCAGTTTTATCTAGTTCTGAAATATCCAGCTTTACCTAGCCTTGAAATCTGCAGCTTTATCTTGATTTGAAATCTTCATGTTTTTTTCAGCCCTGAAATCAGCAGCTTTATCTCGCTCTAAAATCTGCAGGTTTTTTTTAGCCCTGAAATCTGAATTTGTATCTAGCCCTGAAATCTGCAGCATTATCACGCTCTAAAATATTCAGCTTTATCCTGCCCTGAATTCTGCAGTTTTATCGAGCCATGAAATCTTTAGCTTTATTTTGTCTTGAAATCTCCAGCTTTTTTCAGCCCTGAAATCTGCAGCTTTATTTTGCTATGAATCTGCACTCTGAAGTCTGCAGCTTTATTTATACTTTAATAAAAGGATGATTTTAGTTGATAATAAACTTTGTTTTGAAGTTTGGTTGTACCTGTAGAAAACTTATTTATTTTAAACGGGATAGCACATCCTCATTTTTACGGAAATGTTGTTAACCGTGCCCGGAAATTTATAAATGATCCTGGTAAACTTATCGCTCCTTTAAATAAACTAATTTTAAAAGGTTACCATTTCAACACTGTATTGAGATCAGTGAACATTGTTTTAATTGGTATAAATATTGATTTTGTTATCAGTATATTAAAAGCAAACTAAATATTACTAGTATGTTATATACGTATATACCTTCATTTATCTACAATCTGTCGATACCTGTGTCTTGGCATTGCACAAGGTCATGTTATTCTCTGACTGTCAGTGGTTGTCGTTTGTTTATGTGAACTACTTTTTTTTTTTTTTCGTTCTTTTTTTGTGTACATAAATAAGGCCGTTAGTTTTCTTGTTTGGATTGTTTTACATTGTCATGTCGGGGCCTTTTATAGCTGACTATGCGGTATGGGCTTTGCTTTGACCCATAGTTGTTAATTTCTGTGTCATTTTGGTCTCTTGTGGAGAGTTATCTCATTGGTAATCATACCACATCTTCTTTTTTTATATTTTCATTAATGCAGGTATAAATACGAAAATGAGTTAAGTTGCTTTGAAACTTCGGTTAAATCTAGGCAATAAAAAGAGATTTGTTTACGAAACAGTTCAGATTAACTATTATTGAGACAAGTTACAAACCTTCAACTGCTATTTACTGTTCATAAGATTCCTACAATTAATTATACGTGACCTGTGGTTTTTTTTAAATTATTTTTGATATTTTTTGTATTTGTTTGTCAGACTAAAAGGAACATTTATACAAACAAAACAAATTCCTAGTGACAATAAATGACTGAAATTGGTGTAGTTTTTGCATGCTTTACGCCAAACAGTAGTACGTATAGAGTACATAAATATAAAAATCATAGTTCAGATTTTTTCATGATAATGATAGATATCGAAAACACTATACATCATGTACCAGGAAAGAAAAATAGTGTTCATATTTTATAGGGTTAATGATAGTTTTGCAAAACACGACTTCATTGTTAAGGGGTCGATTTTTCTTTTCTGATACAAATAAGACATCATGCACCAGGAAAGAAAAATAGTGTTCATATTTTATAGGGTTAGTGATAGTCCAGAAAAACGAGACTTCATGTAAAGGGATCGATATTTCTTTTCTGATACGAATAGACAAGAGATGTGGAAATAAGGGGACAATCATTTAACCTCAAGGAGGTATGTGTTTTCCCTAAAAAAAAATTCGGAGACGAAATTGATAAAAACAAATTCTGGACAAGCAGATAACAACAAAACATATTCTGATCCCGAAGCGCTGTTCTGCAAAAAATTCACAAGTAATGCTCAAACAATACATTTCAGAAGCATGCTAAATGGACAAAAACACAATAGTAGCTTAATCTGAAGGAGTCGGATTCTTACTCTTATTAATAATTTCTTGAGTTTTAAGTGGCGAATGTTTACAAAATTATAAACCATGCCTACAACTATTCAGTTTACTTTAGTCGATGCAATACTTGAAACAAAACAAACAAAAGAAATAAGAGAACAAAAATATGAAATAGAAGACAACAAGATTGTGTGCTTAGTACACAGATGCCCCACTCGCACTATCTTTTTCTATGTTCAGTGGACCGTGAAATTGGGATAAAACTCGAATTTGGAATTTGGAATAAAAATAAGAACTAGAGGCTCTCAAGAGCCTGTGTCGCTCACCTGTTAATGTGTTTACTGATGTCGGCCATCTTTGTTGGTAGGCAGGGTCATTAGACACTCTTTTTAAAAATAGATACCCTAGTATTATGATTGTGGCCAAGTTTGGTTAAATTTGGCCAAGTAGTTTTAGAAAAGATTTTTATACAAGTTACAAAAATGAGGAAAAGTTGTTTAATATTGACTCTAAAGGGCAATAACTCCTTAGGGGGTCCTCTAACAATTTTGATCATGCTGACTTATTTGTAGATCTTACTTTGCTGAACATTATTGCTGTTTACAGTTTATCTCTATCTATAATAGTATTCAAGATAATAACCAAAAACTGCAAAATTTTCTTAAAATAACCAATTTAAGGGCAGCAACCCAACAACAGGTTGTCCGATTCAACTGAAAATTTGTGAGGGGATATATCTTATTCTGATGGACATTAAAATCTTGAAAGATTTGCCCTAAATGTCTTGGTTTCAAAGATATAAAGCAAAAACTGCATTTTACCACTATGTTCTAATTTTAGCCATGTCGGCCATTTTGTTTGGTAGGCTGGGTCATCGGACACATTTTTTAAACTATAAACCACAATGATAATTGTCGCCAAGTTTGATTAAATTTGGCAAAGTAGTTTTAGAGAAGAAGATTTTTAGAAAAGTTACAAAAAATGATGAAAAGTTGTTAAAAATTGACTATAAAGGGCAATAACTCCTTAAGGGGTCGACTGGCAATTTTGGTCATGTTGACTTATTTGTAGGTCTTACTCTGCTGAACATTATTGCTGTTTACAGTTTATCTCTATCTATAATAGTATTCAAGATAATAACCAAAAACTGCAAAATTTCCTTAAAATAACCATTTCAGGGGCAGCAACCCAACAAAAGGTTATCCGATTCGTCTGACATTTTCAGGGTAGATAGATCTTCACCTGATAAACAATTTCACCCCATGTCAGATTTGCTCTAAATGCTTTGGTTTTTGAGTTATAAGCCAAAAACTGCATTTTACCCCTATGTTCTATTTTTAGCCATGGCGGCCATCTTGGTTGGTTTGACGGGTCACGCCACACATTTTTTAAACTAGATATCCCAAGGATGATTGTGGCCAAGTTTGGTAGAATATGTCCCAGTAGTTTCAGAGGAGAAGATTTTTGTAAAAGTTTACGGACGACGGACGACGGACGCAGGACGACGGACGACGGACGCAGGACGACGGACGACGGACGCAGGACGACGGACGACGGACGCCAAGTGATGAGAAAAGCTCACTTGACCTTTCAGGTCAGGTGAGCTAAAAATCATACCATAGAGAGTTTCAAGTTGATTGGTATTCAATCATCAAAACTACCTTGACAAAAAACTTAAACAGTAGTGGTACAGACGGACGAACTAACGGTCGAACGAACGTACATGAAGACCAACTGAATTATAAATCCCCTAGATGGGACATAAAACACAGCCGATATCGTACCATATATATCCTCCTTGAAAATTCCTGAAAAAATCGGCAACAGACTTAAAAGTTATTACCCTGAAATGATATTTTTCTAACGAAGTTTTCACTTCATGCAATTACTTAAAATCTATCATGCGCTAAATTAAAATGAGGATTCCAGAATTGATCAGCTGGATTAAAAAGTGTCAGAACAAGGCTGACCACCTCTTTTTGGAGTGATAGCCTCTTACATATGTAGGGTTTTTTGCAGGTTTTTGTTAGCAAATATCTTGTAAACTATATTGGCTGAATGAAAACCACAATTTGAAAAAGAATCAACAAACAAAATTGAACCACTTTTATAATAGAAAGGAAAAATAGATTGGACTATCTTTTTTTACAGCGGATGACCGTGAGGGCATTCCGGTGTATTGCTATCGCCTAGATTTCCATTACGTAATATTCGTTTTGGACTTTTAACCGATCTATAAACATGATGAATACGCAGAAATCATCGAGTGTAAAATAACATTCCTTATCGCTTGTTATAAATTCATTTCTTCAATGAATACTCACCAAATACTTTTTAAAGAAGACAAGTTAATAATATCAAAATGTTGTGTTATATATAATATCTATGCACACGCATGCGGAAGCATATTTCAAGAACGTTTGCAATCGTAAGGAACGATAATTCGGCATGGGAGATTAAACATTTTTTGCGGGAAATACGAATGCCTTCTCAAATCCAATCTATTAGAAAATTCGAACTATTTATACAGAAGAGTGTCCACCATGCACTTGCACTGCACTATTATTAATATAGTAGAATAGTGTATACTTATTGACTGGTATGGATGGAATAGTAAGTTTAGTGTTCCCGAGGTTCAACCATTGGTCTAAGGAGTAGCCTATTGACCGATCCAATAGTTCAACGCCTGAAATTTTAAAAATAGTGAAAATATTGTGTACTTATTTTATATAGAAAATGATAACTAAGGTATGATAGAATGATATGCAAATGCATAAAAATTATATAAACATATAAAAATTATATAAACATATAACAATAATATACAAATCATTTATAATATTTAACAATAAACCGAGTATACTGATTTGTATCACTACAATATAAAAGTCATAACGGTGAGGTTGAATTCCCTGTCATTAATTTATCATCCATGTCCTAACTTGTCTCAATTTTTTTTTATATCTGTACATTAACCTCACTTTCAGGTATAGAGATATGATTTTATTTACTCCGGACAAGTGCTTGTCGGGCCATCCACAAGAACTTGCGGTTATCCGATGTTCAGTGCATCTGTACCTTGATTGTAATTGCTGCCTCTGACGGTATGTTCGTTTTCAAACATCTGTTCCTTTGAAACGGCTGGAAGATTCAAACTGAATTTTGAATATTTCGTGGTATTTGATAAATACATCAAGGAACATGGCTGGTGATAACTCAATACATCACAAATGAGTCAAACTGCAATTATTGGATAATAAGTATCAATTATAAAGAAAAGTTACAGGCATTTTCGGCATAACATCGTTTTTATATTTTATTTCGAAATATAAACCAAGACCACAGAGAATCATAAAAATGCATGCATTGCAATGACTATTTATGAAGTCTCCGGACAATATCGACCACATGGTTGTAAGTTCATCATTTGACGTTGTTTCTCACTTTTGCATTGCGCTAGCCAAGCTTAACTGGAGGAGGGATTGGATCGTTACCCATGGCGAGCGAAGATGGCACTTCTGGTATAGACTTGAAAATACTTAATTTCAGTGTTTTCTCGTGCCTTCAACATTTTAATAGTTGCAGAATCAGGTTGCACACATATATTCAAATATCATATCTTTTATTTCAATAATAATAACATCTGATTTTATTCAATAATAATAACATCTGCTTTTAATTTAGCATTTTATTTTCCTGAAAGGTATCTTTTTTTTCAAAAAAATAAAAATAAACTCTGAATTTTAAAACTATCTTTCAAATGATAAAGGGTTGAAAACTGAAGATAAGAAAACAAAATTATTTCAAATATTCTTATATCAGATACCGGATATGTATCATAACGTTAAGGTAACCATTTAATGATCGCGATATGTCGAGCAAATATTTCATAAATAACAACACACCGACCGCGGTAACAGTACCAATCTGCCAATATACGAAATGTAAAAACCAAAAAATGTTCTATGATTCACAACTCTGTATCTGTATAAGATAAACTAGACTAAATAATATAGAGTAGACAGCAGTAATATTCCAAAATACCACAAAAAACTAATTGCCGGAAGAATAATCTGCATGTATACAAGTCTCTTCTAAAATGACTTTTTTTTTACAGCCGCAAGCAGACGACTTCCGTTTGATATTGTATACAACAATTTATTCAAAATAGGTGATTTGTTTATACGTCACAAGCCTTGCCAGAACAAATACCTTTGTTAATAACCTGGCAACAAAACGATATTACATGTCGTTGAACTGTCAAAAGGATACAAAAATAGATGAAATACAGAAATTTGAGATAATTTATTGTCACGATGTGCGTGTGTTTTGTGTCAAAGTCGTGAGAGGTGGTTCAATTGAAAAAATGCATTCGTATCTTTTCGTGGTGATGGGGAAAAAACTAAAATTTGTAAAGAAAATATCGAGGAAGTGTTAAATCAATAGCCAATAACAATTTGATAAAAATTAAATGGGAATGAAAGTATTATGTATATATACATATATTTGAAAAAAATCTTTATGAAAATGAAAGTATTATATATATACATATATCGAAAAAATCTTTATGAAAATGTACGTTGTATTCCATGAAATACCGGTACTTTACACCTCAGTCATGTAGTCGAATAATTGACAATACAGGGACACCTCCAAACATTAAAGATGTAGTCCTAAAATATATAGAATGTGTGGAAATGATTCTTTAGTTATGGACAATCAAACAATTGTGAATAAAAAAAATTAAATTCTGATACAAGGTGAAAACCTTAGCCATGTTGGGTCTAAACAACCTACTAAGGATATAGATATCAAGACATTTTTGTTAAAAAGTTTACTTTAAAAAAAAAATCCAACTCTGTTTCAGAATAATGATTGCATTAGTTTTCAACATCTTCATATGTTTCGGTCAAAAGCTATGCGTGTTATTTCCCAGGCAATAAAATAATATTTGTTTGACATTTTCAAGTGATGGATTGATCAAGAAACATAACAAAAATGGTTAATTATACCACATATTATTTCGATCTTCTATCGATTACTTTACGACTAAATTACTGTAGCTGGTCACCTTTTCTTGTCATGTGCTGATAAAAAAAATTACTAATGATATAAACAAAGTATACAGTCAAGTTCACTTTACAATAAAAAAATCAATTACCAAGTATGATTTAGTTATGTTTATCGAGAGTCAGACAAAGAACCCTTTACGCACCCTGTCTTTATGTAAGTTGTTTGAACAACATGAAGAGTAACTTTACTGTACACGGAAATACTTATATTTATTATCTTTTCATAATTGCTTGACCAATGTCGCTTAAAAAATTTCAGGCAAATATTAAATTTACGAAATTTAAGTAAATAACTGGAAATGCAATATCAAGGCAATTGTTTGCATCTGTCCTAAGTCAGGAATCTGATGTTCAGTAGTTGTCGTTTGTTGATGTTGTTCATAAGTGTTTCTCTGTTGTCTGTTTAAATATTGATTAGAACGTTGGTTTCCCCGTTTGAATGGTTTTACACTATAATTTTGGGGGCCCTTTATAGCTTGCTGTTTGGTGTGAGCCAAGGCTCCGTGTTGAAGACCTATAATGGTTTGCTTTTATAAATTTATTGGAACAACACGTTTAATAATTTATCGTACCGAAGGCTTTTTTGATCTTACTTCTAGAACGCTAAAGCACAAACAATGAAATCAAGATTAATAAAAATCTTACGAGCTATATTAATTTAAATCTTAATAATATGAATGCAAATTCATCTAAAGCAATTTTGCACTGAGGTAGGAACCTGATTTTATAGTAATTCGTTTGTTCGATCAATTTCAGTAAGTTGTTAATCTGTCGTTTAAGCACTATACTGATGTGAACGTGGGATGTTCCACCAGTTTAATGGTTATTACATAGTAAAAAATTGACAAAACACTTTATAATTTATTGCGTCCGAAGCGCTTTCTGGATTTACCTTCATCAGGAACGCTCAAAGCCAAATTATGACTTGGATAGAGAGTTGTATCATTGGCAATCATACCACATTTTTTTATATCTATGATTTAGATACCAACACAATAAAGATTAATGATCAGAACTAAACTGCATCTTCTCATCCTGTCATTTAATGATATTCTTCATGATTGGTTGTCACATCTTTTTTTTTTTACATTTTTATATAAGATAGACACGACGAACTATTTATCACGGTAAATTGTTATGTTCCCATCATATTTTGACAGAATGGATTAGATTTCGTTTACGCACATCACGTCGTGCAGTTCAGCCTAATTTATTTCATTTACATGACCAATAATTGACATGTAAACTATTTAAACATTACTTTATTGTTGATGATGAGTGTACTGCGCATCGCAATGGACTGTTGATGAAATTTTATGTCCACACAGCTAACGAATAGGTGATTCCAAATTATACAACTTGGCTCAGTGCCTCGGAGCACAAAAATCATGCTCGAAACATGAAATCCAACATTATGATTGGTTGCTTTCGAGTTTCGAGTACAAAAAAAACGACTCGAAAGTTTTATTACCGCAAGCCCCGGGGTTGAAGTTATACAACTTAGCTCAGTGCCTCGGAGTACAAAAATCATGCTCGAAACATGAAATCTAACATTTTGATTGGTTGATATTGGAGTATAAGTACAGCAAAACTGACTACCAATATCAATATATCAACGGAGAAGATTTTTTTTTAAGATGAATTACACAAAACATGTACTAGTATCTTCTCTTTACTGTCCACTATTCATTTACAATTGCTGATTAGAATAGGCAAGCCCATCCCATGATATAGAAATAACATGGTCGATCCGTTGATAGATATACGAACGTGAGGTTCCTATGAACCCGAATCACTTACTTGGAACATTTATTCCTTCATCATTCAAAAGAAAAAAAACTTCTGATAAATTTAACCTCCGGCTCGGACGGCTCCCCTGTAATCTGAACATTACAACTTGTAGTTTCAAAGACGATTTTCTTTTTTAAATTGCCATATGAAAGTCAAAGATTGCCTCTGGCAGCACTGTTTTAACACAGATTAAAACCAAAGGAGAATCAATATGGTTAAGGTGAAGTTTGTTAAATGAACCACACACACATGGAAAATATACACTTCATAGGAAGGAGGTATCACCACCACGAAAAGAATTAACACACAAGAGGCTAAAAGTTATACTGTTTGTCTTTAATGTTTGGTTTCTCTTTTCTTTATTTTTGTTTTATTTACGTTTTTACGTAATGCAAAATAAGATGTTCATTGCTCCATGTGAGTTTTCGAATTATAGTGTCAAAAAAACATGTATTCGTTACAAGACCTTAAATATAAAAAAAAGAAGAAGATGCGGTATGATTGCCAATGAGACAACTCTCCACAAGAGACCAAAATGACACAGAAATTAACAACATTGTTCACCGTACGGCCTTCAACAATGAGCTAATCTCATACCGCGTAGTCAGCTATAATAGACCCCGAAATGACAATGTAAAACAATTCAAACGAGAAAACTAACAGCCTTATTTATGTAAAAAAAAGCATTTATAAGTTCAATGATAGACAAAGTGTATAACCGTTGGTCTCGTACAAATTTGATCATTCGCACTTCGGGCTCGTAAAATCTTTTTTAGCAACTAACGCCTATACATTGTATACATGTATCTCCTTTGCATTTTTGCATGAATCACCATTCGCAACGTTTTATAAATATGGAAGTTTTCAACGAGTTAATGTTTTCATACTGGTCTGTTCATTTAAAATTCTGATTTTGTCAATATATCATAATAACTGAAAATAATATCAAGGGAAAACAATAAAAAGATCATTAATACGGTGTAAGATTCAGTTAGAGCAAGTTAATGTGTGTGAATTCCAGTTATATCTAGACAAATCTGGATAGTTTTAGATATATATACATATATATATATATAGCGTCAAAATATATGCAGGCCATAAACTAAGTTGATGATTGTCTAAAGTTATATTTTATTTGTAATTTTAGGAATTTTGATTAATTGCAGATGTTTGAAATAACATTAATGGTACCAATTGTTCTGCATTAGACGAGCATTCCGTCAACATGGTCAATAAATATTTCTTCAGTGATGCTCGAGTCAAAAATATATATGAAAATCCAAAATTTATTAAAACAAATTGAGATCTTATAAACAAAAATGGACACAGAGTATTGTTAATAAAGCCGGGCAGGGAATTAAAGCCTTGAGCGAGGGAGATATGTTCCTTATTAAATTTAAAATAATTTTAAAACTTGTGTATCTGCAAATTTTAAAAACATAATATCAGTATTTTCAAGCCAGCACCGAAGAATACTGGTCATTAGACTGGACTAGGCCTATCAGTCATAAATGTCTTTTTAATATTTATTCACAGCTATTTTGCAGAATCGAGAGCATGAAGTGTAGCTCATCGACAGTGAAACTGTTGTGTATTGTGGAAGACCATGTGCTGTATTTTAGCTTCCATGGTGTCCGGTGGTTGTTTTTGGCTTCTATGGCGTTTGGTAAATGCTGTCCCAATCATGTATACCCCTTATTTATTTTTTACTTAAGGGGCCTTGTTCACGATTATTATACAAGCTGACTATACGCGGTATGGGCTTCGTTCCTTGTTGACGGTCGTACGGTGACCTTTATATAGTTGTTTATTTCTGTGTCATTTGGTCACTTGTGAAGAGTTGTCTCATGGGCAATCCTACCACATTCACTTTTTGAAAAGTAGTTAAACCGAGGCTGTGACAGGTGCGCTCGGCTCTAATCTTGATTGTTAGTTTTCCTACCGAAGGTCGATGCTTTTTCCGGGCACTCCGGATTCCTCCAGCAATATAAAGAGACTGACCGTCAGAAAGTAGCACAATAGTGCTGAAAGAAGCGTTAAACACCAATCAATAAATCAATACTATTATTCATAAGTTTTGAAATCTAAAATATTTATAAAATGGTAATATATCGGTTCTTTTAGAAGCTACTGGCATGGTATTGGTGAATGCATTGTGATATACAGTTTTATGTGATTATGTTTGTCAGTTGATTTAACTCATAAAGTTGGTTGTTCCCCCCGGCTCCTTTCTCCCCACAAAAACAAACCGACATAATTTCATATTTTAATATACTAAGTCGAAACGAACAAGATCAATCAATCAAATGACAATACTTGTAAAAAGACCTAAATCTCTTACTTTTCTTTGAAAATCATAGCTGACTCCCGAATGACTGTCCGTTAAACATAGACCTATTAAACTCTGATATTTGTATATTTACTAAGGACAAAATGAAAGAAAAAATCTTTTGAGTTTATTAGATGGTCGTAAAGTTTCCTTTTGTCTTGATAATATGACCTGAACACACACACCGATTTGCTTTTGGGAGTCTTTTTAAAAAAAAGTTTGATATAATTCTTATGGGACAACTATCACCAAAATTCAAATAATAGGGTTTAAGCAATTAAAGGCAAACGTATGGGCCTAAACAATGGGGAAAAAATACCGTATAATCGGCTTTAAAAGGATTCGACTTCTGAAATAAAATGGCTAATCTTAAAATTGCTTTTTTTTAAAGGAAAAACTTGAAATCAATCTTACCATTTTTCTTTATGTTACAAGTAGAACTTAATTACTTTCGAAAAAAAAAACCAGGGAAAAAATAAAGTTCAATGTCAATTATTTTTACTAAATCGGCTGAGATTAATTTGAAGAAAAAAAACATAAGAAAAATAGAAAACAAACTTGACGATGTCATAAAACAAAAATAAACAAACAACTTTAAACATCAAAACTTTGATAATTAATGAACATCCATTTATAGTTAAAAGTGATAAAAAGTATAAACATGACCTTTATGTTGAAGGCTGATATTTCATAAAACTGATGTACGAAAAATGGTTTTAAGTTTTAATGCCTTCTATACGGACAAAGTTTTTTAAAATGTATTCTCTTGTGCTACGATACTTATAAAATTGAGAACAGGCGATGTATCAAAGATATAAAACTCGATCAAAGACTTAGAGCAGAAAACAGCTCAAGGCCACCAAGAACATGTTTGGTCTGAGAAATGGATGGTTTGAGTCTAGTAATAACAAGTTTACCCACCAGATGCGCTTTACGACAAACTATGTATTTTCATAACCCGTTGGTTTACTGGCAAATTGACAGTAGATTTCTCAAAGATTCGTGTGATTCGAACAATTAAAGACGATTTTTTTAAAGGACCCTACGCATCCATGCAAAAATAAAAAGCAATGTAATATCTGTCTTATTTGATTTACATGCAGCAATGATAATTGATTATTTGTAATATTTGATTAAAAACAATTGAACAAATCAGTATGGATTAGAAAGACAATTTTAGATAAGATTTTGTCAAAATTGCGCATTTAGCGCAGCTAGATATATATTACAATACTTCATACAGTGGAAAAATAACTACACAAATTTAAAAACAAATAAAGCAAAAGAACAACGCTTTTATGGAAGTGCGACATCTCAACGTCGGAGGTACATATTCAACACGCAGCAAACATAGATTTCGAAAAAGCTTCATCGGTGCATAAGTATGAAAGGCCGTTCATGTCAAAAACCCGATAAAGTAACGCGTTAACATTTAACGCGATAAAATGACATTTAACGCGATAAATGTAGTTTAAACGCGTTAAAAATTGTTTTAACGCGTTAATTGATAATTTAACGCGTTAAGCAATTCACTACAAAAAATGACAGAAAAACTTTCTACTTTCGCCTTAACTAAGTTTTAAGACGTCAGATTTTACTCGAAACCTAATAAATGAAATGGCCGGATGTGTCAAATCTTCGTCAATTAACGCGATAATGTTGAAATTACCAGCACATTACGTAGAAGCTTCATTAACGCGTTAAATGCAACTTTAGCGCGTTAAAAGCAACTTTAACGCGTTAAATGCACTTTTAACGCGTAAAATGCAACTATAACGCGTAAAATGCAACTTTAACACGTTAAATGCAACTTTAATGCGTTAAATGTTATTTTAACGCGTTAAATGCAACTTTAACGCGTCATATATAACTGTAACGCGTTGAATGCAACTTTAACGCGTTAAATGCAACTTTAACGCGTTAAAAGCAGCTTTAACGCGTAAAATGCAACTTTTAACGCGTAAAATGCAACTTTAACGCGTTAAATGTTATTTTAACGCGTTAAATGCAACTTTAACGCGTTAAATGTAACTGTAACGCGTTAAATGCAACTGTAACGCGTTAAATGCAACTTTAACGCGTTAAATGCAACTTTAACGCGTTAAATGCAACTTTAACGCGTTAAATGCAACTTTAACGCGTTAAATGCAACTGTAACGCGTTAAATGTTATTTTAACGCATTAAATGCAACTTTAACGCGTTATATGTAAATGTAACGCGTTAAATGCAACTTTAACGCGTTAAATGTTATTTTAACGCGTTAAATGCAACTTTAACGCGTTAAATGTTATTTTAACGCGTTAAATGCAACTTTAACGCGTTATATGCAACTTTAACGCGTTAAATGTAACTGTTACACGTTAAATGCAACTGTTACGCGTTAAATGCAACTTTAACGCGTTAAATGCAACTTTAACGCGTTAAATGCAACTTTAACGCGTTAAATGCAACTTTAACGCGTTAAATGCAACTTTAACGCGTTAAATGCAACTTTAACGCGTTTAATGTTATTTTAACACGTTAAACACAACTTTAGTACGTTAAACACTACTTTAACGCGTTAAATGCATATTTAACGCGTTAAATGCAACTTTAACGCGTTAAATGCAACTTTAACGCGTTAAATGTTATTTTAACGCATTAAATGCAACTTTAACGCGTTAAATGTAACTGTAACGCGTTAAATGCAACTTTAACGCGTTAAATGCAACTTTAACGCGTTAAATGTTATTTTAACGCGTTAAATGCAACTTTAACGCGTTAAATGCAACTGTTACGCGTTAAATGCAACTGTTACGCGTTAAATGCAACTTTAACGCGTTAAATGCAACTTTAACGCGTTAAATGCAACTTTAACGCGTTAAATGTTATTTTAACGCGTTAAATGCAACTTTAACGCGTTAAATGCAACTGTTACGCGTTAAATGCAACTGTTACGCGTTAAATGCAACTTTAACGCGTTAAATGCAACTTTAACGCGTTAAATGCAACTTTAACGCGTTAAATGTTATTTTAACGCGTTAAATGCAACTTTAACGCGTTAAATGTAACTGTTACGCGTTAAATGCAACTGTTACGCGTTAAATGCAACTTTAACGCGTTAAATGCAACTTTAACGCGTTAAATGCAACTTTAACGCGTTAAATGCAACTTTAACGCGTTAAATGTTATTTTAACGCGTTAAATGCAACTTTAACGCGTTAAATGTAACTGTTACGCGTTAAATGCAACTGTTACGCGTTAAATGCAACTTTAACGCGTTAAATGCAACTTTAACGCGTTAAATGCAACTTTAACACGTTAAATGCAGCGTTAAATGCAATTTTAACGCGAAAATACAATTTTAACGCGTTAAATGCAACTTTAACGCGTTAAATGCAACTTTAACGCGTTAAATGTTATTTTAACACGTTAAACACAACTTTAGTACGTTAAACACTACTATAACGCGTTAAATGCATCTTTAACGCGTAAACTGTTACGTGTTTTAAGCAACGTTTGATTTAATTAAAGCTTACTTTTCATATGTATATATATATTGACTGATCATGCTAATTAAAAGGCTATCTAGATTTACATTTGTCAACCTGTCTTTACGCTTGAATAAATTTTGTTTATATGCCAGGTTTTTCAGATACTTTACTTCGTCTTTTTGCATTATGTGATGTCTGTATCTAACATTATGGTTTGCCATAGGTAGTTTGACGTATACTTACATAAGTCTCTACAGGTGAAGTTTTTTTCTGCAGATGGTGAATACATGACATATCTTTACTATATCTATCGACCATGCCTCAGTTTAAACATTACAATCGGACATTGTTACACGGCTATCAGTCAGATAACCGAGGCTTTTTTATTTATTTTTTCATTCAAGCGTCATTGATGAGTCTTATGTAGACGAAACGTTCGTTTAGCTCAAATACAAAATTTCAATCCTGGTATCTATTATGAATTTATCAGCTAGCAATCGTGTGTGAACATATTTAAAACAAGAGGCCCTTAAGAGCGTACATCGAGCATCTAGTAAAGCATGCCCAATAATGTAATGAATCTGTGCCAGTAAAAGGATGACCATTTGATATCCATTGAGGAAGGAGGATGTTATTCTTTATTTTTACTACTTACTAAGTCGGGGTTTTTTTCGCCGTGCAATCATTCATTTTCGACATGTTTACCTCTAAATACTGCGTTGTTTTGTAATATGGCATGTACGGAGAACAGATTATTTATCCCCCCCCCCCCCCCCCCTACCTGTAAAGCTGAAAGACACTGTCTCTCTGTCCGTCCGTTATCAGTCCTGAATTGTGTTCAAGGTTTTGATTTTCTTTCTGATATTGTTTGACTCTAACCCCATTGTTTTATTTTGTATTTACATTGAGTCATAAATCACATTTATTCGTTCAGTGTATCTTCATTAGTTTTTTTAATATGTCATTTGATTGAGTAAAACCATTTCAGTTGATATTTTAAAGTGTGTCTTTCTACGTTGTGATATTACACTATTGTTTCAAGTTGGATAGGTGTTAGTGCCTATTTAAACGTTTAAACCCACTGCATTTGTTTGCACCTGTCCTAAGTCAGGTACCTGGTACCGTAGTTGTCGTTTTTTGATGTGCTTCATAAGTGTTTCCATTTGTTTTTATAGATTAGACCGTTGGCGTTCCTGTTTGAATGATTTTACACTAGTCTTTTAAAGGCCCTTTGTACCTTGCTGTTCAGTGTGAGCCAAGACTATACAGTGAAGGCTGTAATTCATTACTGAGTGTGCTAAATTGTTATCGTCTTCATTGGTGTCATCTTCTTGTGTTTGTGGTGGTATGTTTTCATTTGTTTGCAGCACTTGTTTTTGATAGTATGTTGTTCAAGATACCTGTTACAAATAGTACTGCAACCAGAGTTCATTTTTTAAAACTTTAATGGTCCGGAAGAACACACACCTAAATTATATATCGATAGAAAGAGGAAAACGTGTATAATAAGAAAAGTTGGGTCGTAAAAATCCAGAGTGGTCACAATTTTGTGAAATTGAGGTCAAATGTCAGACCTAAAAATATCAACATTTCAACCATGCACAAGGACAAAAAGGAGAAATATTCTGATATTTATTCAATAGAATGCTACAAAAACGATTCAATCATAAGCATATGGTATAAACGATGTTAAAACGACAAATTTGACTACTTATATGAAAAGCTGCCATTAAAAAATGGCGTTGATTTGGAACCTTCTGATTTTTTCCCATTTAAGACATAGCAAAAGAAGAAGTGGCCTTGACCTTTTCACATGAGTACAAAGTTTCGATCAATGTTAGTGACCCATATTCCCATATGCATGATGTATCTGCACTGCCAATCCAAAAAGTAATGGGGCGAATGTTGCTACAGAAACGATTGGTTTTGTAATAGCCATCCATTTACGAATTTTTGTTATCTTTAGAGACAATATACGGTTCAGAAGCGCCTTTGTGTTATTTTCCATCAATTAACTAACAATTGAACTTTTGAGCCTAGGCTCCGTGATGAAGACCGGACCGTGACCTATTCATTGCTATAATGGTTTACTTTTATAAATTGTGACTTGGATGGTGTGTTGTATCATTGGCACTCATACCACATCTTCCGATATCTATTAACAAGCTATGCATTTTCATAGAAATACCAAAACGAGGACATAGCTCATAAGAGCACTGGTGGCAGGGTGAAGTAATTGTTCTTCTTTTAATGTATCCTTAATATTTTTCAGACACACCTTGGTGTAATTCTGAAAGTCTTAACATAGACTTCAATTTTCCTGCAGCAGATATGGCATCCCCTAAATTGAGTTCAGAGCTAAACTCTTTTTTTTCATATCCCTTGGCCCCACTGTGTCTGAATTGTAAGGTGTCACAATATCTAGTTACATGTAGTTCTGGAGTTTGGCAGTTTGGTAAGCATCAGAGACAATCTTGGGTAAAATTGATCGGTATATATAGAGGATGTGCTACATGAGAAAGGTTTTTTTTTTATGGAAAAGAACTACTATATATATTCAAATCACTCAAACATAAATTAACTTCTCCTACAAAATCTACATAATCACATCGAAACTATCAAATTGATGGTGAAGGAAAAAATAAATGGTGGAGCTGATTGACGGATAGGAAATTTCCGTAATTAAAAAAGGTACAAATGATGTTTTTATTTTTGAGTTTTTGACAAAATTGTTTGGAATTTGCCCAACAAAATTTGCATGCAGTATCGCAATAATATGTTTTGTCCTCTCAAATGTCAAATACTATTTTTGAATCATATGTTTTCTTCTCGTTTTCAAAGAAAAACGCGTTAAATTTCCACCTAAAAAACAGCTGCTAACTTTAAGTTTGAAAGTTTTACTTGGAGATGGTATTATATTTATGTCTTCATCATTCCGATTCTACTTGATGATATGTGCATAGAAAATATTTACGAAAATAGCGGGAAATTTAACCAAAAAATATATTTTTGGATTTTAAGGTAACTACCCAAAAACCGTAAATTGTGGGGTACCCCCATTAAAGGGATAAAATACAAAAATGTGACCATAGACACTTTTTACGACCCGACGGAAATTAAAATATATAATTCTATCATTTAAAACAATTTGCAGCCATGTGTTATTCCGGACCATTAAACTCGTTAACTAAGCGTCTTTTTCGATGTCAGTTGCAGTACTAAAATAGGACATTAGAACATGTATGGTTTTCAGTTAACAAACCGTGTTTCCTATTTTGAAATCTGGTTTGTTAAGGAGAATGGTTTAATCGTGAGAGGAAGACCGAAATGTAATATCTTCATTGTCCTCCTCGTCTGAAATGTCCTGGGGTTAAAGTCATAAAACTTTGCTCAGTGCTCGGAGCACAAAAATCGTGCTCGAAACATGAAATCCAGCATTTTAATTTGTTGATTTTTGAGTACGAGTACAAAAAAACAGACTCGAAAGCTTTAAATTTATGACCGCAAGGCCAGGACAACACGCTACTCCAAAAAATGCGATCAGATCATAGTATTCGTTAGCTACATTATTCCTTAACTCCAACCAACGATGTTTTATCGTGTGAAACGATGTTTTATCGCGTTAAACGATGTTTTAACGCGTTAAACGATGTTTTAACGCGTTAAATGAAGTTTTAACGCGTTAAATGATATTTTAACATGTTAAATGATATTTTAACGCGTTAAATGATGTTTTAACGCGTTAAAATAATGTATCGTAGCAAGGTTATTGTGTTGAATTTAACGCGTTAATGTGATTTATTATGACACATGTGGCCAGTGCGACGGATATTTTATCGCGATAAACGTCTATTTTCATCTACGGGATAAATCCCAAACTTGATAATTGCAAAGTTTAACGCGTTAAATATATTGATTTCTTTTCGCGTTAAAATTTTGTTTTAACGCGTTAAAACTGTATTTATCGCGTTAAATGTGATTTTATCGCGTTAAATTTTAACGCGTTACTTTATCGGGTTTTTGACATGATCGGCCTCTCATACATAAGTACCCGGATGAGGGATACCGACCGCGCGAGGGCAGTATAACCAGTCAAGGTCGTTAAAAACTCCATCATCGTCATTATCACCATATATATCATAGTTATTATTTGACTTTGACTATAAAATACTATATAGTTCATTTGTAGATTAATATATGTTCAACAAATAATTTTATTTTTAAATTTAATCATAGAGCTTTGCAATAGATTTCATGCTATAAATAGAACAAAATACCAGATATATTAAGACTTTCTATAAAAACTGTCCACTTTCCATTAAAATGTCAAATTGTGTTTTGTGTGTTGTAATTTTCCCCTGTCACTCACTCTCACGCTTCAATGGGCCATATAAGGTGAGCGTTGTTGTTCTTAACAGTCATTCGGGTCTACAGGCGGCTTATACTATCATTCCGGCAAAAATATCAAAATGAGGACAAAAATTATATTTCTATTGGCTGTTTTAATTGGATGTACATGTAAGTCAAATTTTATAAGATTTTTCTGTCTATCTTTTTTAAAACAAAAATATTAAAAAAAATATACCTGTAAAAAAAATTGACCGAAAAAAGGGTTTATATTGTAATTGAACTTATGCACCAGACTGGTTTTGTTTGAAAGGATAACATTATTTTTTGGTTGAACTTTCTGTGAAAATAGTTATATGTGACACAAGTACGAGTTTCTATTTATATATGATATATACTAAGTTTTGTCGAGCCTGCGACTTTTTTCGCAAAAGCGAGACATAGCGATCCTACATTCCGTCGTCGGCGTCGTCCACAAATATTCACTCTGTGGTTAAAGCGTTCTTAAACTATCCTGGATTTGTACCAAACATGGAGAGAAACTTGTTTATGATCATAAGATAGTATCCAGAATTTTTTTTTTTTTTTTTTATAATAGCCTGTTTATTCGTATTTTACTTTATATAAATGGACTTATTTTTCTGCCAGTTAACATTACATACAGTCTGAAGTTTAAGTTTTAAAATCATTTATTAGATTCATAACCCTCCTGGATTTTTAACAAAGTTGGACAGAAGCTTCTTACAATCAAAAGATAGTATCTAGAGGAAAATGTAAAATTATCTTCCTATCATTTGTTCATTTAATAAGTTAATGTTTCAACTCTTTTATAAATCTATAGATTTGATTGCATACTGACAGTCTGTATTATTTTTAAAGCAGAACTTTTTTCATACATCTCAAACATTTTATTTCATTAACTGTAAATCTTTTATGTACATTCACCTATCACACTTAAAATCGCAAAGTAGGCGAGAAACTTGTTCCGCGGAGCCCTTACAACTTTTTTATTAAGTATCGTCGATGATGAGGAGTATCATATAGAATGAAATTCAAAACAGTGTGGTTGTGGCCATTGATTGACACATTAAATTCATCCATTGACTGGACAATTTACGTGAACGTTTGTCTGTAACGACCATGTTCACGACGTACCTACGATAGACATTTAAACTGTGGGTCACCAAGGTTTCTTAACGCCTTTAATTATAAAATAATTCGAAATTAATCAGGAATAACCTTTAGTTTTGATTTATATAATTGATATAAATCAAAACATGTGTTATTTCTGATTAATTTTCTGATTACTTTATTAAGGTGTTGAATCTTTGGTGACCCCATAGTTTAAGTGTCTTTAAAAAGTACATAGTGAGCAGTGTCGTTACATACAAACGTTCACTAAATTGTCTCAGTCAATGGATGAATTTAATGTGTTAATCAATGGCACAGCCACACTGTTTGAATTTCATTCTATTTGATTCAAAATTACAAAATAGAAGCATTTAGTTCTTGTAAATACATACTTATGCTATAACATAGAAATGACTAGTAAAAACAAGATTTGCTTTAATTGTGATGTTTGCAATTGTATGTTAACATTTTCTTAGTTAGAACAAGATGCTGCTTTTATCTTTGGTGTTTATTGGGAAATACAATATTTTTTGAATGTCTCGCGATTGTCGTCTGCCCTTCAAAACTACAATATATGTTTTGGAGTTTGATAATGACATTCATTTTCACTGACCTAGTACACATTTATGCCAAGGGTCCAGCTGAAGTCCGCCTCTGGGTGTGGTATTTTCTTTCTGTGTTGAAGACCCATTGATGGCCTTCGGCTCTGTTTTGTCACTCTTTGGTCGGGTTGTTGTCTCTTTGACATGTTCCCTATTTCGATTCTAAATTTTAGACTTTTGTGAAACATACACTGTAATGTGATTATTATTTCGTTACAGATGCACAGATGAATCCAATGGCATTAATGATGATGAAAGGAGGAGGCGGCTTTTTCGGCAAATTTTTGAACAATCCGTATACTTTATGTAAAATGACCGAAAATGTAAAAGCTGTTCCATGTAGAATGGTGCCACAAATGTGTATGATCCAATCAATGAAAACCTATAAATTACCCAATCTCATGAAGTGCAGTCCAATGGGAGTTGGCTGTTGCTTAAAAGACGCACGCTCATTGGCTATGGCTAAAGTTTTCAGCCGTCGTCGTTAATCTTCATGGTAAGTATTGAGATTTATCAAAATAGTTTAGTTCTCTTATTTTTGTCGTACTTCAATCAGACCCGGTTTTTGTATGTCCACTTGCTGTACAAATTTAGTGAGTAAAATTCTAATAATCTTATATTGTATGTTTTTCAATTCTATTTCGCAGTTTATACCTTCACTACATTTTGAGCGAATAAAACCGGCTCCTTTTAGCTCTTTGGAACTTATACTAAAATCTGGCTCTGCCTAACAAATCGTGTGACAAAACGAAATGTCAGCTTGTTCGATATAAGCGATCATGTATATTATTTAAAACCTTCAAATAAAAGAACATTTGTCAAATTCTTAAGATCTGGAAGTTGACGATATACAAATAAGACGAACATTTGATATTCGGGTAAAGGGAGAGGAGGATAGATACATAGTATACCGTCTGACGGAATATAAATTTCACCTTTTGTGAGTCTTAATAATGGGGTTTTACACCACATCATATTATTTTCCTGTATTTTGTTACGAAATATATATATTTTGTCATCTATTTCGAATAAGGTTCTTACAAGACTAGCTAGGATATCCATTTCATTTCCAAAATCTACCTGACACACTCCCTGACAACAACATTTTTTGCCTCGTCTCTGTCAAAGCTTTCTTCAGAAATCATTTTCTTATTTTTAGAAAACTGGTGTAATTATGTTTGAATTCTGCTGGTTTTTTATGGACTTTCTTGGTGATTTTTTCCACCATACCTTGCGATTCCGTGAAACCTTCATAATAGTGTTCAGTAGAAATATGCTTAATTGATAATTTACAACAACCAATCACAGATAGTCTCTATGTCACTCGAGTCGACATGTTCCCTTCAAATGCAAAATGCTGCGCCCATGTACATTGAAATTAACATGATTTATCTGTTACTAAGCTGTAGATTGTGTAATATAGGCGTTTTAACTATATTTTTTTGTCCGTTCAATAATTATTGAAACACTCAGGAAAGTTTAAATGAATCGTCTATATATTATGATTAAAAAAATTGAAAAAAGACAGTTGACAACTTCTAGTCATTAGTGTCAGATTATTATGAATGTACAAACATTAAGTAATTATTTTTCCAATAATAAATACATGGCTAAGAGAGACATACAGCAGATTTCTACCTCGAGAAAAAAAACCATTGTCAATTGAGACGGAGCCGAGGTTGACAATTTCTCTTAGAGGGGTATCAGTCTTCTCTTCCATCCTCTTAGCTAAGACTTAGTGTTATTTAATTTATTATACCGAATGTTCTGTTATTAAGGTCTTTTTAACAATTTATTTTGTTTTGTCAGTTTTTTTTATATCAATAAGTATCATTCCAATCTTAACCATTCCGTCAAACTATTGTAATGAATACTAAAACTAACATTTTTATGTAGGGAGGATTGAATAATGTATATCATACGTGTCAATGGCATAAAAATCATTGTATCTTTCTTTTCTTCCCTAGTAATGAACTGTAAAAATCGTTATCGAATTATTACTAGTGTTATGTTATGTTGTATGCAAATTTAGAATCTATATATATATACGGTCATATATTTGTCAACCCGTAATTGTCAAGCATAGTGAGGGATCTAGCATTTTAGGTTAGGGGGCTCAAACTTAATTTTTTAGGTAAAATTATCGAAACATTCTTCTAGTCCAAGGCCGTAGCATCCATTGAGGCAAGTGAGGCAAATGCCTCAGTAAAAAAATGTCCAAGTACGGTATTGATGTTTAAAAAAAAAATCATTTATATATCCAAATAATGAGCGATGACCAAAACTAATACTAAAAGACGACGGGTACGTTATTTGATTGCAATCATCGATAATTAAGAATCCTTTAGATTTTCCATAGACTTTAATGCAAATTAAATTAATTGATATATATCGTTACCAGTTGAATATGGTAATTTTACTCTTTTATTTTTGTTAAAGACACTATATAATATCTCCGTTTTTGATTTTTAACATACTATAACCTCTGGTTAAAAAATCATCGGCAATATAAATAATCAGTAATCACCTTCAAATAGATGAAAAATTTAGAGGATTCCTGTTGGCATCACCCCCTGAAAAATGTAAATGCCAGGATGTGCGGATCTGAGAATAGCCCGGTAAATTAATTGATTCTGAATATCCCGAAAATTCTAATCGTGTCCGGAATTTATCAGTGTCAGTTTTAGTATCCGAATCCATAATTATCAATAGGTCATGAAATCGAACGTGATCAATGAACGTTAAACATGGATCTGTGGCTTAAAACAGGATCATGTAGAAAAAGAAGCAGTGCAGGTATTACTTAGTTTTAATAAAATATGAGTGATTATGTAGGGACTCAATGACAAGGCATGGCCGAAGGGTCCCATCCTAATAACTGCAACTCCCGTTATTTCTCGGAAATTCTGGATCTGCCATTAAAATCGATAAAATAAAAAAAAGATATAATAATGTGGCGGGGTATCACTTAATATTCCATTAATTTTTCTGACCCCTTTTTATGTCGACGGGACATATAGTGGTACCCTTGTCCGTCCGTACGTCCTTCCGTCACACTTTGGTTAAGTTCTTCGTTTAGGTCCATATAATGTCAAATATGCAGTACGGGAGGGTCGTCCTTTGTCTCATAGACGCAGTTTTTAGTTGTTACTTTGGCCCTGACAGGTCCGTACTAAGCAGAGGCCCGAGGGTAATGTACGGGACGAGTTATCGCACCCTTTTTCTTTTCGAAAAGTGTCAAAAATTGTATAATGAATTATTCAATAGTGTTGAAACCCCAGCAAATCGTAACCCCGATTCATTCTCTCCAAAATAAAGATTGTGATATGGTTCTTGCATATGACGATGCAGCTAATATATTAAAGACCTTAAGACAGTTGAGAACAGATGAACACTCTAGAAAAGAATATAAGAGAGCACAGGCAATTGCTGCTAAGCAGGAGATTCCACTTGTTCCCAGGCGCAGAACAGGCAGACAGGTCCATAGAGATAACCCAACTGTTGATTCAGCCGAACAATTGTGGAGGACAACTATCTACTTTGCGTTCTTAGACCATGTTTGTACCGAGATGGAGAGACGTTTTCCACATGACCAACGTCAGATGATGTTAGGCCAAAACTTGGTTCCATCAAAATTGGCAAATCTTAATGATACCATACAAGACGAATTGCTTCAAGTTTATTTCCCGGATCTGCCAGATGTAAATACATGGGAACAAGAAGTGACAAGGTGGAAGGTTAAATTTTCTGACATCCCTAAGGCCAAATTATCAGGTACACTCAAAACTTCTTTGAAACAGGCACATCAAGACTTTTATCTAAATATCAGACGGATATTTGTGCTACTGTTGACAATGCCTGTCACCAGCGTTTGTTGTATAAGATCCTTTTCAGGACTTCGTAGACTGAAGACGTGGGAAAGATCCACAATGGGTGAGGAACGCCTTTGTGGACTGGCAATGCTTCACACTCACAGGGACAAGAATGTTTCACGGGAGGATATTCTACTAAGATTCGATAGAACTGGACACAGACGGATTAGAAAGCTGACATTTGACTAGAAGATTTCACTTAAATGAAATATAGGCCCTTATAAATGTGTGGAATTTTGATTTTTGGAAGAAAGTTTAATGACCACAAGTCTTGTCTTTATTTTATTTATCTTTTTTCTCTGACAGTTTTTCTATTTGCCATAATCGCCGATAATATCTACATATGACATAAAAATGCACATAATCGCCTATTTGTAAACAGTACCACATTTATAATTTACCAGATAAAGAGGTTCCAAGTTATTCATTTTACACATAAGTAACCATATCTCCCCCCCTTCAAGAAAAAAATTGTTTATCACTTTTATGGCACATGAAACCCATATAATCGATATCACTAATATAGGCCCAGGAAACGCCCAGATAGCAGGATTTTGCACCATTTACCCCAGAGCTTCTGGGGCCTTGAGTGGCCCCAAGACCCCCTGCCAATTTTTTTTTCGCCTCGCTCCGCTCGGCGAAAGGATCTTGCCTCACTATTTAAAAGATCCTAGCTACGGCCTTGCTAGTCTCTTTATTAAGCTGAGGGCAACCCATGCTTTGCAAATTTTACAGGGGCGCCTGAATCCGTCCCTGTAATTTCTTTTTGAAATTTCTCCTTTTTTAACATGTTTTCAATTTAAACATGTAAATTGACGAATTGATGAATTTTTAACCGGATTTTTGTGACAAAAATGTCGGTTATTGATTTGGGGATGTACGGCGGGAGGGCGGGAGGGCGGCAAAGAAATGTTGTCCGTGCATTAACTCATGAACCGTCCAACCAAAGCTTTTAAAATTTTAATATGTTGTTACTGACAACTAAATGAAGGTCAAGTTCAATAATAGCGATTTTGACTTTTACCGTTCAGGAGTTATGGTTCTTGAAAGATTGAAAAATTCCGTGTCCGTGCATTTACGCATAAACTGTTCTACCAAAGCTTCCCAAATTTTAATATGTTGTACTGATGACAAAATGGAGGTCAAATTCAATAATGACGATTTTGACTTTTACCGTTCAGGAGTTATGGTTCTTGAAAGATTGAAAATGGAGTTTCCAGTTGTGTCCGTGCATTTACGAATGAACTGTTCTACCAAAGCTTCCCAAATTTAAATATGTTGTTACTGATGACAAAATGGAGGTCAAGTTCAATAATGACGATTTTGACTTTTACCGTTCAGGAGTTATAGTTCTTGAAAGATTGAAAATGGAGTTTCCAGTCGTGTCCGTGCATTTACACATTGAACTGTTCTACCAAAGCTTCCCAAATTTTAATATGTTGTTACTGATGACAAAATGGAGGTCAAGTTCAATAATGACGATTTTGACTTTTACCGTTCAGGAGTTATGGTTCTTGAAAGATTGAAAAATGGTGTTTCCAGTCGTGTCCGTGCATTTTCTCATGAACCATTCAACCAAAGCTTTTGAAATTTTTATATGTTGTTACTGATGACAAAGTAGAGGTCAAGTTCAATAATGACGATTTATTGTTCTTGAAAGATCGTAAAATGGCGTTTCCATTCACGTTGTTGCATTTACTCATGAACCATTCAATCTAAGCTTTTCATTATCAAGATGGCGCCTTGCACGACCGGTATGCATGCATGCTCAACTGACATATGTTATGTATGAACAATTGGCATTTATTTCACTCACATTTTTTTGGTGTTTTTTTTTATTCTGACTAATTTTTTTCTTGCAGGAAACTGGAAGTGGAATGATGTCATCATGGTTAGCCGCCTGTAAAAATAGCCATAAACTGTCCATCAAATGAACTATAATCATCGTTTTATTGCATTGTTCTTGAGATAGACACCAGAAAATCAACATAAAATAAGAATGTCCGAAAATAAAATATCAAAAATCCGTTTTATTATATGTGATTGACAGACTTTACAACAATATGACGAATTTGATTGAAAATCGTTGTAATAAAAATCACGTTTTTCCTGAAGAACATTGATAATTGCAGATTACTTTTGGTGTCAAAGCTAATTTATTTCTCACACCAAACAGTAATATAAGTCAATGATTGGCACATTTTCATTGTGATATTAGTAGCAGAGGTCCGAAAATAGATTCATCAATGATACCTGACTTGTAAATTCAGTATACACATCAAACTCAGTAATCGAAGTACAGTGCTTGAAACAAATCCAGTATTTTGATTGGTTGAATAATTCTAAATCTGAGTACGATATTTTTAATGACCAGACGCACGTTTCGTAAAATCAAGACTCATCAGTGATGCTCGTATCAAAACAGTTTAAGGGTTAAATGAAAACAACAAAATTGAAAAGCATTGGAACAAAAAAAAGATCCAAAAAGTTGTGTCCAATCGGGCTAAGTTAATCTACAACGGGTAGACAACCTTAAACACTCATAGCGAAGTGTTAGTCCCATGCAGAGTGAATCATTATGTTTAAATGTATTAGGTCATCTACAAGTTTGCTACGCATATTTTAATAAACTAAGTATTTATTGGTGACCTTCTGCTGTTGTTTTTTTTCTATGGTCGGGTTGTTGTCTCTTTGGCACATACCCGGCCATATCCATTCTCAATTTTATTATACACTTTAATACTTATAGAAGGGATGCCCAGTAATCGAACTTGATCAACTTTTGTTAACGAAATAACACGGCTGTATTTGATATCATTTGAAAGAGGAGAACACAACTCTTATAAATTTCGATGTCGTCATAGTCTGCAGGAGTCACGTTTTAAAATAGCTTGCAGAGGCGGATTTAGACCGAATTCTTCTGTCCCTATAATGGATATATTTACTTAATTTACAATTGGTTTTTATAGATTTTGTTAGTTTCTATTTTTTTTTTTTTTTTTTTTTTTTTGCAAAAAAGAAAAAAAAAATAGAAAATAGCAAAATCAATGAAAAGCAAATGTAAATTAGTAAATATATGCATTATAGGGACAGAAGAATTCGGTCTAATGCGGGTTTAGGGGCGCGGGGCCCGGGTTCCCTTTTGTGGACATTTTTTTATTGGTTATAAAGGGAATCACTGAAGCGTGACGAGAGCGGACCCCTTCTTGGTCAGCCAAGGGGCCCCACTTATGAAAATTTCTAGATCCGTCACTGGCTTGTCGCCCCTACATACATCTTTGAAGGTTATCCTTAAAGTGTTGCATGTTAGGACTTTTTGTCATTATCTGTTGCCATAAATGATTTGAGATTTCAGTACTTTGTACTCATACGGTACACATTTCCTATTTTCATTCAGCTGTTAAATAATTGAGACCATTCACGTCCCATTATATTTGTTATATATAGGAAGATGTGGTATGAGTGCCAATGAGACATCTCTCCATACAAGTCACAATTTATTAAAGCAAACCATTATAGGTCAAGGTACGGTCTTCAACACGGAACCTTGGCTCACACCGAACAGCAAGCTAGAGCCCCCAAAAAATACTAGTGTAAAAACATTCAAACGGGAAAACCAACGGTATAATCTATATAAAAAAAAACGAGAAACACTAATGAACCACATCAACAAACGACAACTACTGAACATCAGATTCCTGACTTAGGACAGGTGCAAACAATTGCAGCGGATTTAAACGTTTTTAATGGTACAATCTTCACCCTTATCTGAAACAATAGTGTAACATCACATCATAGAAAGACACACTATAAAATATCAATTGGAATGGCTTAACTCAATCAAAAGACGTAGTAACACAAACGAAAGAGGGACGAGAGATACCAGAGGGAGAGCCAAACTCATAGATTGAAAATAAACTGACAACGCCATGGCTAAAAAATAAAAAGACAAACAGACAAATAATAGTAAAGAAGACACAACATAGAAAACTAAAGATGGAGCAACACGAACCCCACCAAAAACTTGGGGGTGATCTCTGGTGCTCCGGAAGGGTAAGCAGATCCTGCTCCACATGTGGCACCCATCGTGTTGCTTATGTTATTACAAACCCGGTAAATAGCCTAATTCGGTAGGTCACATTCGTGAAAAGAGAAGGGTATTGTAGTTACGACATAAGGAACATATCCAATATCATCTGTGAAACGATTATTTCATAACGGTCAACCAACTCGTGATGGCGTCCGTAAAATTTACGAAGGGATGGTTTCAACTTCACCATTTGGAACTCTTGGTTTAAAAGCTTCCTTGTGAGTAGCAATCCTCTATTAAGGAAATCATGATAGGAAATACAAGCCCGGGAATATCGTATCAATTAGGAGATATATACTCCGTATGCAGGTGCTGCTGGAATGTTGCTACTTAGAAATGGAAAGTTCACAATTGGAAAGCTTAAATCATCTCTTTTGTCATAAAGTTTTGTTTTCAAACGACCCTCATTGTCAACTTCTAGCTGTAAGTCAAGATATAAGTCAGACTTAACTGTGTCTGTAGTATCCTTTATCTCTAGTTCGATGGGATAGATTCGTTCAACATAGTCACCAAATTTTGTATTATGTAGTGAGAGAACATTATCTATATAGCGGAACGTAAAGTTGAAGGATATTGCTAACTTCTTATCTTTCTTCCTAAGAAGTTCCTGTATGAAGTCAGCCTCATAATAATAAATAAACGAGTCGGCATTAATAGGGGCACAATTGGTTCCCATTGGAATTCCGACAATCTGTTGGAAAACACGTCCTCCAAACATCACAAATATGTTGTCAATCAAGAAATCAAGCATCTTGATGATGTCAGTTTCAGAGAATATATTTTGTTACTGGCATGTGACATCCTTCCAAAGCACGGTCTACACGTTCGTCAGACATGACATTGACCTCATTTTATGGAGCAGAAGTGGAGCAAATATATTTGGTGTGTGTATATTACGATTGCTATACCACCAGTTGTTGTCTCTTTGACACATTCCATGTTACCTTTCTTTATTGTAAAGAATACAACAAATGAACAATTCACTTTGGCAACTTGACACGAACAATGGTGCATTATTTTATAATCAAACATCCGAATGTGATTTAGCCTGCCGAACATCATGCAATACCCTTATACACAAAATGTTGATGATACATTCAATAAAAAAGGGTATTTAGAAAAGAGAAAATAAAATTGAGAATGGAAATGGGAAATGTGTCAACGAGATAACAACCCGACAGAAGCCACCAATGGGTCTTCGGTGCAGCAAGAAAATCCCGAACCCGGAGATAGGCCGCAGCTTGCCCCTACTTGTGTACTAGTTCAGTGAAAATGGACGTCATACTAAACCCCAAAACATATAAAGTTGAAATAGTTGCATAATAATGAATCAGGTGTTTTGTCTATTGCTTTTTATAAGTGTCACAATTGTTGTCTGTTATGTTTTATTTTTGTTTTGATTTTCTATGTGTTCATGTACATGTATTTCAGCGATGATCCTTTTGTACTGGATTTTATACTGAATGAAATTAGTTAGTTAGTTTTTTTTATAAATTAACTAAATTTAAAAAAAACACTTACAAAGACAATTATTATAATACCTGTCATTTCACAACCACCTACAAAATTAGCCTGAATTCAGACTATTAGCTGCAATAAAAATATGTGAAAACATAAAAGATCGAAGAAATTTTTATTCTAATTTCCAAGGACAAAACAGGGTACCCTTAAGGATTTCAAGCAAATTTTACTATGAAAACCGATATTTTTCATGCACAACGAAATAAAAATGAAATGTTCAATGAACCTGCCCAACAACAAAAAAAAAATGAAATCCCTAAAGCTTGATCTCAAATATATCTGTACAATAAAAAAAATAAAGATGTCTCTTACCATGCTTACCACAAATTTCAATTTAAATATAGGAGTAAATATTGGGAAACAATTTGCATTATGAAAACTGGGCCGGATTGGGATTGGAAAATAATATTATGAGCATTGAAAAATACAGTAAAAAGATGTATGCAAAATATTTGATATACTGAAGGCTAATTAGAAAAAATGATCCGAAAATATCAAATGGAAAGTGTCATTTATGTCGAGACAACTATAACACTTACTTTTATGTTGTCATTTTGTCAAGATGACAATAACACTACATTGTATTTGTTAGTTTCAGTACATCAAAACTGGTTAGTACATTAATTTGAAAAAGCTGCAAGAAATACTAATCCAATCAAACACAGGCCTAAATGAAAAAAATGGGAGTGTTGAACAATCATTACACATTTGAAATGTAGGCTACTCCATGGAAAATAAGAACTTTCTAAAAATATAAAAGACAAAACGCCAATCTATATTTATATATCTGAATAAAATATAGAGAACAAAATGTCTCGCTTTAATATTTGGACCAAAAATTAGAAAACAAAACGCCTATATATGATATTCGGAAATATAATCAAAGTACTGAAGTACTGAACATCGCAGGTTAATGTGGATGGTCAAAAGCACATGTCACAGAAACTGATCAAATCTCTATACCTGAAACTGAGGTTAATTTACAGAGATACTTTTTTTCTGATACAAGTTCGTGCTTGATGAATAAATGACAGGAAATTCAACTTCACCATAATAACTATTATATTGTAGTGATACAGATCAGTATACCTTGTTTAGTGAGAAGCAAGAAGGTTTTAACTATTATATCAATAAAAGTCTTTAGCAGGAAATCATTTTAAATATGTTTTCTATCTCACAAGGAGACAACAAGTTTACCTAAAGTTGGGGTTAATTATACATGTGCTGAAACATATAACTAAAAAAAACCATTTAATAGTTCACAAATGATACGTGATTTTAAAGTAAAATTATTTCTTAAAACACTGCTATATTGATAAAGTGGTATCGTCATAAAGTTCGTTGAAATGAACAGTGGTATAGCAAGCATCGAATTCCCTCACAAAATGTTATCACACACTATAGTAAGGGTAGTCAGTTAAGTTTGTCTATTTTTAGATAACAGGTTTGACACTACGTATTTATAACTTGTGTGACCTGTGTAGTGATTTTGATTTTACGATAAATTTATGAATGAACGATCATTTTATGAATGAACAAGAGCACCTGACCTCTTTCTTAAACACCAATTAAACATATAAAACCGTATTTATTAATTAGAGATAATTCAGTCAAATTTTCAGTACTAAACTCAACAACTGAAATGATTCCGTATTTTGTTGAAACATCGTACGAACGGAGAACGGAAACTCCAGGCATAAAAATGCACTTTTTTCACTTGTAATGACCGCGGATCTATAATATTTATAGATCGGTTGAAATCCCAAAACTAATTTGCATATTAGGCGATAGCAATACATCGGAGCATGGAAGTATTATATTGTCAATATAATACTTCCATGATCGAAGTAACCTCAAGCGGGTCATCCTCTGTAAAAACCTAAAACTTATAATTATATATACCGATACATGTATTTTCCAATTAAAAGGCAGTGACATCAGATAAGATGATATAAATGTCGGTGATAGTAAAACATTTAGACAAATCTCAGTAATACATACTTTCAATGAAGCTTCATTCTATCAGTCTAGTTCATTGTATAGGAAAGAGAATTGATTCAAACAATATTAAAGTGTTAACCAGATCTGTGGGTAATTGTACTGTTGTGTTCGTATCTTTTTAAGGAAATTATTCTTCGATAGTCCATATCGTTTGCTTTTCAACGTTTTTGATCTGATATATTTTTTCAGTCATATCTGGGAACAGTATATCTAACATAATATATTTGTTAATATATATGTTCCTGGTCATATCAATGCTGTAATTACAAACACATTTGCGATCATGAAATGATCCTTCCTTTGCTTTCTTCTAATACTATCATTCACTGCATGGTTGGTTGACTATGGTTTGCTTTTATCGTATATCATCTATATGTGAATTGTTGTATATATAAGGTTAGGGTCAAATGTGAGACTAACTGTGTTGCTTAATCTTTGCAAACAAAATATCTTTAAACCTTTGCTGAATTTTCTGAGGTCATGTATTTAATCTAAAATATTAGGAATATTTTTAAAGAGAGAGAAATTGTAATTTTAAAATTCCATAAAGGAAAGAATATAAGTGATATCAGAAAGAAAGTACATGATTGTATGTATGAAATGTATGCCGGATACGGCAAAACTTTCTTTTATTAGAGCCCCAATCCCTAGCACGAAGGAGTTTCAACGGGTTACCCGACCTTTCCAGGCAAGGACAAAGACACGCTGATTCCTTCAGTGTAGCGCGCGTGCGGCCCCGACTCGACATCTAAGGGCATCACAGAGATTATTTATCATGAAAAAAATGCAAATATTAAAAGCACAGTTTTTGTAAATACATTTCAAATTGTGCTTCTTGACACATATTGTTAAGTTCCCCCTTGACTTTGTAAAAACGTGGTTAGACTTTGAACGAGCTGTTAAATAAATTCAAACTTATCGTTATGGTGCTTTGTTATTGTAAACGTTTTAGTATTTAGTTGTATCTTGATTAGTTCTCAGGGAGAGAAATCTCAAAGATGAATTCTGCCGGAAGTCAAGTACCGCAAGTAACATCCGGTTTTCAATCTACATTTCACATTTCAAGGGCACCATGGCTCAAAAATTGGTCAAATTTGGCAGTCGTTTAGCCACCGAAGTTGCACCAAAAGCAATCAGAGGTTTCTCTACTTAATTTAACTTTTGTAAACACTTACCTTCCAATGCATTTTGCACCTTAGTTTTAGACCACCAGCCCTTTGCCCAAGACCAGTAAAACAATATAATTTTTTCGGCTAGTGAAAGATATTTTTATGTCATGAGAAATCATTTTTTTTAAGCAGGTAGAAGAAATTCTTAAATTTGGCTATTCGGGATTAAAACAGGTCCTTTGGTAGAGACGAATAGAAACAAATGTTTGTTTGTGGTATGCAGTTTGCTCGTTTTTGAAGGCCAATTCGGCAATTGAACAACTCTTGAGAAAAGGCGATTAAGAACACAAATCATCTTCTTCTATAAAATCATACACCATCTTGTACCCATATAACTGACAAATCTACTTACACAATACAAGAACATGACAACATTCACACATTTACTCTTAAAAAGAGGGACGAAAGATACCAGAGGGACAGTCAAACTCATAAATCGAAAATAAACTGACAATGCCTGGCTAAAAATGAAAATAGACGAACAGACATAAAATAAAACACATGACACAACATAGAAAACTAAAGAATAAGCAACACTCACCCCACGAAAAACTAGGGGTGATCTCAGGTGCTCCAGAAGGGTAAGCAGATCCTCCTCTACATGTGGCACCCGTCGTGTTGCTTATGTTATAACAAATCCTGTAAATAGTCTAATTCGGTAGGTCACATTCATGAAAGAGAAGGGGATTGTAGTTACGACGTAAGGAAAATATCCGATATCATTTGTGATACGGTTATTCCATAACGGTCAACCAACTCGTGATGGCGTCCGTAAAATTTAGGAAGGGATGATTTCAACTTCACCATTTGGAACTCTTGGTTTAATAGCTTCCTTGTGAGCAGCAACCCTCTATCAAGAAATCATGATAGGAAATGCAAGCACTGGAATATTGTATCAATTGGGAGATA
Source organism: Mytilus edulis (assembly GCA_019925275.1). Lineage (NCBI taxonomy): Eukaryota > Metazoa > Mollusca > Bivalvia > Mytilida > Mytilidae > Mytilus > Mytilus edulis. Next base: position 95,042,957 of record CM034352.1, read on the forward strand.
TATACCCTGTATGCAGGTGCTGCTGGAATGTTGCTACTTAGAAATGGAAAGTTCACAATTGGAAAGCTGAAATCATCCTTTTTGTTGTAAAGTTTTGTTTTCAACCGACCCTCGTTGTCAATTTCTAGATGTAAGTCAAGATATGAGGCCGACTTAGCTGTATCTGTTGTATCCTTTATCTCTAGTTCGATGGGATAAAAGCGTTCAACATACATTTGTACATTTGTAGTTACAAAATTTTGAATTATTTAGTGAAAGAACGTCATCTGTATAGACTATAGCGGAAAGTAGACCTATATGAACTGCTAACAGTTGTCATACATTGTAGATTTAACAGTGACTTTTAAAGATCTGTCTTAACATAAAAAAACAAAAGCATTAAGTTCATGTATGGCCAAAAAAAAACTCTGAAGTTTCAGACAGGCAAATCAGGATGTATCTTACCCAAGTTAATTTTCTTGTCACTCACATTTTATGTATGTTTATAATAATACAATTATAGTTTGCTATAATAGAATCATGATTTTTTTCAGTTACATCTGAATTTGCTAAGGTACGAGGTGGAAGATTCTGGCACTATGCCAAAGTAGAACTGAGACCACCAACGTTGACAGAATTCCCAGTGATTCAAGAAAGTATAAATAACATAATCAGAGGAGCACAGACAAAGAAATTCCTCACTATGCCAGTCAGAGTAAGTTTATACTATTGAATTTAAGACCTTTGTCTCACAGGGCTTGAAAATAATGATGTAGGATCATATCATTGATTGCTCTGTTGTCAATAATTTTCTATTTCTGGTGTCTATTCTTGACTTGTTGTCATACTTAAATTATTATTTCAACTGACTTTTAGGCTACACCTATATTTATGTCCCATACACCCTATTCTGATTTTCTGGTAACCAATTTGTATGTTATATATTTGATTTTAACATGTTTAAAATATTTGAATCAATTTCAGGCATGTAAATGGCTCTGGTTGTTTCTAAAGAAATTGAATGACTTTTTAAAAGAATTTATTGATACATTTTGTATATAAACTTAAGTCATTCTCGAACAGATAGACATGTTCAGAATTTTATGATATGTTTGTGAGATTTATGCATGACTATAGTTTAAAGACCATTTAATAGCTAAAACAAAACACCTATAGTAGTTTGAAGCATCAAATCCGAACAAATAACTGATGCAGTTTGTTATGCGATGCTTTGAAAAGAAGAAGAAGAAATTTGTAATGAAGTATTACATTTTGATATTTATATTTGGAATTTATAGATTTAAAATTGCATATTAAATTTGTCATCACATGGAAGTTGTCTGTATCCATCAAATTAAAAGTGAATTTTGTCTTTTGTAGGAAGTATGGCTGAACACATTGGTATGTTTGGAAATCTTGTTCCTTTTCTTCATTGGAGAAATCCTTGGTAAGGGATGTATAATTGGATACTATATACCAGGTGCCTGGACAGTACATGGTGAAGATCAGCGTAAAAAGCATTAGTAATATGAACAATTTCGCAACTTTTGTTATGTTTGACTGATTTCTAAACATGTACAGTAGATTGAAAAAATTAAAACGTGAGAATTTGTTTATAATCTTTCATTTATTTTTCTGTAGCCAAAAATGGTGCCACCTCAATTTAAAGGAATCAAATAAATATATTTGACAAATTTACATTGTATCCAATAATTGGAGAATGTCAGTAAAGGATTTTTTCCAGAATTTAAAGTTGTACTAATAGTCAATTGAATCAATGGTTCTAAACTTGTAGTAATTGATTCAGTGGCTCTGTTAAATGATCCTACCTATACTTCTCATCAAAAACAACTCACCAACTCTATAATTGTACATGTCAACATCTTCTTTTAAAAATTTGAAAAAAAACTTAACTCAACACATGTACATAAGGAGATGTTGTATGGTTGCCAATGAAACTACTATCCACCAGAGTTGAATTTACTGGATATAAGCAAGTATAGTTCAACATACTACCCTTCAACAATGAGAAAAAAAACCCATACCATATACTGTGGATTCATTAATAACTTGAATACTAGTTTTCATAGATTTCATGGGTACAGGGGAACCACAAATTTGAAGGAATGCATGTAGACAAAACAATGAATTTAAATATCCAGGAATATGCAAGTTTTCCTCAATCCACAAAAATTGGTATCCACGAAAACATGAATCCACAGCAGTTCATAAAAATACAACGAAAACAGAAGAATTTTTACATTGTCAGTTGATCAGATTGGGCTTACAAGTATCCTTTATCCTTACCAGGAAAACAGCAGTTTTTTAGTTGGGTATAAATAATATGAAAAGACATTTAGACAAAGTTTGTTTTTTTCCAATGTATGAAGTATTTTTATGTCCCACCAAGGATAGTAGAGGGGCATTATGTTTTCTGGTCCATTCATCCCGTTTCAGGTTAAAGATTTGGTCAAGGTAATTTTTTAATGAAGTTGAAGTCTAATCAACTTGAAACTTATTACACATGTTCCCTATGATGTGATCTTTCTAAATTTAAATGTCAAATTAGATTTTAACCCCAATTTCCAGGTCCACTGATAGTGCAAGTAGGGCCTCTGTGTACTGTGGACACATTCTTGTTTTTATACGACCGCAAAATTTGAAATTTTTTTCGTCGTATATTGCTATCACGTTGGCGGCGTCGTCGTCGTCGTCGTCGTCTGAATACTTTTAGTTTTCGCACTCTAACTTTGGTAAAAGTGAATGGAAATCTATGAAATTTTAACACAAGGTTTATGACCACAAAAGGAAGGTTGGTATTGATTTTGGGAGTTTTGGTCCCAACATTTTAGGAATTAGGGGCCAAAAAGGGCCCAAATAAGCATTTTCTTGGTTTTCGCACTATAACTTTAGTTTAAGTTAATAGAAATCTATGAAATTTTGACACAAGGTTTATGACCACAAAAGAACAGTTGGGATTGATTTTGGGAGTTTTGGTTTCAACAGTTTAGGAATTAGGGGCCAAAAAAGGGCCCAAATAAGCATTATTCTTGGTTTTCGCACAATTACTTCAGTTTAAGTAAATAGAAATCAATGAAATTTAAACACAATGTTAATGACTACAAAAGGAAGGTTGGTATTGATTTTGGGAGTTTAGGTCCCAACAGTTTAGGAATTAGGGGCCAAAAAGGGACCCAAATAAGCATTTTTCTTGGTTTTCGCACCATAACGTTAGTATAAGTAAATAGAAATCTATGAAATTTAAACACAAGGTTTATGACCATAAAAGGAAGGTTGTTATTGATTTTGGGAGTTTTGGTCCCAACAGAATAAGGGGCCCAAAGGGTCCAAAATTAAACTTTGTTTGATTTCATCAAAATTGAATAATTGGGGTTCTTTGATATGCCGAATCTAACTGTCATGACTGTGTATGTAGATTCTTAACTGTTGGTCCCGTTTTCAAATTGGTCTACATTAAGGTCCAAAGGGTCCAAAATTAAACTTAGTTTGATTTTGACAAAAAATGAATCAGTTAGGTTCTTTGATATGCTGAATCTAAAAATGTACTTCGATTCTTGATTATTGGCCCAGTTTTCAATTTGGTCCAAATCGGAGTCCAAAATTAAACTTTGTTTGATTTCATCAAAAATTGAATAAATGGGGTTCTTTGATATACCAAATCTAACTGTGTATGTAGATTCTTCATTTTTGGTCCTGTTTTCAAATTGGTCTACACTAAAGTCCAAAGGGTCCAAAATTAAACTTAGTCTGATTTTAACAAAAATTGAAATCTTGGGGTTCTTTGATATGCTGAATCCAAAAATGTACTTAGATTTTTTATTATGGGCCCAGTTTTCAAGTTGGTCCAAATCAGGATCTAAAATTATTATATTAAGTATTGTGCAATAGCAAGTCTTTTCAATTGCACAGTATTGCACAATGGCAAGACATATCTAATTGCACAATATTGTGAAATAGCAATTTTTTTTTAATTAGAGTTATCTTTCTTTGTCCAGAATAGTAAGCAAGAAATATCTAATTGCAAAATATTGTGCAATAGCAAGATTTTTTTTTAATTGGAGTTATCTTTCTTTGTCCAGAATCAACTTAAATCTTTGTTATATACAATATACAATGTATATTCACTTTTTACTACCAACTGATAAATTAAAATAATCTTTACCATTCAGTGATACCAAGCAGTTTTTTTACATCTTAATATTTTATGATGTATTTAAATGAGTAGTTATTGTTGCAAACTCCATTAGAAATTTTAATTGAGATTAGTTTTGGAATAAGGGAAAGGGGGATGTGATTAAAAAAATTGGGTTCAATTTTTCTCATTTGAAATTTCATAAATAAAAAAGAAAAATTCTTCAAACATTTTTTTGAGAGGATTAATATTCAACAGCATAGTGAATTGCTCTAAGAGAAAACAAAAATTTTAAGTTCATTAGAACACATTTTTTTCTGTGTCAGAAACCTATGCTGTGTCAACTATTTAATCACAATCCAAATTTAGAGCTGAATCCAGCTTGAATGTTGTGTCCATACTTGCCCCAACCGTTCAGGGTTCAACCTCTGCGGTCGTATAAAGCTACGCCCTGCGGAGCATCTGGTTTAAGTTATGATGACAAGTTAGAGCAACAAAGAAGCATTGCTAAACATAACATTGAATAACAAGATGTTGGCAGAATAAAATGCCTAAAACAGGAATTATTTTTAGCAATTCAACAAAGACTGATTAAACAACAGTACATTAACAATAAATCTGTTAAGTCAAAAGGAAAGATTTGAGACACATACTCTACTTATCAATTTGCTGTTAAAACAGATGGTTGTGCAATACCATTTCACAAGTAAGCAAAATGACAAATATAAAACAATTCAAAAGAGAAAACTAATGGACTAATATAAAAGAATTTCACAATGAAGCAAAAAGTGATGCATTAAAATAACAAAGAATGTACAGGCTGAAATGTCTCCTTAGGTTTACTTATGATTGAATTTATGTTGAAAGTGTGTGATGTGAAAGTTTTATACAAGAATAACAAACTTGTCATTATCCATGTAAACAAGCTCAAGGTTAGATAAACCATGCCAGACAGACATGTACACCTTGAGTTTTTTGCTATGGATATTGTTACTTGGATTGAGAGTTGTCTTTTTGACACGCATACCACATCTTCCTATATCTTTATACTAATTTTGTGTCATTGATGTATACCCTTTAGCCTTTATATTATCTTAATCATTCCATTCACAAAAAATAGCTAGTCTATTGCTTATAATATCTCGTGAACCAAGCTAATTAGGAAAATTGAACATTAACCTATGGACCATAAAAATGAGGTCAATGATTATGTCAGATGGAACCCTGTCGAACAAAAAGTACACACTGCATCATTTTATACACCAAATCAAGTTGACCTATTGCTTATAGTATCAGATAAAAGGACAAAATCAAGATAACTTAAATTGACCAATGAACCATGAAAATGAGGTCAAGGTCAGATGAACCCTGCCAGACAGACATGTACAGCTTACAATCATTTCACCAACTATGAGAAGACTACAAATTATTATAGTACCTGATTAACAGACAAAACCTATGAAAACTTAAAACATTGACTAATCAGCCACGAAAACATCCCTTATGTAATGATAAGGTTTCTAAATGGGGAAAATGTAAAGTGATTGGAAAAATCACTCTCTCTCTTGATCGATTGTCAAAATAAACACACAGATTTATTTAAATTGTATTTATTTCTATCTAAATATATATAAAATAAACAATACATTGTATATAATAACAATAACAAGAATAAAAAAATCTATAAAAATTAAATTGCTGTGGCACATCAGTTATATCACAATTATAATACTAGTGTATCAAAATTAAAGGAGATCGTTCTTGAAGGCCCAAAAATTGCCCCAATTTTTTGCTGAATTTTTCGAATTAAGATTTAATAGCCATTATCACAATATGACAGCATTAACAATAACTTGAAAGGAGATTAATATTTATGTTTGTTATATATAGCATCCTTTCATGATGTCATAAGTAGCCAAAATCTTAATTACAGACCAAATTCATTGAAATTTCAAATAATTTGGGACATTAAAGCCCATGCGTCACCAAAATTTATTCTTTAACGTTATTTTTTTTTAAACTAATGAACTTACTTACTTGAAGACCCTGAATCCAGAAGATTTGGTCAAAATTTATAAAATCATTATTGATTTTATAAATTTTGACCAAATCTTCTGGATTTGGGATGTAATTGACAAAACAATATATGAAAAACTAATAAAAATAAAAAATTGTTCCACATATTGGCATCAACTTGAAACTTTTTCATCTTGAAAATAATGGACTTGATAAATATTTAAGACCAAAAGGGGCTCATACTTCACCTTCTCTTCTTTGCACTTTATTTGTATATTTTCATATATGTCAGTTTCTATGAGAATTAATAATCAATTAATAGTTACTCTTTACCTATCAAAGCCAGGAGCTTCAGTGGTAGACAGTTAGATTTGCTGTATACCTCCATCTTGTAAAATTGTAGTACACAATTGGTCAAATTCTTTGCTTAAATCTCTAAGTTTTGAGACTACTGGCAATTGATATGGAAGACTGTTTATTTAAATAATGATTAATTGCACTCTAAAAACTTTAAATAATATTTTTTTTTAAACCTCAGCTATATAAGGGGAGATAACTTATTGAAATCTTAAAAAAGGATAATTTGTTGAACTATTTTACTAATAGCAAGAAAAGAAGTTTAGTGAAATATTTGTTCCTTTTTAATATTTTATTAAAGAACAATATTACACCTTTCTTCTCATATTTTACATCAATAATCTCATATTTTTCTTTTATTCACAAAAAAGTATTTTTTCATGAATAAACAATGCTAAATTAGGCAAAGTTTAAGTTTGAGGAAATTCTATCTGAGGAAATTTATAGTGTTGATCCACCTCAATTTATTCTACCACCTCTATGACTACTACTACAGAAGTTTTAAATGACCTTGAATTTTAATGTAATTTTCATCCATTTTAAGGGTAATAGGAGAAAAGGGACTAATGATTATCTTTTCTTAGTTTTGTAGATTTTCCAGTTCATTATCTTCATCATTTTTTGTTCATGAGACATACAAATTAATTTCAAAGCTAAAAAGCTAGACTTTCTTTAAATTATTTTAAAAGATGAAAGGTAAAAAGTATGCTTACTTGTGTGATAATGAAAGTAAACTTGGTGGTGCATTTAATGTATTGCTAAGTATATTATCATAATGAGAATAATTTTATTGCCCTTGTAAGCCTATAACAGTATAAATACTGATTATGTAAAATGAATATAAAACCTATTACAATTTTGGCACTGTGGCACTGAAAGACGTTAACAATTCTTAAGTATCACAGATAAACACAATATCACAGTCAAAAATAAGCTATATAAAGTAAAACCTGCTTCCTCTACATTACTTAAAAATAAAATCTATATAACACATAATTAAGGGGGTGGGTTAGAATTGAGAGAGTTTCCTCCCTTGCCTCTAGTACAGTAAAAAAAAATAACATAACCTATTTAAAGTTAATATATGGAACAAATTAACCTGCTTCCTCTACAATATACTAAGCAAAATCTCTTTAAAAAACTAAACACATAATCAAGGGGGTGGAATTGGGCAGGATTTCTCCCATATGACAACCCAATTTTGCTTTCTCCATCGCCTCTATACAGTCAAAAGTAGTATTTTAATATAAACTATATAAAATAAAAAGACTACAAAATCTCTTTAAAAAGTTGTTCCCCTCATCGCACCATTTTCTACTTCCTCTACAATACTAGACAAAATCTCTTTTAATCTCTTTTAAAATAAAATACACATAATTAAGGGAGTGAAATTGTGGAGGTGTTCTCCTTCACTCTGCCCCTTTTCACCTTTTAATATTTGTTCTTTTTTTTTTTACCACCCACATCTCCCTTCTTCTACCTATAAAATATATCTCTTGTATAAAAAATAACAAATGATCTTTATAATACATGTATATGAACTAGAGGCTCCATCAAGCCTAGATTATTTGCCTTATAATAAGTAAATTTGTCCTTCTTTTAATAAAAAAAAAAGAATAATTAACTTGTTGCACATCAGTAATAAATCAAATATAAAAAAATATAATAGAACAATTAATTAACAAAAATATAAAATATTTATAATAAAACATATATACGCTAAAATATAAAGCTTTAATTACTAAACCAGTAAAATACATCAAATTCAAAACCATAAAGATCAAATGGAAAAAGAAAACATTGTATTTGCTGTTCTTGACTGGTGTACAGTGTACAAACTCTCAAATAATATTTATATATGTATATATTTCAGACAAATACCAACCAAACAAACCCAATTTGTGAAATCAAACAAAAGCACAAAAAAAAACCCCAACAACATCAAAACGTACAAAATTCAAAATATTATTTTTAGATTGTTTTCTACATAAAGCTTACAAAGCTATTTTGTTACTGATCTACTTTTAAGAAATATAAACGGAAGCTCAAAACAGTAATTCATGGTCAGGCTGACACTGTAGGTGCATAACAATGCTGATTGTTTATAGAACATAAAAACGTAATGTCAACAGAAAACAGTAATTCATGGTCAGGCTGATACTATAAGCATATAACAATGCTGGTTGTATATAAAAAACTGAATGTCAACAGGTTATATTACATAATTATTGCAAAAACAGCCAAGTAAATTTGTTATCAATAAGTAGCACAAAAAATAACATTGATCAGTAAAGTATCATTTCTTATATATATACATCATGACAATGAGTCAACAGAACACCTTCACAGTTCAAGTTATCTAGGTTTTTCTCTCAGAATGATTTACAATCAGCTAGGGCTTGAGTCCACATCTATTGATAACTAAAGTCATCTTTTTTATTCAGTTTATATAACACTCAGTTAAAAGCTAAAGTTCACATTTATTGATAAATCAGGTGATCTGCTTTTTCTCTCTCAGTTTGACTTAAACTCAATCAGCTAAAGCTTAAGTTCACTTTTATTTATAGCTCTAGGGTATCTGTTTCACACAGTTTGTTTCAAAAATATTTTTGCATTACAACAAATGAAAGTTTTTAACGACCTTGACTGGCTATACAGCCCTTGCACGGTCGGCCCTGGCTTGTGCCTTTTTGGGCATTAAATAATTTAATTTTTACCATGTGGTAATTGACATAATTTAGTATGATAATAAGTTTAATAAAAATTTAAAATAAACAAAAATTTGAATAAATAAATGAATAAAAAATTTATGAATAAGTAAATAAATAAAGAAAAGAAAAGAATATAAAAATAAATATAATAAAATAATATAAAGATAATTTTGTTTAATAAAAAAAAAATAAAAAAAAAATAAATAAAAAATAAATTAATAGATATTTAATAACCATGGTGCCACCAGAAGTAGGAACAGGAGGAAAGCTAGGCCAAGCAAACAGCAGTGAACGGCAGCAACGTTGTCCTGGTACACCAGCAGCCAAGTAAAGAGCGGATAATTTTGATATGCCAAATTGTGTATGTGAATTTATATGCCAAATATTTTGTATAAACCGAAATAAGCCTAAATTTGTGTATGTGAGTGTTGCAAAAATAATTAGTGAGACGTTTTGTATGTACTAGAAAAAATGATAGGTAAAATGCTGTGGTTAACATATACAATAATGCTAAACACTAACAAACAATTTTACATAAAAAGTAATTTTACATGTTTAACTTATTCATACGCAATCAACATAACAGAAAACAGTATTAATTTAAAATATGTAAACAAAAAACAAACATAAATATATTACATTATAAAACGAAAAGAATTCTATAATTTACGTAAAGCTGTAAGGTGGTTATCTCCCCTTTCATATATCTAATCTGAACTATTTTGCTTCATGCCATCTCTAAAAGAAGTTAGAATCAAGTTAGAAAGAGTTGTCCTCTAAAGATCAATTAACATACAGAGTCAACAGACTGCAAGACAGGCAAAGTGATTATTACAGTTATTCTTGAAAACTTAACTTCAGATCAATAATAAAAAAAGAACACTTTATAAATTTCATATGTCACAAGTGCTAATTCTGGATTCACCTTCATCAGGAAAGCTCAAAGTCATATATTTGAAAGCCAAAAATGTTTAAGAAGCGAAACAACTGAAAAGTTATATCATAAAAAAAGATCCAAAAAAGAAACCAAAATGAAAATATTTATAGTCAATTTCTAATTCAACCTTTGGACACTTTCGATATTACATGACTTGACAACCTATTCTTGTAGCCTCCCTTTGCCTCAGTTTCTGACTTGAGAATGATAAAGCCATTGCCTGAGCATCTACAAGTTTTTGTGTAATTGGTAAACGACGCTTTCCTTCAATCATACTGGACAACAATTTGTTTGACCTCAAAATGGCAACGTCTGCAATATCTTTTGGAACAAACACAACATTCTTAGCATCTTGTGACAGATCAACAGCTTCTAACTGACAATCAGCTACAAAGGAAGATACAGTAACTCGTCTTCTCAAATCCCATAGTATAAGATGTGTGTCTGTTGAGGCGGTCAAGATGTATCGTCCAGAATGATCAAATTTGACTGTGTTGACAAAATCATTGTGCTTTTTCAATTTAAAGCTTAATGTTCCTTGTGGTAGATTCCACACATAGATCGTTTTAAAACCACATGACACAATATACTTGCTATCTGGAGAGAAAGTAGCTGCAGTTACAGATGATTTGGTGTCTAACTTCATTGCATATTCTCCCGACATTTTAATGACACGGACAGCACCGTCTGGTGATATTGAGAAGGCATACTTATCATCAGGGCTGACATCGACACCTGAACATATGGTCATACATTCATCTGAGTGTTGTAATGCTAGATTCTTGTATTGAGTACCATCTACTTGAACAGGAATGACAAATGGGAATGCATCAATGTGAGACACAACCTGCAATATAAAACAGATATTCTTGATTTCGTTTCAGGTAGAAGATATTGAAACAATAAAAGAGGAATCAAAACTCAAAAATACATAGAAAAGACAAGGTATACACAATCACAAACTGATTTTGGTACATGCATAGGAACAGTGAATCTTAAGGAAAAGCAATCTCAATCAGTACTAAATAGAAAAGGGAAATAATGACCTGTTTCTATGTGATCTGTCATATCACCCAATAATTAAACCTGGAAATGAATGAAATCTGCTTATGATCAAACTCTTTTAAAAGAATGTAAAGCAGTGTTTATAAGTAAATATGATCATCTGGGATGCTATGTAAAAATTTACCATAAAGTGATGAAAAAGCTGAATATTAAACTTCACTCATATGCTACTGAAAAAAAGAAACTTCACTAGCAGTACTTGGAAAAAAAAGATTTTTAGCCTAAATCACTTGTCTTTGGTTTTGCATAAAACTTTGTACTCGTTAAAGGTTTTCAAAAATCATAGCACTATTAAGTAGTTATTGTGTTAGGAGAAGTGCTATGTTGGAATTCATACACCTTTGTAACATATAACTTCCTTTCAAGATATACTGTGATGTTTAACTAAAAATGAATTTCAGATAAAAATATCCAGGAAGCCATCAAAATATAAAGCTTGGTTTGGAATTTTAAGGTTTCAAATTGTTTGTCACAATACATACATCTATAATATGTGATCTATTTGACCTGCCTTTGTTAATAATTTTTGGTAAGAATTCATCAAACTTCACCAGTCATTTGATAACGAAATGAATACCCATACATCATTGTACATGAAACTTACATGATATTTACATTGCAATACTTTATGATCATTCAGTATTATACAGGATTCACCATAAAGAGATGATTTTTACTAACAGCAAATTCATCATAATTACATGAAAATTAATTATATGATTTTTAACCAACAGAAATGAAATCTAAGATGCTATTCAAATACATTTTATGAATTATCTGGCATAATTCAAAACTAAAAAGATCATTTTACCTTCTGAATAATGAGTTATTAAACCTACAACTCTTACCTTTGAACCAGTTGAGTTGATGGCCACTTCAGTGAGAGAGTTAAAACACTTTTGTTGGTATCCTTTTATCATTGAACCTATTAGAGATAAAATCAAAATTTAATTTTATCTTAAGATTAACTCAAAATATTGAATCAGTAAATAACAGAAAAATGACAACAACAAACAAATCAAAGTATTGCTTTTGAAACTGTCTTGACCATAAACTAGAGGCTCTAAAGAGCCTGTGTCGCTCACCTTGGTCTATGTGCATATTAAACAATGGACACAGATCGATTCATGACAAAATTGTGTTTTGGTGATGGTGATGTGTTTGTAGATCTTACTTTACTAAACATTCTTGCTGCTTACAATTATCTCTATCTATAACAGTACTTTCTGTGGAAAATGTTATTGAAAATCTTCAAATTTTAAGTCATTGTTAAAAATTGACTATGAAGGGCAATAACTCCTTAGAACGTCTATTTTGGTCATACTGACTTATTTTTAGTTCTTACTTTGCTGTACATTATTGCTGTTTACAGTTTATCTCTATCTATAATAATATTCAAGATAATAACAAAAAAAACAGCAAAATTTCCTCAAAATTACCAATTCAGGGGCAGCAACCTTATCCGATTCATCTGAAAATTCCAGGGCAAGACAGAATGTGACCTGATCAACATTTTTATTCCAGTCAGATTTGCTCTTAATGCTTTGGTTTTTGAGTTATAAGCCAAAAACTGCATTTTACCCCTACGTTCTATTTTTAGCCATGGCCGCCATCTTGGTTTGTTGGCCTAGTTACCGGACACATTTTTTTAACTAGATACCCCAATGATGATTATGGCTAAGTTTGGTTAAATTTGGCCCAGTAGTTTCAGAGGAGAAGTTTTTCTAAAAGATAACTAAGATTTACGAAAAATGGTTAAAAATTGACTATAAAGGGCAATAACTCCTAAAGTGGTCAACTGACCATTTTGGTCATGTTGACTTATTTGTAGCTCTTACTTTTCTGAACATTATTGCTGTTTACAGTTTATCTCTATCTATAATAATATTCAAGATAATAACCAATACAGCAAAATTTCCTTAAAATTACCATTTCAAGGGCAGCAATCCAACAATGGAATGTCCGATTCATCTGAAAATTTTAGGGCAGATAGATCTTGACCTAATGAACATTTTTACCCCATTTCAGATTTGCTCTAAATGCTTTGGTTTTTGAGTTATAAGCCAAAAACTGCATTTTACCCCTATGTTCTATTTTTAGCCATGGCAGCCATCTTGGTTGGTTGGCCGGGTCATCGGACACATTTTTTAAACTATATACCCCAATGATGATTGTGGCTAAGTTTGGTTAAATTTGGCCCAGTAGTTTCAGAGGAGAAGATTTTTGTAAAAGTTAACGCAGGACGAGGACGACGACGGACGCCGGACGCCAAGTGATGAGAAAAGCTCACTTGGCCTTTCGGCCAGGTGAGCTAAAAAAGCGATCTTGATATATATGTCATTAACGGAAAGCTTAATACTACAATTTATGATAAATGAGATGATTTCTCATTTCCTATTGTTAATTATCCATTTTTAGATGGTGAGGTTCCCTTGTCACCATCTTACGGTGTTTATATATCTCAACTTGTACAATTAGCTCGTCAAAACATTTACTAAATTTTATCATCGGTATAAGGACTTTATTCGTAAATATAGCTCAACATGCAGACTTCTTATACGTTCAGGTATTTCACATCCATTATTTTATGGAAATATTCTTTATAAAGCACAAAAATGTCTGTATTCACCTCAGAAGCTAACAAAACCTTTAAATAGACTTATTAAGAAGGGATATAGATACGATACTGTTGTCAGGTCATTAAAAATTGCATATTTTGGCGTTGATTCACTTATAGGGTCTTTGCATCGGAACTAAACGCATTTATTATTTATAAACCAGTTGTTGGTATGAAACGGGTTATGATGGTATGATACTAAACCCTTCACGGGGGAGGATTGTGCCTGATATTCATATGATGAAGACATAATTTTTCAATCAGTTTAATTGAAGTCTGGAGCTGGCATTTTATGTATTATTGTCATTTTGTTATTTTCTTTGGTTACATCTTCTGACATCAGACTCGGACTTCTCTTGAACTGAATTTTAATGTGCGTATTGTTATGCGTTTACTTTTCTGCATTAACTAGAGGTATAGGGGGAGGGTTGAGATCTCACAAACATGTTAAACCCCGCCGCATTTTTGCACCTGTCCCATGTCAGGAGCCTCTGGCCTTTGTTAGTCTTGTATTATTTTAATTTTAGTTTCTTGTGTACAATTTGGAGTTTAGTATGGTGTTCATTTTCACTCAGCTGGTAAATGTTTGTTTAGGGGCCAGCTGAAGGATGCCTCGAGTGCGAGAATTTCTCGTTCCATTGAAGACCTGTTGGTGACCTTCTGCTGTTGTCTGCTCTATGGTCGGGTTGTTGTCTCTTTGGCACATTCCCCATTTCCATTCTCAATTTTATTTTTCGAAGTTTCATAAAATTCCATTCACAAAATTATTGATGATTGAAATAAACAGAGAGTGTGTGCTGGTGGAACACAGATAATGTATATCTTGCAATTCTTCCATATATAAAGGGACATAACTCCAGAATGGTAAGTCAGTGAGATCCCATCCAAATCTGAAATTGATCTGTGTTTAGTGTGATAAGTATTGTGTATAAGTTTCATAAGAAATGAAAGTTGATACATCTATCTAATCAAATTATTATTAGTCATCAATAATATCATATTCCAATTCCAAAAGCAGTTTTCTATATCTAAAAACTAAATGTGTCAAGAAAGGGCCAATCTAAAAAATTTGCATTTCAACAACACATGTGGAATGCATGATAGTATCCCGCTCTCAAGACAAACATGAGTTTAATGAAAAATTTCCTTGATCAAGAAGTTGTTTGAATAACTGTGACTTTCAACACTTTATCAAAGTCCAATGTCCATAATTTCACCAAAATTAAGCAGAGCAAAATCAAACTTTTATTCGATCTGTAACATGTCATAGTTAACTCACATACCAAAAGACAGCCCGATATCTGAAGGTGTTCAAAAAATTGTGTATACCGGTAACTGTTTGTTGTGGAATGACAGAATAACTGAATGACACACAAGGATGAAAACATGTCTAAATTGTCTATTGATATCAAAGACATATAAAAAACATCATACCATCTTTAATGTTGAATATTTTCCCTTCAGTTTCAAATGATAAAAATCCTTGTCTTCCAACCACCAATATACCATTGGCCTCAGCAGCAGAATGAACAGGAAATTCAACTGTCAGTCTCTGTTTTACTTCATCTGAAACAATTCAATAGTTGATTTTGTCAATTTTAACCTAAATAGGCTTAATATAGCTCAACTTAATGAAAACTGCAAGAATTACAAGTACCTTTATCACAACAACCTTGAACTTTTCTCAGAAATTGACTTTTGAATAGGACATATTACTCAAATATATCAATTGAATTTGTGGGAGTTCAAAAAATTCTGTAAGCAACGGAAAAATAATGCTGAGATATTCAAAGTTAATCAAATGCAGATTGCAGTAGATTTTCTGACTTTTGACAAAAAAGAGCCTTTTTGGAATCTGTAACCCAGTTGTTAAAAAAGGACACAAATTTGTATCTATTTAGAATTGTTTCTTTCAATTGTACTGCTATGAGAATTGGTGGGAGTGTCCATAAACACTTCTAAACTTTCAAAAGTATTTTTTCTCATAAGAGGTAAAAACAAATGAGGGTAATTATTTCTAGGAACAAAATGAGAATTTGGATAAGCAGTGATACACACTTTTTATGTATTCATCATACAATGCACAATGAAAGGGATACCTGTAATCCTACATATATATAAATTTGGTAAATAACAATATCTGATAATCAATTTCTCGAAAAACGAAAATGTCCATATTAAACATTTTTTCCATATAATGCATTTCAATTTCTATAAGCAAGTTGAGGATACACTGGCTCTTCAGACAATGCAAGGCTTCAATGGCTTTCAATGCAAGGTGAGGCTCTTTTAGCCATCAGGCAAGTTGAACTAGTTTCAATGGTCATCCCGGCAAAATGAACTAGCTTCGCTGGTGTTTCGGGCAAGGAGAAATATCTTAGCAGGTGTTATAGGCAACCAGCTTCAATAGCCCTCCAGGCAAGCAGAACTAGCTAGAACAGCCATTCTAGCAAGTTGTCCTCCAGTTGACATGACTAAGTAACTGATCACATTATGTTATTATGTTTAAAGAATAGTGATTCCAGTACTTACATGTTCTAGAATTTAGAATTATTATGTCATCCTCTGTCTCTGGGATCAGAATAATCTCTTTACCACTTTTTGATGTTAGCAACATTTTGATGCTTTTCTGATAATCTTGCTCATGTATACATTCACCAGTGCTTAAATCCTTCACAGTAAAGTGACCATTGGACTTGCCTAACAATACTGTCTTACAGTCACTGAAAAAAAAATTATACAGTTCCCTGTGTAAATAATGCAAATATGCAGCTTTGCCTAACACTTCGATTTTTTTTTTGACAAACATGGCTATTTTTGTTTTGTCTGTGATTACTCTTTATGAATTTACCTTGCACAGTTTGGTATTTGTGATAAAACTTTTTAAATATAGCACTCATGTTTGATGGTAGATAAGTTGTACCTTTTATATCAAATATTTGTTTCTCTGGAAGCAACTTAATTTATACATTTTTGGTCTGGTGTGTCTGACCTGTCCTAAGACAGAAACCTCTGGCCTTTGTAAGTCTTGTATTGTTATGTTTCAAGAAGCATCTACACATTGCTACTAAAGAAAGATGTTCTTTAAGTTTGAGTAAGAAATCTTACCAACTGATCCTCACAGCATTGGTTGAACAAACTTGTTTTTGACTGTTGTAATCTTCAAGGGCTCTTTCTGAATCAAACACATCATCCTGTTTCAAGTATTTGGCATGGAAGTCAGTGATAACTTTTTCAAAATTCCAAACTCTGATGGTACAGTCTTGGGATGCTGAGTATAAAGTATTCTCATCCTTTGTTAAAAGCAGCTGGTTTATTTCCTTACTATGACCCTTCAATGACAGAAAAGGCACAACTTCTTGCAATGGACTGGCAATATTTCCACAATAAAATATTGTTATATCATTAATTTTCACCTTTGAAGGAGTGGTCACAGCAAATATGTTATCTGATCCAAACAACTGCATACAGGCGACCCCATCATCGCCACAATGATCTTGTGGACATTCAGACACTAATTTTCCATTCTCACAATCATGAATAAACCATCTTTTATCTGTGACAATTGCTGTATATTTGTGTGATGGGTGATGCGAGATGAATTTTGGAGGAGATTTCTGTGAATGACATATGGCATGAAGTTCTTTGCTGTTTTCAAGGTCAAACATGCAAATGCTGTTGTGTCTTCCAACTCCAATACCTTTGTAGAAAAGTATGTTGTTTTCCGTAATATGTGCAATGGTAGGATGGGTTGGTTATATATATCGTGTCACTGGATTCTGCTTTATCTGTGTACAATATCTCAAGGGTTTCAGATGATAAAACATAAACGCAGAGTGTAAAAAATACTACAAGGTATCTGCTATCAGTGGACAGCAGTAAATGTTGAACTTTTTTACCTCCATCCAATTCCAGAGATTTAATAACAGACAAAGCAACCAAGTTTTCTCCTATTATACATACATTGACCTTGTTCACTGGAAAAAAAGGAACAAATCTATAGTACACAATTAAATTCATGACTATAAAAAGAACAATAAAATACAAAACCCTCCCCCCAAAATAAAAATAATGTCACTATTTTAGAGTTAATCAAATTTCATTACAGTTTATGCTGGCTTATAAATAATCATGAACCAATGGAGGATTTCAAATCACTAACTTGAAAGTGAAGCATTCATGATTATTTTTCATCTTCAAACATTATGCTTATCAGCCTTTTTAATGTGACACAAACTACGATAGTAACTAAACAAACAAAAAAAGAATCAAAGTATATTTACAATATTTATAGCTGATCAAAATATAGCACAAAGATGTCCAACCCTTTTATTGCATTATTGTGTTATATATCTTACTAGTAGAGTACACAACATATTTATCAGATGCAGTTATACATTGGGTCTGGTCAGATATATTAACTTCAGCAAGTGTATCAGACCTAATTAATTTGTCATAATGTCCATCCTTCTCTGAGTGTCTAAGAATTATGAATCTGTAACAGAAAATTAAATTTACAGATGATTTTTTGCTACTCTAATTCAGAAACTATTGAGATGTTTTAATTATTGCGAAAAATGCAACAGGGTTAACTTATAATCACAATAATTTGAACTCGCATTTTGAAATATTATACAGCGGATTCGATTGAGTGTGTAGCCAAAAGTAATATCTTTGGTTAGTTTGCTTGTTAGCTGAACCGTGAAGTCATTGTTAGGTTAGGTAAACTACCCTCCTTTAAGAGTAGACTAGTCCAACAGATAACCAATCTATCTGTTTGTTGGACTAGGCTTCTTTAAAGGGAGGGTAGTATACCTGACCTAATAATGAATTCACAGTTCGGCTAACAAGCAAGCTAACCAAAGATATGACCTTTGGCTACACACTCAATGAAATCGGCTGTAAATGAATTAAACAGGATATTTTTCAATATCACATTAAATGCACGCAATTATTTCTGAATTGACAATATTATAACAAATGAGTGCAAGCTTATACATGATTGTATGTTCAGCACTACTTTCAAAACATTGATTTTATTTCATTACCAGTACTTCCAATATTTAGAGAAAAAATTACTTTAAAATAGACAAATCACCAGATTGATGGATATTTAACATCAGGTTATGAAAACATCATACTATGTCACACATATGAACACTTGATTCATAATTTTTAGCATCCATGTGTTGTTGGACTGCTGTCTTGGTTACTTTTAGTCTCTTTCTGTTCATTGGTAAAATTATGGGAAAGAAGCCATAAATGAGTATGAAAACTAAGTTAATATGAAATTAAAGAAATCCCTCTATGTATTTAGTTTGCTTAAAAGTGGACTTAAATGCAAAATTAAACTAAAGTTAGTAATGTGTAAAGTACAAATCCCATCGAAAATAATCTGTTATCGCAGAGATATGGCTCGCATTATTTTGTAATTTCAATAATGTAAATGTTAAAAATTAAATTATGCAACACTTTAACATATAAGTTTTGCAAATATTCAAAGTCAATGAACCATGACTGAAGGTGCATAGCTAAACAATCTCCATTGAATTGAGATGTGCCAATGCTAATACAACTGCATACTAAATACCATGACTTATCATTAGTAGTTCCCTTTAAACAAACCTTAACACAAACTAATACATGTTAACTGACACCGGAAACAGCATACCTATGTCTTGCTTTTTGACTCCGTCAAGCAAGACAACTAAAGATGACCTGAACTGACTAAACAATGAGTTACTAGTTTTATATTACCTGCTGTTACTTGGTTGATGAACAGATGTGGTATTTTTATATTCCAACTTTTTGGAAAATGCTGTAGACCAATCATCATTTGTGTCAAATCTGGACAAATAGTCATGTGACCCATCTTTGAGAACCTCTACAACAGTTAACATGCCTTGGCTTTCATCAAGATATACCATTTCACCATATTGTTTCCAAACATCAACTAAAATATCAAATAAGATTGCTTTAAAGAAAAAAATGGAAAACGACCAAATTATACTCAAATGTGTGGAGATATTGAATGGTGTTAACAAATTCTTGTCTAAAGAAATGTATGATAACAATGCTTCAAAGCATCAAGAAAACTATCTGTTTTTTTTTCAAAAGGAACATTTTTTCTCACTTAAGCTTCTTGAACAGCTCAATGAACCTAGGACATTCTACTAACATGAACATCTGCAAACATGGACCTTACAATGAAATTTTACCTCCTTTCAATTAGCTGAAGCAATAATGAAAATTGTTGGAGCTAAAAATTTTTTCTTTTAAAATTAATAAATTTTCATGATTACAAATCCTATTATTACCTCCTGTTGGCATCCATACTTGAGCCCTGATTAAAAAGTTCATGTAACCATCTGGAGAATTGAGACATTGATCCAAGGGAAGTAACAAGGCAATATTACAGCTATCTGACCATTCTTTTGTTTCTTCTACAAGTTTCCTCAAACTAGAACTTCTATAAAATGATGAACCAAATTGCCCAAGAATCTGAAGAAAAAGAAGGAATTCTAGTGCTATAGAAAATTAAAAACAGATAATTTTTTTTTCAAACCATAAAATATTAACCCAAAAAGATTTATAAGTTTTGAGCTAAAGTTTTATGTTTTCAAACTTTTTTAAATTATATATAAATTATATATCTTAATTTTCGAATTTATAAGTAATGGATAGCAATTATTCTTGGATGTTTACAGCTGCACTTTCAATTCTTTCATATCAAGATTGTTTTTCTGTAAAAATGATTTTTGAAAACACCTGATGAGGGAGACAATCATGTCTGATACTATCCTCAATTTATTTAATCAACAATTTCTAGTACATGTAGTATATGGTTTTATATGACAATATATTGCTATTACAATTAAATAAAATTCTTTGTTATTACTAATATAAAGTTTGGGTTGGAGACCCTGTCATAATAATACATACTTTGCTAAGCATGGGCATATCCAGGATTTTTAAAAAAGGGTGAGTAAATGCCTAAGTTTTGGAAGATTCCATGCATGTCAAAATATTTTTTTTTTACAAACAAGGGACTTAATGAGCCTTTGTTACAAAGCTATTAAAGTGCTTAAATGGGACAATATCCAATTACAAAGCAGGGGTGGATCCAGCCATTATAAAAAGGGTGGAAGGGGGGTGTTTCCTAACCCAGAGTAAAAAGGGGGGTTCCTTAACCCAGAGTAAAGGGGGGGGGGGGGGGGTTCCGAACTATATGCTCCCATTTATTACCTGTATTGCCAAATGAGAGTTGTCTTTCCTGATATCTTCACTACCAGCAGATAACATCTGATGAACAGTTTTGATGTCATTATATATCACAGTGTTATCAATTCCCCTGCTGTGTCCATTTCAGCCAGCACCATTTTCAAATCTTCAACCATACTTGAAACAGAAACGAACTTACACTTGGCATACAGCCACTTAAAACTACAGGCTATGTCGTCATGGAAACATTTAAACATGTGACATTTGATCAGATGGTCGGGTAATTCTATCAGCTTTCTCACATTACATTGGGAAGGACTGAAGTAAGAGGTTGGTCTGGAACCCCACGTTTTGATGATGAATAGCAAACTTTCCCTTTCTGTGTAATTTCAAGAGGCTTGGGTTTGTTGAACCATGTTCCACTAAAGTATTCCACCAGGGTCATATGAAGACTTGCTTCATCTTTGTTCTTCAGGTATCTTTTCTTTGAGATCTAGAAAATAAAAGCATTGGAAATCCTTGATCACAAAGTTTACTTCTTTAAACATAAAAAATGTTATGAAAGTACATGTATATTCAAATTCAATTTCACTGTGAAAAGGAGTAGTTAGTATTTAAAGGTTATTTGATTGGATGTTTTCCAAAAGTTCATCACATGACAACAAGTTTTAAAACAGTAAAGAACAAAATAAACAAAGATTTAAAAAAAAAATTAAATTTATGAAAAATTTGCATAATGTATGTAAGGATGATAATACTGTCAAATCTTGTGTACAAGCTGCTTAGCCCTTATAAAGCTATGCCAAGAAAATCCCTACAGCAAGTGTTATCAATGGATGTCATATATTATCTATGTAGCACTGTTTTAAAACTGCTTCTTTTCTGGAGCTTTGCTCTATCAGTTAAGATTGAACTAGTTTTCATCCAAGGAAAACTAATTTGCATGGCTATTTGTGATTTTTAGCGCATAGAGCCTAATATGACTGACCTCCTCAAACTGTCTATGGTACCATTTGATGACATTCTTTCCTCCAGATTTCAGTGGTAACATATATTCCTTGGTATCTTTGATGAGTTGAGACATAAGAGATGACGGGATCCGTATATTGTCAGGGTCAGGAGGTAAGTGTGATAGATAGATGTTCTGTAGAGTCTCGTCATCCAATGATAATATATCTTCTAATTCAGCATGACTCAAACCCTCTTTACTAGCACTTAAAAAGACTAAAATATAAACAAATACAGCATGACTCAAACCCTCCTTACTAGCACTTAAAAAGCCTAAAATATAAACAAATACATTGATTTTGAATTTCAGTAAGCATGATTTGCCTTTATCTTAAAAAAACATCATTGTCTGAAAAATTAAATTAACCAAATTTATTTATTTTCAGCATCAAACAGTAAAATCAATTGCAAAAACAGTTGACTATCAAATAAAATCTATGCATTTTTGGTGCTTAATTTTTTTCTTTGTTGGGTTTCAATGACTGTTGTTTTTGGCAAAGTATTACCCGCCCGGGTTTTACTGGGCGGGAAAACCCGGGTTTTCCCGGGCTGGGCAATACTCCCTGAAACGGGGAATACTGGGTAATACTGGGCAATATGATTTTTTAAGCTTATTTCAACACAAAATAGTAAAGACTTGTTGTAGTTTCATAGTATTGTAGCTAAATATATACATTTTATACAGATAACCATTGAGAGTCATCAAAAATTCAATTTCATTCTCTTCTCCGCATAAATTTTATGTAGGCAAAATACAATATTTGCACAATTTAGGATTCCTCATTAATTTCCAAGCATTGTTTCAATGATCTTAACACTTTATTGCAGTGTTTAAGTGAATTGTAAAGTAAATTGCTATACATGTATACACAATCATGATTGCTAAATAAACACCCTACAGGGTCTTGTCATTAACTCTTATAGAAATGAAAAGACTGATTATTGTTATATAAGCATATCTGTGTTCTAATCTGAATAATTACTTATTAATTAGTTTTGTACATTTGTACATATATAAATTATTTCAAAGTAATGTACATGTAATCCTTAAATTCTTTATACTAGTTATATATTTGAAAAAATATTTTTTTATCAGAGTTGTTAGAATAATTCCTTCTCAGATGTATACTCTTGTACTTTTGTACATGTATGTATCATAAGACTCTAAAAAAAGGAAACTTATTTATAAATAAAAATAGGTTTACATATATCTTAAATGTATTGCATTTGTGTTTGATTACTGAATCTTCTTTGAAATTCAGGCCAGAAACGTATATTACCCAGTATTGCCCAGTATTACCCAGTAAAACCCAGTAAAACCCGGGTTTTCCCAGTATTTCCCACTGGGCTGGGCAATACTCATAAAACCCGGGTTTTTGCCAACCCTGTTGTTTTATGTCTTTTCTTTTTTTTTTGTGCTGTCTGTCTTATTTCAACTTATGATTTGTAATTGCCTTCTTAATATTTTTGCTTACTTTATTATATTTTAGTATAAATATACTGTGGATCCATTTACTTTCATGGGTATCAATTTTTGGGAAAACTTTTTTCATGGATGTTTGATTTCCTGGTTTTGCCAATCTTTGCATACTAAGCCTTTAGAAAATCTGTAATTTAGTGAACTTTTGAATTCATCACCAACGAAAAATAAATAATCCACAGTATGCTTTTTTTAGAGTCCTGTCATAGACATCAGCCATGAGCTACAAGCATAAGCAAACCTAAAAAAATACCTCTCTAGATGTTTAAATAATCAATTTATGAAGTCAAGGTAAAATTTTAAAAATAAACATACAATCTTACCAAAACATTTTTCAACAACAACTGTACCATACTTCTTCTCCAGTTCATCAAAGAATAGATTTATAGCTGCCTGCAGAGTAGGCCCAACCTTAATGTCTTGGACATCTGTAAAGGATCTCCACTGGAGAGCTCTGACTGTCAAAATTTTTAAATACAAAGGTTTCCCACATTTTCCAAACAATTGTAGGATATGACGTTTCTGGGGCTTTGTCACTCGTCTATTCTTCTGCTGACATATTTTCGTAATAACTGAATCAGCAGCATCTAATGGCAGAATTGGAACTTCAATGAATTGCAGCTGAAAAGGGAATCTGTTTTGGATATTTTGAAGACATTCATTTGCTTTTGGCATCATAGACACGACAAGATGGATGTTTTTAGGCAGCTTAAGCGGAAGCCAGTTCATGAGATAAGCATGGTCATGACTGGATAACTGGTTAATCGAATCAAGTATGATAACTAATTTCTGTGAACTTTTAAATCTATTGAGCAATGATTCAAAGAATCGTGTGACATACATGAAATCCCCGTGGAGGTCGAGGAATGATGGCAGTGCTATGTTACTGATTTTACATATTTGTCTGATAATGCTACACAAAACACCACGTAATGTGGAAGATCCAACGGAAGAACCGAGAAACCTAATTATAGTAGAACACCCTGGGAACCATGACTTTGATAACTCAGCTACTTTTGCCATTATTGCTGTCTTGCCAGAGCCAGATTCTCCATACAATATGACAGGACGACAATACTCCATCAGGTCACATGACTTTATAAGTTCTAATTTTTGGTTCTTCTCTGGATCAGAATCTTCATCCATATCTATATCTCCGTATGTATATATAACACCCTTATCCTTACATTCCGCAGCACTTTCTTTCATTCCTTCTTTAACAGTTACGAAATATTCATCTTCTTTGCTTTTTACCTCCAGACAATTGTTGTTTTTATTATTTTCATTTTGAATCGACTTTTCATCATCTTCGTTACCATGACAATAGCTCATTCTTTCCCTTATTTCTTCTAAAATTTCTTCTCGTCCACAGAATTTTTTTATTTCCTTCTGCCCAAACAACAAATGATGAAGTATTTCCTCCACTAGCAAATCATCTTCATTTGAACTAGTATGTTTCATTGTATTATCTATCATGTTTATAATGGTACGTTCAAAATGCTTATCAAGATTAATGAGGTACGTCTTGTGATCCTCATTGTTAGGGTCTATACCATTGCGTGTCCAATACAAAATGTCTTTTCTCATCATATTTGGATGAAGAACTGATTTTACTTTCTTTTTAAGGTTTTCCCTCATTATTTTAGCTTCTAGATCTATTTTGTTGATGACTTCCATTTGACCAGGATACATATCTTTTTTCTCTAGATCCGTAAATTTTCCTGAAAGAGACATGACATAA
Source organism: Mytilus edulis (assembly GCA_019925275.1). Classification (NCBI taxonomy): domain Eukaryota; kingdom Metazoa; phylum Mollusca; class Bivalvia; order Mytilida; family Mytilidae; genus Mytilus; species Mytilus edulis. The sequence goes on from CM034352.1 coordinate 95,068,242, forward strand.
AATAATGATCTCAAGTCTCACTAACTCATCAATTGTTGTTAATTGTTGCACTAATTTTTATAATTTTGTTTAAAAGCATTGATTTCTTATTTATAGGTTGCACTTTGGAAATACAGCTGTTTCTCAAACCATGCCTCTTTTTGGGAGATATATAATATTCATAAACATGTTAATTTGTTAACGTACATGTTCCTAGATATGCTCTCTATGTTTCATCTCAAAGAGACATTATTGGGACTGTTACCCATATGAAACATACAATTGGGTGAAAAATGAATTCTGAAATAGGCAAAAAGTATAGGTAGGGGTAGTACATAATTTTAGTATAAGTTTAAACTCTAACAAGTTCAGGGCATTTAAATGGTGAAAATATGCAACCCAGCCCTGTTTGTGACCTTTGAATAAAATAGTAATGCATATCAACTTTCCATTCCTGGATATATTTTTTTCACGAAACTTCATAGTAAAAGTGTCAAAGTTTAAGCCGCAAAGGGAGTTCCTTTGGGAAATTGCATTGTCTATATTTACAGAAATCTATATATATCTTTTTTACATATTTCTTTAAGTATGGTGTTGAATTTCCAATAAATGTACTTTGGATTAAGCATTTAAATATGAACCTAGATGTTTGAAGCATATATATGTTTTACCAGGGTACTTTAATACAAGGGGGTATGATTGGGGAACCCCACTTCATGTATGAAGCAAAAATATATTTTTGTCAAAATAACATTAAGGATAATTATTTAACTTCATGTAATCAGAATGGTACCTACAAAATGAGATTTGACAAAAGACGATGAATAATTAAGGCTCATTTGCCACTTAAAATTGTAAAAAAATAGATGTATGAAGCTTGACCAAAAAGGCAATCTTACTTTCATGGCGTATTCGCTATAAAAATAAGGTTAAATGGTTATAAGCTTTTGATGGTACTACTAGCACCATAAAAACTTTTTACTCCTCTTGCATTATGAACTAAAGAATATCAATACATCTATACTGTTAACATACTTGCTATTTCATCATCTTTATTTAAATCTCCAAATGTTCTGAAATGTACCAAGACTCTGTTTCTGGTATTATCACTTTTTATAATTCCTGCCAATGCTTCTGCCTCCAAAACTGAATAAAAACAGCAAAGACAAAATGTTTATTATATATCAAAGAATGTTATGAAAAAAAGACATATTAGCTTCTGCAAGAATAGTATCTGAAAAAAATGTTAGAATTTTATAACATATTTCTATATTTTACTGATGAATGGACATTTTGAGGTCAACATAACGCTTAAACTTTGAATAATGTATCAATTACAAGGAAGGCACTGTGTTCTATGAAATACTTTACAATTTTTTTTTATGCTGAAATAGTCTAGACTGTATTCAATTGTTAACTGTAAAAAAATACCTCAGTACGTACATCTATCAGTAAAATACTTCTAACAATGAAGGTAAATACATCTTTCATCATTATATATGTACTTCCCAGTGTAAAAAATTATCCATTTAGTTGGTTTTCCCGTATGAATGGTTTTACACTAGTAATTTTATTGGGCCCTTTACAGCTTGCTGTTTGGTGTGAGTCAAGGCTCCTTGTTGAAGACCATCTTTTGACCTATTATGGACTAATTGTTTACACTTACAAATTGTGACTCGGATAGAGAGTTGTCTCTTTGGCACTAATACCACATCTTCTTATATCTATAAACTGAAAAGTAAATCCTTGAGTGCTTATAAGTGTCATGGATTAGTTGTTATTCTTTCACAGACTGTAACTAAGGTTACTTTTGTAACATCAACATGTTATTGTTGTCATATGAGCAAGAAGAGTCATTATATACAATGAGAACTGTTCATATGTTGTTTTTTTATCTACCATACCTGTTCAAGATAAAAAAAAAAAAAGGGGGGTGAGTAAATAAAATTGATACATTTTCAGGGGATATAACTGAAACAATGAACAATTCATGTCCCGTTGTTAAATACTATATGTTTTTAAGTTGCTATATTGGATTCTAAGAACAGGACAAAAAATATGAAATGCTATAAATTATTCATCAAATTTGGCTATGTTCAATCTTATAATATTTCATTTAAACATATTTATTTATAGTCGAATGAGAAACAAGTTTTGCAACTTATATTAATCCCTTTCCACTTTGTGTGTGCGAGTGCTGCCTTGTAGAGGCATTAGCCTGCTCTTTTTTGAAATCTACAAGGGTGTCTTTAACCTGCAAGAGATATGGCTCTCTCTTAACACGGGTCAGTCATTTATCGTCCCCTCCCAACGAACTATTATCGTTTCCTCAAGACCATACTCACAAATGGTGTCAAGGGAGAGCTGAAAATTCAGTCCCTGAAATTTTCATTCGGAACACTTTGTGTTAGTAGTCCGATGCACTAGCCACTACACCATGGTTCCCTAAATATAATTTTAATCTTATGATATTGGTTTGAGTGGTAAAAAAAAAATCAACTTAACTTCACATTTTTTTAAGCTAATTTTTCTAGAAAAAAACTACAATAACCTAATGTTCTTTTTCATTGTTTTTCTATGACCTCCTTTCCATTTATAACAAATGTCAAAATCACAAAAACAGACCTGCCAACTTTTGAAAATCTCCATGGGGGATTTAGCGTGCGACCAGATTTTTAAGGGTTACATGTTTAGCAACTTTTCTGTGTGCATTGTTTTTTACTCCTAAAATAGTCTCAGTTCTTTTCTTTTTTCTTTTGGTATCAAAGAGAAAATGAACAAAATTTGAGTTATCTTTCTTTGTATTCAGAGGTGCTCTTACCGGCTGAGGCTTATCCTATACAGTAACACATTAGAAGTGAATACAAAATGGCTTCACACAGACACACGACCTCTGGTTTCAAAATTAAACTGATTTCAAGATAAACGATATTTTCTTGAGAGTTCATTACAGTTCTCATCTTTCAGTTAATTATGATTTTGTTGTGGAACTACGACAAATGTTTCAAATTGTGCTTGTATGATAAATTGATTAAAATTGAAAGGCTTTCTGATAAAATTTGTGTGTACAAATTAATTTTGAGGACTGTTACGACCCATTAGGTAATCTGATTACATACAACCAATAATTATGATTGTGACTGTTGATTAGCGTAGGGTCGTTAACTTGTCATTATATGTCCCCAGGTAAATTTATAGAATTTTTAAAATTGATCAGAAAAACTTCAAAATAGGTAAACAATAATTTTTTCGGGTATATTTGGTGAAAATCGGGATTTTGACTAGTTTTACAATCCCGATATCTGGATTCGGGTTGAGGGATAAAAATCGGGATGATACCGTGAAAATCGGGATAGTTGGCAGGTCTGCAAAAATTAAGATACAATGTGAAACTGTATGAATTCCCCTTAAATGCACATGGGAATTCCCTGTATGTCAGGATAGTTTTTTGGTACTCATTTATTAGTCAATAACAAAGGAACACAACAACTAGCAAAAATAATTAAACATAAATCAGCCAGCTCAAGCATATATTTGTTCCTTGTAACAGAATTTCTCCGAAACTGTGTTATAAACAATGCTATTATATTATCCCTTTTGGAAATATAGAAATGTTTTATACCATTATAATTCTATCAGGTGAAAACCATATTCCATATATCTTCTGGTTGAAACAAAAATTCAATGAATAACATGGAAATTATAAAAATGTAATACTAATGAACTTCAGATTAAAACTTTAAACTATTCAAAAATAACTAATGTGCATATTGAATAAATAAAGTATATATACCTGAGTAAAAGTACTTTAAATGTTGGTCTTTTGAAATCCGATTCTCCTCTAAAGCCTTGTCAGCACTGCCTCGTAAACATGTCATCAATTTTTCACTAACTTTATCCCATTCTTTGCGATCCTTAAAAGAGAATAAAGTGATAATTGATCAAGTGATTATCTCCCTTCAGCATGTAGAACATAGATTATATTACTCTTTGGATATAGGTTACTGTGAAAGTACGTTTATTCGTGGGGAACCAATTTTTGTGGTTTTCATGGACGACTTTATCCACAAAATTAAGTGTCCAAAGAAATATAACAATTGTTATCCAATCAAGACATGGAATGGAAAGATCCCATGTAGGTTTGACCACGGATATGATATAGAATACATTGAATATAGGCTAATCTGAGACTACTATAATAGTAGTCTCAGGGCAAATGCACTATGAACTACAACTGCAGGCAGTTTTTATACTAATTTAATCTTTAAAAACCTAAACTGTACAACTTTTGATTTTTAAATTCTCATAAAAAATATTTTTGATCGACGAAAGTCAGATTTTGGTAATGATCTGCATATGATGAAGTGTTCATTTTATATCTCTATAATTCTCGTAAAGGAAATAATAATTTCATGCTGGCTTGCTTTTGATAAGAATTCATTTTACAATTCAAAGTACATTTATAGCATTTGTTAATGTTACTGTTTTCTCTGTGACATGTTAAGGCCTAATTAACACCTTTGATGGTCTTTAATCTGTTGATCACTTGATCTCGGGTAAATCACAACAATTTACACAGGTGCAACAATTCAAATGTTTACTTTCTTTGTAATTTTTGTTTCTAAGGGCTTCAATTCTTGACTCTATTTATTCTTTTTTTTTTTTTTTTTTATAAAACTAAAATCCACAAATTTAAAAACCAGGAACATGTAACTTTTGCTTAAACCACGAAAATTGGTATCCACGAATTAAAGTACTGTCACAGTATGTTACTTTAATGATATCTTCACAAAGTGTTCACCAATCTTTTATAAATTTCGACAATTTCAAATTCCATTATAATAGAATTGAAATTGGGAATATGTCAAAGAGACAACAATCTGACCAAAGAGCAGAAAACAGACGAAGGCCTCCAATGGGTCTTCAATGCACAAGACAATCCTGCACCCTGAGGTGAGCCTCAGCTGGCCCCTCAATAGAAATGTGTACTAAGGCCAAATGCTCCTGACTTGAGACAGGCACAAACAATTTTTTAACTTTAATTGTTATTAGATATAAGACGATATGGTATGAGTGCCAATGAGATTAAGCCACTTTTGGAAAAAAATATGTTAGCAAGATATATCATATTACAAATGTGCCAAAATAGCAAATATTTTTTTATGATAAATTTAAAGCAACTTGTTGATAAACATTATAACATAAGATTACCTTATCTCTAAGAGACTGGGAGGATTTCCCAGGATCCTCGTTGTTATAGTTAGGAAGGATATCTATGATTGGTTGAAGGCAGAAAACTGCAGGTTCGGCATTATCATCCCTTTGGTACCATTTACTCAGCAAGATTGTATCATAATCAAGCTTTACTGCTATACGATATATGGTTTTGTATTCTGTAGCTTCAATCTTGCTTGGTAATGAACGAAGCCCATACTTGTCACCAAGAAAGAACTAAAATAGAATAATTCTAATTAATATAAATAAAACGGTTATATTTTTTACTCTGTATATGAATTTTTCGATAATATAAAGAGAGTTGATTTAATCAAAGCCATGTGATGACTGCTTCCTGTCTTTTTACCAAATATTTGTTGGGTTGCTGTCTCATAAACATTTTAAATCTCCATTTGTTTAAATCCCACATATTTCCTCATTAAGTATTTAAATGTCATGATTTCCATTGTTGTAATTCCTATAAGGATTTTCCAGATAGAAGGTTACTGTTCATAATGAAGTTATTGAACCCAGCAAAAATGATAGTTAAGTTAAAGTAATCGCATCAAATGATGATATGTTCTACTTGTCTTAGACTACAGTCCCCTCCTCCTCTCCATCATTGTGACTTCATGCATTCTGTTTTAAAATGTATCATATAACTAAATGTTTACTTGTCATCAACAACACAACTGATGCCACTACATAAGCTGGAACATCTCACCCTTCAGGAGCACATTAGTTCATCCTCAGTTTTAGGTGGTTTTTGGACTGTTGTCGTTTTTTACTTATTTTTGGTGTGGTGTTGTATGCCTTTGCTTTGCCTTAATGTTTTTGTTTGCCCCTATGATCATCATCTTATCAGGGTTTTCAATTAATTCTTAAGTACAATGTAGCAGTTTCAAACTGTTCAAGAAGGTATAAACTTGTCTGTTTAATACAAATAAAATTTGGTTTACAGTTCATTAAAGAAGGTGGCTTCTATGGCAGATCAGCAGGTGAAAAAACTGCCTATTTTTAAAATCCATAAGCATATACAGCTGAAAATACTTTTGGTAAATAACATGTATAGTGCTTACTTTTTTGTCATTTTTTTTATATTAATTTCTATTAACTTACCACAAAATATGGTCCTCTGGATGTTTTCTTACATACTTCCACTTCTTCTAAAATAAGATCTGTTGTACTATGATCTACTGATGCCTCGTCCTTCACTCCCAAACAATAGTCTACTACCTATAATAAAAATAACCACAGTGTAGATAGTATTCTGTATGCTATCCGGAAGTCGCGATTTTCGAAGCGATAACTTTTTGGATCACATTTTAAATTTGATGGATATACTGAATTAAACAGTAAGTTGATCATCTGTACATTGCTTAATGATTAATTCAGCTGACATCGATATTCTCAAATGGTTCAGAATTAAATTCAGAACATTCATTATTCATAGCTTTGCCTTAATCAAGAGATTTTCAAGTGCATCACTCAGTCGGTGAACCTAAAAACAATCTTTTTATCCTCTTAGTGTACAAATTAACGTAAAAACCAGACGTAATTAACTGAATGAAGTATATTTTTAGTGGTGGTAAAAGTTTCAACCAGATCTTTGAAGCCAGAAATAAGAAAATTACACTTGTTTGAATTTCTCACTGTACGATCAGTCTCGCTTGTATATTTTGAAACTGTATGATCAGTCTTTATTTCACTGTATTCTAGTGGTGATTTTAAAGTTATTTACGATACATAAGAAGGTTGCATTTTTCTAAACAACACAAATATATTTCAATAAATTCACATCCTGAAAACTTATGAAACATGTTTTAGCTTGATAGGGTGTACTCGACTTACTACATTAAGTATAAGGATGTTTAAATGTTTCTCAAATAAGAGGAATGTTTATTGTATAAACAAGTTTCAGAAATGTCCTCCGTTATACTTAAAATTGTACAAACACACAAATTTAAAGGTTATATAAAAATGCATGTATTTACACACATTCGAGGCCGTACTGTAGCCTATAATTGATCACAGTTTCTCACTTTGTTTTGGATGTACAGCTGTCTCTTTGACACTCAATTGTACACCACTTTGTAAAGCGGTGGTTTATAATGAAGATAAAGTCCGTCTTTCCGTTCGTCCGTTGGACTGGTTCAATATGTTTCCACGGTTTTGTAAGCGCATCTCCTCATAAACCATTTATTTATATCTTGCATTTTTCAATCTTTCAAGAACCATCTCTCTTCAACGTTGAATTTGAAAATCATCAATCTCATACTTGACCTCCATGTTATCATCAGTAACAATATATTAAAGTTTGAAAAGTTGTATGATTGAACGATTCATGACTTAACGCACGGATACGACTGGAACCACCATTTTTAAACCTTTCAAGAAGCATACCTCATGATCAAAAACAGTAAAATCGTGGACATTAAACTTGACCTCCATTTTGGCATCAGTAACGACAAAATTAAATTTTAAAAGCTTTGATTGAACGGTTCATGAGTAAAGGACATGGACAATGTTTGGCAGCATTCTAACATCACCAAAATAATATAAATAAGAAGATTTGGTATGAGTGCCCATGAGACAACTCTTAATCTAAGTCCCAATTTATCTTAAAAATTGTAGTACAGCGGGTTTAAACTTTTTAATGGTCGCTTCAACCTACCAACCGATTATTTTGTGGAAAATCATGTTAAAAAGGGTGAAAGTACATAAGCAAATTATTATCATTTTCACAAGTTGCCACGCAATTAACAAATGCAATCAGTACAATGACATATATGGTCTTAACCCAGAAATCTCTTTAGGTAAACTGATGAAATCCTTTTCATTTTAAATTCATTGTATTGATACAGGTAATGATTTCTGTAAACTTATCCAAATTATATCACATCAATTATCCCCCTACGCAAAGCTTTCTTTATCCATTTTTGCAATTTTAAAAGAGACAAGCTTGATTTATGTTATCATCAATTGGCCAACGGCGGACGGTGTAAATGGTCTTTAAAAATGTAATAGTTAAGCAGATAACTGCAACGATACACTATTACAAAGTTTACAAGCGAACCATGTATTGCTTTTTAGGCATTTGATTTTAAATAAGACTGACGGAACAAAAATACAATTATTTTGCCGTCTACAAAAATCATCAGAAATATATTTGTATTGTCTGATAAAAGAAATTTCACGTTATAGTTCCCTGGATAGTTCATAATATCACATAGACACGTATATACCTTCAAATTGCCGTTGTTTTTTTCTTCAAAATCACGACTGGTCATACAGTCAAAAAGTCTGAAATCGCTTCTAGAATACAGTCAGTTGTAGACTGATCGTACAGTAATTTATTTTGGGATCCTCAAGGAAAACATATTTTTTGTATGGGAAATACGAACATTCTAATTAAATACGAAAAGAATATTGAAACAGTATATATTTAGCTGTAATCTGATGCAAATATTTGCAATAAAAGATTATTTGCTTTGTACTACGAGAGCAAAATTGTCCATCGATTTCACTTTTTTCTATCAAGTTGGTGTGATGCACACGTATATTTTATATTCTAATAAAATTGAGAATGGAAATGGGGAATGTGTCAAAGAGACAACAACCCGACCAAATAAAAAACAACAGCAGAGGGTCACCAACAGGTCTTCAATGTAGCGAGAAATTCCCGCACCCGGAGGTGTCCTTCAGCTGGCCCCTAAACAAATATACACTAGTCCAGTGATAATGAACGCCATACCAATTTCCAAACTGTACACAAGAAACCAAAATTAAAACAATACAAGACCAACAAAGGCCAGAGGCTCCTGACCTGGGACAGGCCAAAAATGTGATGATTCAATGCATGTTTTTGTTACAGTTACTCATATTTATGATGCTATAAATACATTGAAGATGTTCAAAGCACTTTATAGATATAGGAGTAAACAAATGATGAGAAAAGTCACCGTAGGCAAAACCGTCCTGTCAGCCAGTTGGAAATCATCGCTTCGAAAATCGCGACTTCCGGATAGCGTACAGAATAGTATCTACACTGTGATAACTGTTAATTCAGAAATTATTGCATGTATTTATTATAATTGTAATTTTTAAAGAATGGACAAAAATGTGAGATGTTTTATTATTGTGGTTTCAGGATAAACTGCGTTCAGATATATATACACAATGTATGTATCAAATATCAGAATGTGAGTTCTTATTCTGGTGATACACAGTCGAATTATTCAAATTAATAAAAACCTTGCAATAATTTCTGAATTTACAGTATTTCAAATTCTTACCAATTCTAATGTCAGCATTCTAACAATCAGAAGAGGTAATATGATTGCCATTGAAAAATACAATTTCAAAAACCAAAGAACAAGAATGTGAAATTTTGGAATTTAAGAGCTTATTTCTATAATGGAATTAACAAACTTTGTAAAAATTTAGTATATAAGCTACAGGAAAGTCCAAGATCTGTGAACACTTGCTTGAATTCACTGCATGGAGATGATTTACAAAATGTTACCATTGGACATCTGGGTAAGTGCATACCATAATAAAATGTATCAAACTGGTGTGTCGTAATAATTAATTCATTAAATGCCAAATGCTTCAAGAAAACTGAAGTATGAGAACATCAAACAATATACATACCTGAAAATCAAGACCTTTTTTAAAGCAGTACTCCCTTATTTTATGTACACTATGTTTCATCAGGTAGTTTTTTTCCACAGTCATATCTAAAATCATAATTATGAATGATTAGTTACCATCTATCAAGATTTTAAAGTAGGTGGCTTCTGTAGCAGGTCATATCACATCTTCTTTTTTATATCTATTCATGTTGGGATTAAAGCAGTCCATTCATTTTTACTCAATTTATTGCAGAACTCAACTTAAATCTTAGAATATGTTCTAATTTTTCAATTAAAATAAAAATATTTGCAGGATTATCAGTTTGATTATTTCCATCAAAGAATTCATTTAAAATATATTCATGATCTCAACTTCCAAATGATAAGTTATGAGAATTTCAATTATCTTTCCTTCTTTTATCTTGTCACAAGAATAAAAAAAAATATTTTAACTTCCATTTCACAAAATAATGACAAATTTACATTTGTATATTGTACATGTTCAGTCTTTTTTGGAATCAGGTCTGACATTTAAAATCAATTTTATCTCATAAGCAATATAGTGTGAAGAACAGACAGAGCCCATATCTATCATTATTCCCCCTCACTGCTGTGGATGATATGCGTATATTGAATTTGTGACCTAAATGCTATTGTTTGCAGTACAGTGCCTTTTCTAGTTCTAGTGATCCCTTAAATATATTATATCTATAAGCAAGGATTTGTATAGTAAGACTACACAAATCCTTGCTATAAGCGAATATAATTTACTTAATTATCTGAATTAGTGATGATTCATATCTTGTTTAACAGATCCACAACAATAACCACCAAAAATTGACTCAAACACCAGAAGTAATTAAGCAGTTTTAAAAATTCCCTCTCCTCTTCAAAGTTCAAGGGAGACAATTTGATCAGTCTCGGCCAATTCATTGACAGTTTAAATAGTAATTAGATTTAAATACTTGATAACTTTTTCAATGGGATAATCATACAAATGTGCCAGATTTATTCAATCCATATACAATGTTAAAGACATTTTACCAGTAAATGTAGAACTGAAGAACACACGGACTGCAGTGTGTTCCTGCTTTGGTAGGTCATCAAAGCATCCATTTAAGATTCGGTTTAGGGTTGCTTCATCCCCCATATTGATTGTCATTCAGGTCATTTACAGACTAAAGCCTAAGGCGATTATCTGTCCAGATTAAACATATTTAAATGCCCTTGATTGACTTTTTGTTTGGTGGTTTCCAATCAAGTGCTGTAAAATTAAAACCAAGCTCCATACTGAATCGATATAATTCCGGTCCATAATTCGCCTGTCGTTTTTTTTTAAATTGAAGTGAAAAGTAAGTTGCGATTATGTTACAATGTTGACTGCTGTACCCAAATTTTGACATCTGTATATAATGTTTGTTTTTTGCTCACACATTTTGTCGATATATTGAAGAACATAATTATAGATCTATATAGATATGCTAGCTTCAGTAGTATAAAAGAAATTCTATGCTTATCGCTATTTGGAAATCTGTCCTGGTTGACCCTAGTTAGAATCAAGGAACTGCCTGTACAACAGCCAGAAACATGTCAGTTGTTTTCCATTCGTTTAATATGTTTGAGCTCTTAATTTTGCCATTTTATAAAACATAGGTTTTCAAACTACAGTGGATTCGTAATTGTGTTTTTGATAAACAATTACTGTTGGAACAGTGGAACCACAAATTCAAATGTAAATAAATTACTAATTTGCTACTTTCCGTTTCGATCGAATTTCCATTTGAGTTCGGTATTTGTTATTTTACTTTTTGTTTACTGTACAAAATTTGGTACAGACATGGGTTTAACTTGAAAACTAAAGTATGACCATGACGGGCCATGATCGTGCGGTTGCGTACTCAATTAAGTTGCAATAATGTTTTTTTCCCCTTTTATTTGACTACATCTCGTCGTTTGAAACGATATGTTCCCCTTTGGTAAAATTGAAGATATAGCTATAGTTGATATCCAAGTGCAATGGTCTACCTCAATATATAACTATAATCACGAGACTTCTGCACTTTGTTAATTATTTGACAGAACTACAACACTTCCATTAGATTAAATAGCTTGTTTGTCTTGTTACTCATGTTAGTACAAACACGATAACAGTGCTAGTTCGGTAGGTCAAATTAGTGAAAAGGGCACGGAATAATAGTTACGACATCAGTAACCCTCTATCAAGAAAATCATGATAGGAATACAAGCACGGGAATATCGTATCAAATGGGAGATATATACCCGTATGCAGTTGCTGCTGGAATGTGCTACTTAGAAATGGAAAGTTCACAATTGGAAAGCTGAAATCATCTCTTTTGTTGTAAAGTTTTGTTTTCAACCGACCCTCATTGCTAATTTCTAGATGTAAGTCAAGATATGAGGCAGACTTAACTGTATCTGTTGTATCCTTTATCTCTAGTTCGATGGGATAGATGCGTTAAACATAGTCACCAAATTTCCAATTATTTAGTGAGAGAACATCATCTATATAGCGGAAAGCAAAGTTAAAGGATATTGCTAACTTCTTATCGTTCTTCCTAAGAAGTTCCTGTATGAAGTCATCCTCATAATAATAAAGAAAATAGTCGGCGAGAAGAGGGGCACAATTATTTCCCGTTGGAATGCCGACAGTCTGTTGAAAAACACGTCCTCCGAACGTAACAAATATGTTGTCAATCAAGAAATCAAGCATCTTGATAATGTCAGTTTCAGAGAATTTTTTGTTTGAATCAGAGTGATCCTTTACAAAGTAGGATTTATCTCTCCCTAAGACAAGATACTTGTATCTACGTTGGCCATTCTTTTTTATGAAACAAAGCAATACCAACTCTTTCAATTTGCCTTTAGTTTGGAATGTGGAATACTTGTGTAAAGTGTAGAAAGTCAAATGTTTAAAATCTACTAGTATTGCAAGATGAAAGAGAGTTAGATTGTATGTACTCTAAAAGATCTTTGGAATTTTTTAGTATCTACATATGATTCATGCCACCTCTTGAATAGGCAGTTTCACAATAACTTTGAAGCCCGGCTTTGTAGTAGTCACCAAATTTTGAATTATTTAGTAAGCTAACATCATCTATATACTAGCAGAAAATAAAGTTAAAGGATACTGCTATCCTCTTGTCTTTATTCCCAAGAAAGTCCTGTATGAAGTCAGCCTTACAATAACAATAAAGGACAAGTCGACAAGAAGACGGGCACTGTTGGTTCCCATAGGAATGCCGATTGTTTGTTGAAAAACACGTCCTCGAAATAATAATGCCAATAAGTTCACGAGAAAACGTGAAATATGTGCCGTGAAACCAAAGCTATCACAACTCTTTCAATTTGTCTTTTAGTTTTAGTGGGGAAAACTTGTGTAGAAAAGTCAAATGTTTTAATACTAGACTGAGATAATGGCTTGGCTTTGCGTACAAAGGCGTATGACATTTTAAATTTGTTGATTTTTTTAAAATTAAAATATAATGAATATAAACGATATTTATTCTGTTATGGAATAACGCTTCCACTTTGTTTTGACATTTTTTAATTTAAAACAAGAAAATATTAGGTATTGTAGAAATGACGTGCTGTCATGATAGCTCCATACACACTTATAATTCATGAGATATTTGTGAAAAGGTAGTGCATTAAAAAATAATAAGTGTACTTTTTTTAAAGTTAAAATTATAGTAATATTGAGTTATTCTATTAATCAAACACAACTAATCCTTATCAACGATTCATTACACAAGAATTTCACTTTAATCATACTTTTTTTTCTTCTAGTATTATGCATTTTGAATGCTATGACATCAACATTTTAGCTCTATCATATAGAACTGATTGATATTCAGTACGTTTTATAAAACTAAAGTAATCACACAGTCACGTCTAAATATAAGAGGTGTTCACAGCTAACCATAAAGATTAAAATGAATTCAAAATTCTTATACAGGGAACCGATGATTAATATCTTAATTATCATTCGGCCTTGGAATTTATGAATTTATGAATATGCATCTTCAGATGGCATGTCATTATTTATTTTTGATTTTGAGATTTTAAAGATGCATTATATCTATTAATTTCGTATTAAAAAATGGTGTGTTAAAAGTTCGAAAGATACCAACGTGGCATTCAGACTCATAAGTCGAAAATGAACTTACAACACCATGGCGACAAAAAGAAAAGAACAAAAACGACAAACAACAGTATGCAAAACACAACATATAAACTAAAAATTCAACTGCAAGAACCCCATCAAACCGGTAGTGATCTTAGGTGCTCCAGAAGGGTTAGAAAATCCTGCTCCGCATGTGGATACCGTCGTGTAGGTGACTTTAGCACAAAGCCGGTGGCAAGTCCAAAGCGATAGGTCGACATTCAGAAAGAAAGAGTGCGGGAGTGTGGTTACGACAATTTGAACATATCTGTCGTCAAGTCAGCTGTGAAACAGATACTCCATAATGGTCAACCGACTCGTGGCGGCGACTGTAAAATTTTCGAGGGATAGTTCATCTTCACTATTTGGTTTAATAGCTTTCTTTCGAGCAGCAACCTTCTTTCAATGAAATGCAATCTGTAGAATATCATTTATTCATATATGTGTATATATAAACAACCCTTCAGGCCATGTAAATACTGGTGATCTTAACATCTCTAGAAGCTGACATCTCTTGGACCTTAATTTAAAGAGTCGGATCACATTAATAGGAACAATAACTATAGAATGCACTAAAGTATGAGAATCGGTTGAACCAGCCCCTCTGTCAGAATGGGTTAAAGTAATTGGTTCAATATGTGCACAATCTAATTTAGATATTGATCTCTGATTTCGTTATACTACATGTAGTATAACGGAATCAGAGATTAATATTTTAATTAGATTGATATGTGCAATTCAGGCATTCCAGGGAGGCAGTCAAGGTAGCATTTTCATCAATGCTTCTGCCTATATCGTAAACTCGGATATATATGATGGCTCGTTTAGAGTCTGAGTGATACAATTTACACATGTGGTTCTTTTACAAAGTGAGATTAAATTTGTCGTAATTGAACAAATCCCGAAAAGCCATTTGTGACGCGGTTTTCACAGGCAATACCATCTTCAAATCAGCACAAACGGTTTAGCTCAGTCGCTTGTTAAAATTGAACAATATCACTGCACAGAATTTTTTTGGTTTACGTATATTTTAGTTTCTCCATTTGAGACACAGAAAATTATTGACTCAATTAGGTCCTTGATACAACTTCGTATTCACAAATTGAAATGTCTATCCTCTCTTCACGATGAATATGTTCTTCTTACAGACAAAGATCCCAAAACATTGTTTTTATTACTGTAGGACTAATTGTCTATCTATGAATTTGGAACACATGAACGCTCGAATAATCCACCGTATAAAACCTAACTTTGAAAAATATAAGAAAATGGCAAACCATTAGTCCTTCGTGACCTCTTTGAATATTTTGATGAGCAAAAAATCTGAGGACTTTGTTTTATTGGGTGCGTTAATTTCATAAAGCTCTGTACAAACAACGGTACATTCCTGGCTCATCTGGATGCTCTACCAAGGAAAAAGTAAAATCACATAAAAAATACAAAACTCCGAGGAAAAATCAAAAGCACAAACACATCAAACGAATGAATAACAACTGTCAAATTCCTGACTTGGTACATGCATGATCTTATTTACAAAATGATTGATTAAACCTGGTTTTAAAGCTAGCTTTAACCACTCACTTGTTGGACAGTCGCATAAATTTCCAATTTATTGGCAACGATGTGTGAACAAAATAAAAACATAATAGGTAAACATGTCAATAATATAGGGGCACAGCAGTCAACATTGTATTATTATCCTCATCACTCTAAAAACAACACAAATGTATTAACAAATGTTAAAACATGGTAAAATAACACGATGACGAGATGTTAATGTACAGAGCCACGTCATATGTAATAAAGAAACATAAAAAGGCATATATACAAAGCATATTAGAAAAATGAAAGATAAAAATACAGAAATTATTATCATAGAACAATAACGCAATTACGTGTTGCATAAGTACAGAGCCAAGTCATGTGTAAGAAAGAAACACAAGAAAAAGCATATCAGCAAAATTGAAAGACAAGAATACAAAAATGATCATAAAACAACAATACAAGAACGGGATGTATAAATACTGAACGACGTCAAATGGATAACCCCACAAAACAGAATAAACAGTAAATGTAATATTCATAAAATATATATAAAAGAATACTACCAATTTAACACGTTATTAAGATGATAAACAACGTCAGTACCAATAATCTTTATTTCAAGATCATCTTTTATTATTTTTTAAGTTGCTACCGAATATATATCATCTTGATACCTCTTTTTTTTTTTTAGAAAAAGGTCGAGAGGTTCTTTGGCATACCCCTGGTTCATCAACTCTCTGCTCAGACATTGGAGACATTTTACAAAGTCTGTGTAGTTGTTGCATGCTCTTGGGTACCGAATAAGATTAGAAATGTATATCCCATATGCAGGTGAAGCTGGTATATTGCTACTAAGGAGGGGAAAATTGATAATTTCAAATTTAAAATCGTCTCTTTTGTCATAGATTCTGGTAGTGGTATGACCGTGTATGTAAAATTCGTTTACATCTTTAAGGTATATGTCTAAAATGAAGCTGTGGAAGACGTGTCTGTTGTTTCTTTGATTTCTTGTTCTTGGGGAAATATTAATGGAACCAATCAGAAAAGTTTGGATTGTAAATGGAAAGAATACCATCAAAATATCTGAATGTGAAATTAAATGACCTGGCTTCTTCGATCTTCTTGTTTTTACAAGTGTCTGAAGGAACTCCGATTCATACGAAAATAAGAAAAGGTCGACAAGGGGAGGCGCACAGTTCGTTCCCATTGGAATGACGACAATTTGTTAAAAAAGTCTACCTTCAAATTCAACAAATATGTTGTCAATAAGAACTCCAGCTGACCACTTGTTCTTCTGGGAATCATGTTTTATCTTTTTTCACTATTAACAAATAACGCATTGGCAATCACACCTTCTTTTTTATATGTACGGTATCCCAAGTTATAAATTTATAGCGTATGCTACCAGTTTTATGTTGAAAAGCATTGTGGATAATTTCTTTTAGACGATTTTTCAATTACACATGGGGAATGGTGGTATATAGGGTTGAAAAATCAAAAGTTTTGATAGAACTAATTTCACCCCCCAAAAAAATAAAATTATCCAAATTTATTTAGTCGAACATGCAGATGAGCCGGCAATATATCATTTATTGGGTTAACAAGATCAACCAAAAGTAAAACAATGATTACAGAAGTACTGTGATATTGTAATGGCATGAACCATGTGTGGAATTTTATGAACTTAAAAGAAATCATACAAAGTGTTTTCCTCCGTTAACTTGTATCATACGCTGAAACCTGTTGTTTTTGGTTAAATTCGGCATTTTAGTAAAAAAATGAGCCTGAAAAATGCTACACCGTAGAATAAGTGATCAGTATGCTGGATGTTTTTAGTTTGATGGTAGAATTTTCCAGTAGGTTGTCAGCATTACTATGGGAAACTACTGTGCACCTCTCTTGGTAGACCTTTTCTTATTTTCATATGAGTCGGATCTCATTCGGACACTTGTTGAAAACAGGTATGATTGATGATCCTCATCAACAATTCATATTTCCTATGGGTCCCATTGATATATCGTCCTGAACTGGAGATAAAAAAACTGCAGACAACTGAAAGCTTCATCTGCTTTATTTTAGACACACATCTATCGCGATGTTCACCGCACTATCATGACAAACGATAACAGTTAAATTTTAAAGTAACAAATTTTCCTTACATTAGCAGCAATACTAGCTATATATCAACTTCACTTGTATATGGAGTACTGCTACATATACGGGTAATGTTTTTTACATATATTTTATGATGGTATGATACTAAGCTGTACACGTGCATGTAATATAACATCAAATGCAAATAGAGAGAAATTTTGCAATTTAGTATCTATAACCCTACCTCAACTCTTACAAAGAAGATCCAAAAAGAAATGAAGTTCTAGAAGAAGGGACGAATCTTGGAAACACATGGATATACCATATCCAAACTATTTGATTACAGTAACACGCACTTGAATACCTTACAAACTTTACAAGATAAGGCAAATAGTTGGATGACTGATCAAAGTTATCTTCCCCCATTGAAGTACAACTGTTACTTTGCTCCAATATCATTGATTTTAATTGAAGCAAGCTGCCCTTGTTCAGATTACACAAACTAGTATTTGACATCTGTTCTAATTAGGCTGGTTTTGGAGTTAGGAGAAGCTGCCCATATTTGACAGATAAAATCTATATCAAAAAGTAAAATAACAAAAACACCCGAATTCCGAGGAAAATTTAGAACGGAAAGTTCGTAATAAAATGGCAAAATCGAAAGATCAAACACATCAAACGAATGGATAAAAACTGTCATATTCCTGACTTGGTACAGGCATTTTCTAATGTAGAAAATGGTGGAGTGAACCTGGTTTTATAGATAGCTAAACCTCTCACCTGTGTTACAATCGCATCAAATTCCATTATATTGACAACGATGTGTGAACAAAACAAACAGACATAATAGATAAAAATGTCAAAAATAGGGGTACAGCAGTCAACATTGTGTTATTATCTTAATCACTAGAAAAAAAATATGTAACAAAGAAGCATAAAATGGCATATAGATCAAGAATATTAGCAATAATTAATGACAAGTATACACAAATTTACCATAGTATAATAACACAATAACGGGATGTGTAAATACAGACCCACGTCATATATGTTTCAAAAATACATAAAAAGTAGTGTTGTTAACCGGTTAACGGTCGGAAGGACCGAATATCGAATACCAATAACGCTAACTGGTTGACCGGACCTTTTTCAATTTTAACAGATTTTTATATAAACGTGTAGTGAAATCATGAAAATTTTTGTTCAATTTAAAAATTAGCATCCTGGTTATTAGTTTGACACATCAATTGTCCAGTATATTGATTGCTATTGTTAATCCAAAAACATAGAATAAATTAGAACTAAGACAACTTGTCTAAAAGCTCGGGAACATATTAGTAGAACTGGATTTTTTAACAGTTTATTTAAATATGTTATCTGATTAAATTTTACGATTGACTTATTCTTTTTAATTTTTTGATCTAATATTGCGTAGACCTTCATGTGAATAAGCAAACTCCATCGTGCAAGGCTTTGTCAATGCCAACTCAAAAATTGTGAAATGCAAACCGACGTGAATATAATAAATATATCCTTGTATATTAATGGTACGAGTAACAGGCTAAATAATTTCAAATCTTAAATACTCCACATTATTTTATGAGACATCAAGAGAAAATGAAACATCATCGGTTTCAGACATTTTCAATTCGACGAGATCAAGAAGATTTTTTTTATATTTCAATCTAAAGTTATTACAAACGCCATAGTACATACGGTGTATTGGTTTAATAAAAGACATGAATCCTCAAAGACAATCCTTACAATGCAAAAGGACACACCTCAATTCATCGTATTATAAAAATGTACATTTGTAGGGTACTATAGATAATGCCTTCAAACATCAACTTAAACTGCAGGTTAACCGGTTAATCAGTCGAACGATTATCTGAGTAACTGGTTATTCAAAACTGTACGGTTTGACAACATTTATTAAAAAGGCATATAGACAAAGATATTAGCAAATATGAAAGACAAGAATACAAAAATGTTTTACAGTAGCACAATGACGGGGTGTAAAAGTACAGAGTCACGTCATATGAATCAAAGAAACACTGAAAGGCACATAGACAAAGCACATTAGCAAAAATGAAAGACAAAAATACGAGAATTATCATAGAAAAATAACAAAATTACGGGATGTACAAGTACCGGACCATGTCAAATGAATATCAATAAAAATAGACTAAACAGTAATAGAAATATTCATAAAGAAAAATAAAAGAATAGTATACTTTATTAAGATGATAAACAACGACAGTTCCCATAATCTATACTTCAAGACCATCGTGTATTATTTGTGAAGTCGATACGAGATATTTATCAGCAAGGTCTTGATACCTTCCGATGAACATTTTTAGAAAAATGAAGAGACGTTCTTTGACATACACCCTGTTCAACAACTTTCTGCTCAGACATTGGTGACGTTCTACAAAGTCTAAGTAGTTGCTGCAAGCTCTTAAATACCGAATAAGTTGGGAGTGGTTAAACAACTGAAAATTCTAAAACCACAAAAAAGGCTGCTGGACCAGACAACATCAAAACCAATGATACTGAAAAAACTAGCCTACCCAGTGAAATTTCTCCAAACCTAACCATTATTTACATTTTTCGATGGAGACAAGGTAGATACCTGATGACTGTCGAACTGCAAATGACACTCCGGCATATAAGAAAGGTCAGAAATACATACCAGCCAACTATAGGCCAACATCACTAACATATAAATATGCTGCAAAAGAGGTGCGAAAGATACCAGAGGGACAGTCAAACTCATAGATTAAAAATAAACCACCAACGTCATGACTAAAAAATAAAAAATAAAACATACAGACAAATACTAGTACACAAGACATAACATAGAAAACTAAAGACTAAGCAACATGAACCCAACCAAACACTTGGGGTCTCATCTGCTCCGGAAGGGTAATTAGCACCCCCTCCACATGTGGCACCCGTCGTGTTGCTCATATTATTACAAACCCGGTAATAGTCTAAATTGGTAGGTCATATTCGTGGTAAAAAGGGAAGTGGGTTGTAGTTAAGACATAAGGAACATATCCGATATCATCTGTGAAACGGTTATTCCATAACGGTTAACCAACTAGTGATGGCGTCCGTAAAATTTATTTAGGCATAATTCAACTTCAAGCTTCCTTATGAGCAGCAACCCTGTATCAAGGAAATCATCATCGGAAATACAAGCCCTGGAATATCGTATCAATTGGGAGATATACTAGTAAAAAAAAAAGAATATGTGGTATGATTGCCAATGAGACAACTGTCAACAAGAGACCAAAATGACACAGACAGTAACAACTATAGGTCTCCGTACGGCCTTCAACAATGAGCCCATACCGCATAGTGAGCTATAAAAGGCCCCGATATGACAATGTAAAACAATTCAAACGAGAAAACTAACGGCCTTATTTATATAAAAAATGAACGAAAAACAAATATGTAACACATACACAAACGACAACCACTGAATTACAGGCTCCTGACTTAGGACAGACACATACATAAATAATGTGGCGGGGTTAAACATGTTAGCGGGATCCCAACCCTCCCTCTAACACGGGACAGTGGTTTAACAGTAAAACATAAGAACAAACAATAAAAATGCGCCGTATGCAGGCGCTGCTGGAATGTTGCTACACAGAAATGGAAAGTTTACAATTGTGAAGCTGAAATCATCTCTTTTGTCGTAAAGTTTTGTTTCCAACCGACGTTTATTGTCGATTTTTAGATACAAGTAAAGATATGAGGCAGACTTAACTGTATCTGTTGTATCCTTTATCTCTGGTTTTTTTTATGGAATAGATGCGATCAACATAGTCACCAAATTTTGAATTATTTAGTGAGAGAATATCATGTATATAGCGGAAAGCAAAGTTAAAGGATATTGCTAACTTATTATCTTTCTTCCTAAAAAGTTCTTGTATGAAGTCAGCCTTATAATTATAAAGAAACAAGTCGGCAAGAAGAGGGGCACAATTGGTTCCCATTGAAATGCCGACAGTCTGTTAAAAAACGTCCCCCAAACGTAACAAATATTTTGTCAATCAAGAAATCAAGAATCTTGATAATGTCAGTTTCAGAGAATGATTTGTTTGAATCAGATTGATTCTTTACAAAGTAGGATTTATCCCTCCCCAAGACAAGATACTTGTTTCTACGTTTGCCATTCATTTTATGAAACTCTTTCAATTTGTCTTTAAGTTTGAAATGTGTAAAGTGTAGAAAAGTCATATGTTTTAATACTATTGCACGATGAGAGAGGTTTAGATTGTATGTACTCACATCTGATTAACGCCACCTCTAGAAAAGGCAGTTTCTCAATAACTTTGAAGCTCGGCTTTGTGAGCTGATAAAATAGATGTTAATAATTTAAAAAGAGGTTTCGTGGAGCACTTTGAAGACCCAGCAATATACTGTTGTTTGTAAGAACACTTATGTAGTTTAGGTATCCAATACAGTGAAATAAGATCCCATTCTCCATCTTTGGTTTAAATTCCAAAGAATCATAGAACAGACCTATGATTATCCAGGATTTCCTCTTTGGTAAGTGTCGTGAGGGTATATATTGAGTTTCCAAGCGAATTGTCAATACCTAATTCATTTATCAAGCAGTTTATGTAATGAGATTTACACACACAAACGATGTTGTTTGGGGCTTTATCTGGACAACAACATATTTTTTACGGAGGTAGGACAAGTGTTTTGAAACATTTGGGTCTTTAAAGATTGACGTAGCATGAGTATCGATAGACCCATTTAGTTTCTCAATTCTGGTTTGTATCAACGACCTTACAGCCTTAATCCTTTCGGAAAGAGTATCTACGTCTTCCTTCTCGCGCTTATCCCATTATACCTGGCATAATCTTCGACTGAATCCATCAGTATTTTGAAGTTGTATTTCCAATTGATGGATTTAGGCTCACGATATTTCGGACCTTTGGATAACACATTTCGCAGGGAAGTGTTATTGACAATGTTGCAGTCTCCAGTAAAAACTTTGGCAGCCGGATTATATGTGAATTGGGAACTAGCACAGGTGCAATCAGAAGGATAAGATTAGAAGTCGTCAATATTGAGATCCTGCAATACGTGTTTGTAATTGAAAATCTTAGTTGAAATTGGGTACGTATAGGTATAAATATAAAGGCAACAGTAGTATACCGCTGTTCGAAATTCATAAATCGATAGAGAAAAAACCATCTGGGTTACAAACTAAAACTGAGGGAAACGTATAAGACATTATTGGTACAGACGGATCTTTGAAATAAGGATGTATTCTGGACTAAACTAATTTATTATGCATGTTACCTAAGTTGACGCAATCGAGACCTTTGTTGGCAAAGGAAAGTTGAAGAAAACATCTTTTCAAATTTCATCTTTTCCAATGCGAACTGGTTTGAAATGTCTGTGACTAGCAATATTCTAAATGATAGCTGTAAGTTTGTATTGGTTTGAATGAGGGTTTGTAACAATGGTTTCTAAACATAAATTAAACAGAGAATAAAATTTTGAAAGAGGAATATTAATGAATGAAGTTTCGTGCGGATGTGATGGATATCTAACGGCTTTTGCATAAATGACAGCAAGATTTAGTAATTAATAGAGACATCATGCAGAGTAGGTGATGAATAATGACGATGACCATGACTGCGTCTAAGTCGAGGAGTAGAGTTGAAAGTACGCATTACAATCACCGAGCTACAGAAAGAACTAGATAGAATACATATACCATCAATTTAGTCATTGCAAACATATGATGCAAAAGTTCCCAATTGTCGAGTTCAGTAGTCCTCTTTTTGTCTACGGAGAGGCGTTGCAAGTTGAGGATTATTAGTCTTGTGGTATCTTTTTTCGATAATGCGACCTGAACAGAAACGATGGAATGATCAGGCTGATTAAAATGCTGGTTAAGAATGTCGTTTGCATTGAGGTTGATATTTGATATATGGCTGCACATACGTGTGTTAAGCCTTCCTTTCGTTTCATCGACGTATACCAATCCGCAAAGGTTACAGTCTAATCTGTAGACGACATTTATAGATTTACAATTCAGATCATCGTAACTTCTAGTAAAATAAGATTTTTTTTAGTTAAACTACAAGTGAATTGTTCATCTGTTATTAAAATATCACAAGTTTTGCAGCCATTTGCTTCACATTTCGAAATGAGACAGTGTTGTTCAGAGTCATCAAAATCCAAAATGTCTTTAAGGGGAACTTAACATGTATGTGTATGATAAGATAAGATCAGATAATTTTTATTAATCAATCATGGTGCCCAAAATTTGAGCTATACAATTGAATGAATTGCAAAATAAAGCACAGAAAATGATTAGAATGATAACAGTACATTTAAACAAAAACAAAACAAAAAACAAAAAACAACACATGAATACACATTCACACCAATTAACCTGATATAAACCAAGTTATTGACAAAACGTAGTTGTAATGAGTGCCACTGTGACCTGGAGAAATTACATTAAAGAGGGACTAAAGATACCAGAGGGACAGTCAAACTCATAAATCGACAATAAACTGACAACGCCATGGTTAAAAATGAAAAGGACAAACAGACAAACAATAGTACACATAACACAACATAGAAAACTAAAGAATAAACAACGCGAACTCCACTTAAAAAAACTACGGGTGATCTCAGGTGCACCGGAAGGGTGAGCCGATCCTACTCCACATGTTGCACCCGTCGTGTTGCTTATGAGATAACAAATCCGGTAAATAGTCTAATTCGGTAGGTCACATTTATGAAAGGGAAGGGGACTGTAGTTACGACGTAAGGAACATATCCGATATCATTTGTGAAACGGTTATTCCATAACGGTCAACCAACTCGTGATGGCGTCCGTACAATTTACGAAGAGATGATTCCAACTTCACCATTTGGAACTTTTGATTTAATAGCTTCCTTGTGAGCAACAACCCTCTATCAAGAAAATCATGATAGGAAATGCAAGCACGGGAATATCGTATCAATTGGGAGATATATGCACCACATGCATATGCTGCTGGAATGTTGCTACTTAGAAATGGAAAATTCACAATTGGAAAGCTGAAATCATCTCTTTTGTCGTAAAGTTTTGTTTTCAATCGACCCTCATTGTCAATTTCTAGATGTAAGTCACGATATCAGAACGACTTATCTGTATCTGTTGTATATCCTTTATCTCTAGTTCAATGGGATAGATGCATTCGACATAGTCACCAAATTTTGAATTATTTAGTGAAAGAAATCATCTATATAAGCGGAAAGTAAAGTTAAAGGATATTGCTAACTTCTTATCTTTCTTCCTAAGAAGTTCCTGTATGAAGTCAGCCTCATAATAATAAAGAAACAAGTCGGCAAGAAGAAGGGCACAATTCGTTCCCATTGGAATGCCAATAGTCTGTTGAAAAACACCCATGCCAAGAAATCCTCGCTAAAAATTCCGGTCGACCTCCTACGGCAGTCATTAGTAGCTAAAGATTAGATTTCATTCAAGAAATTAATTTATGACCTTCATGTACGTGTCGCTTAGAACACGGACATATACCAAATGGTCAATATTAATCAACCATGTAATTTGCTCTATGGGATATTTGCAGAATTTCAACGGAGGCAATTTCTTGGCATGGTTAAGTTTTATATTTAGTTAGGAAAGTTTTTATTTTATTTCAGGTCCCGCGCTCGACTTTGTCTCGCGCTAGGTTGTGGCGTCACGTGACGATGCTTTATAAGAGCGAAAAATGTGTTGTGTTTTTTTTTGTTTGTTTGTTTGTTTGTTGTTTGTTTGTTTGTTTGTTTGTTTCTTCTTTTTTTCTTTCTTTCTGCAAGGGGTTCATATTATTGTGTTACCAGTCCTCCGAACGTAACAAATATGTTGTCAAAAAAATCAAGCATCTTGATATGTCAGTTTCAGAGAACATTTTGTTTGAATCAGAGTAATTCCTTTACAAAGTAGGATTTATCCCTTCCTAAGACAAGATACTTGTATCTTCGTTGGCCATTCTTTTTTATGAAACAAAGCAATGCTAACTCTTTCAATTTGTCTTTTAGTTTAGAATGTGGAATACTTGTATAAAGTGTAGAAAAGTCAAATGTTTTAATACTATTACAAGATGAAAGAGAGTTAGATTGTATGTACTCTAAAAGATCTTTGGAATTTTTAAGTATCCACATCTGATTCACGCCACCTCTAGAATAGGCAATTTCACAATAACTTTGAAGCCCGTCTTTGATTGCTGATAAAATAGATGTTAATAATTTAGAAAGAGGTTTCGTGGAGCACTTGGAAGATGCATGTGTATGTGTACTATTGCTATAGTCAAAAGTATGATGATCTGAATGTGTCATGTTTGTGATATTTGTCATGTCTGGTGATGAGGGGACACCTGCAGTATCAGACGACACCGTGTCCATGGTGACGTCTGTTTCTCGAACCTTTTTATACTTGACGACGTCCGAGTCAGTATCCTGTTAGATCTTCGGAAATTCATGCAATTTTGCTACTGGGCGGATGATGTCCTCGGGAACAAAATGTCCACCATTCAGGAGAGACATCGACTCAGTGGTAATAAATGGGCGAAAGATATCAGAGGGACAGGCAAACTCATGAAATACTCTACATATAAATGGAAAGTTAACAATTGGGAAGCTGAAATCATCTCTTTTGTCGTAAAGTCTTATTTTCAACCGACCCTCGTGATCATTATCAATTTCTAGATGTAAATCAAGATATGAGGCAGATTTTACTTTATCTGTTGTATCCTTATCCCAAGTTCGATGGGATAGATGCGTTCAAATAGTCATTAAATTTCAAATGATTAAGGAGAGAACATCATCTATATAAAGCGGAAAATAAATTATATTGCTAAATCCTTTTCTTTTTTAATAAAAAGTGAATGTATTAATTCAGACATAAGAATAACGGAACAATTCGGCAAGAAGAGGGACACATTTGGTTCCCATTGGAATGCCGATAGCTTGTTGAAAAAAACATCCTCCAAACGTAACAAATATGTTGTCAATCAAGAAATCAAGCACCTTCATAATAATAATTTTAGAGAAGAAAAAAATGTTTGAATCAGAGTGAATTCTTTTCGATGGTACGTACAGTTGTATCTTTACTATCTCTTTGAATTTCAATGTGAGATGTTTTGTTTGCGACAGACATTTGCTTTATATTCCTCGTGAAATATTCTTCTTCCTCATATGTTACTTTTTTATCATTAAAATGGTAGGACAATGTTTTTTTCCCGAGATGTAGTCAAAAGACCTGAAGCTGCACATGTTGCGCAGTAGCTAATCGGTCCTATCCTCTTCTCAATATTGGACTCATGGTTTGACGATTCGTATCTCTGCATGATATTTGTCTGATAACTCCCTGTCTGATGTCATATATCATATTAAAAAAACCTACATGATGTCTGCTGGGGTGTCACAACAACTTTGTGTCTCCATTAAGAAGGAGCTAACCAGCATTTAATATTAAAGGGGGGGGGCTTGGATGAAAAAAATACTGCATTTTTGTTAGTTTCAATCACTGTCCTGCATTTTTTTTAAATTTTATTCGGTTCTGCCTTTTTTTCTGTTAGTTTATCCAAACATATTTTTTTTTTACATAAATTGTCATCCTGGGGGAGGGGGACAAAGTTGCTCAACCTGCCTTTTATTTTATTCAAAACTCCTGTCCTGCCATTTTTTTCATATTTCATCCTTACCCTACCTAAAAATCAAATGGTATCTCCCTTGTCTTGTTTATTTTAATCATTTATCCCATTCATTACATGCCCAAAAAAATCTTGGCGAAATTTAAGGTGCTCCAAATGTACGGAGGAACTTTACGGAAGAAGTATTAGCCATCGACGCCATTTTGAATTTTGTACGAAAGTGTCCGAACTTTTCAAAACAAATTTATTAAAATTTATTAATTAATTTTCTTATCAGGTGATTATAATCATCAAACCAATTTAGCGATAAATTTCGTATGAGTAAAAAGGTAAAAGTTTCTTAACGCATTTTAATTTAAATTTGTTTGCGCGCCATTTCACGTTGCCTGGTTCATCGAGGGTGGCCAAGTCCAACCCTGCATATCCTATGAAGGAAAGAAAAGTTTATATGTACCAAAACTGACTGAAGCAGATGAAACTAATGGCTGTTGGATAAAAAAGTAAACAACCTAGTAAGTAGAAAAATGTTTATAATATATGAATCGATGTTGGTAGCAAGAAAACCGATGAAAACGTGTCCTAACATTTCTTCTTTGACGTGACCATCTCGGTCTCAGATTTCAAAACACAGAAATGTTGCGTGAAACTGTTCAACCATAGTTTATCATTGCCTAACAAATTGGTCATGTACATTTCCCCCCATAATCACACATAGCATACGCTTGCAAGTCCCCACTTTTGACATTTGCAAATATAAATTCTGTTCGGTATGTTTAGACATGTTTTTACACTGAATAATTTCTTGTCTGTTATTTTGTACACACAAATTATCTGCTTCATACTTTCATATTGTGATGAAAAGAATAAGAAATATTCAGTTTTGTTTATTAATTGTATTCTATGATTTATTTATGTAGAACCTTGATGTATTTTTTTTATAGAAATTCGCCAAGGGAGATAATTACTGTATTAAAATAGGAATAAATAAAAATAGAAGGTACATCATTTCATAAGACAATAAAAAGATAGATATGTCTAAATGTCCAGAATTGTATGTTCATAACGAACAAGACAAATGATTTTTGACCTAGAAAACTAGATAAGATAGAAAACATTCAAATTTCTTGTTCACTGACACTGTTTTAGTGTTTAAAAACTTTCAAAGTGTCAAGTTCGTGTTTAATAGCTTTATTTGTAGAGGAACATTTGTCTACTGAAAGCACCATCTCTTTTCAACTTATATATCATTATATGAAATATAATAAACAAAACAAACATACACCACTCACAAGATCTACAAAGACATAGTCACAGCAAATCATTAATTTTACATGTTATATGGTCAGAAGCATATAGATACGATACAAATGGCATTAAGGAGTTAATTATAGTGTAGAAATATTAAAATAACAGTAAGCAATCATTTAATATTAAACTAATTAGCAACTATAGCACATCAAGCAGAAATTAAAGCGTTAATTACATGTTTTTGCATTAGTTATTATCAATCATGTTACTGCTACCTGACAACATTATAGTAGGATTTAACATGTATGATGACCATGTCCATAACTTATGCAAATAGATGAATGTATTCGATACAATTATTATTTGAATGTCCCCACTAGCAGAGGGATTTTTGGAAACTGGGGGAATTGTGTATTTACCAAAATCGATATTTTACATGCCCCTACCGGAAGTTCACCATTTGACATGTGTTTGATTGTAAAATAAATAGTCATATGTTTAATTTTGTTGCATTCTGTTATGAATTGTTGCATTTTGGCCATAAAGGATACTTCAGAAGGAGATTCAGATGACAGAAATCATTCACAATCCTCAAAATTTGATTGTTTGAAAATTTATTTTTCAGAAAAGAAAAAAAAAATTCAAGAGTGGGGGGTTTAATAAACTAGGGTCAATCGGGTAACTGGACCCACACATATATTTTTATTGGGCCTGAACTAACAACAACCATTGAAACATAGCAGTGTATCCCAAACTCTGTGTGACCGACAAAAAATCATTCAGTCAGACAGAAATTTATAATATTTTGGTTGAATATATAGTAGAAAAGTCAAAATTTCTCTTTCGGTCAGACAAACCCTAAAACAGTTTAATACAGACTGGCATAGTCTCCTGACTTGCCAATTTACAAATCGAAATGGCTTGTTTCCATTCCCTTACAAAATTAAGCAAATGACATCTTTGTGTCGGAACCAATTTCAGGCAAATTAGTCTACTGTTTGAGGCTGTCAAAATGAAAATTGCTATTGGTCCTGGTTACTTTTGCTTCCAAATCAACTATGTAGTTAAAAAGCATTGATAACCAAAAGTTCCAATGACATTAAATGTAGTCAATGGTAGTAATAGGTAAATGAGCTGATGTAAAAAGATTTATCTGCTTGTGACCAATTAGTGTACATGTAAGTCATGTGATTATGTTTTTTTTTTATATATATATCATTACACATACCAAAGGCAATGAAATAAAAAATTATTGAATAGAAGCATGTTTTCAGCTTCTTTTTTTATAGCAGAGTTGAAATTTTGATGATTTCAAGACTCAGCAGGTGTTATTCAGCGTCCCTCAGACACACAGTTCATTCAATGCGCAAATATGAGCCTTAACAAGAACACTACATGTGTACCACAAACACGGGTTTCTTCTCCATATTACAAATCAGTGGTGAATGAATTAAAATAGCTGGAACAATAGATGGCCAAATCCATTATGTAGTTGAAGAGCATTAAAACCAAGTCTATTAAGTATGGTGGCCAGATGCAGCCATTTCGACTTTTCACGTTCTCCCCTTTCACTTTCACCGGAAATTAAAAAAGCAAAAAAGGGGAACTGGTATAGATTTTGATTTATTGATTTTCACAATTTATTGATTTTCAATTTTGCAATTAAGCATTTGCAAAGTCAAACAAGAAAACATGAACAGGTAAAATGGACGCATCTGACCACCATAATTAAGGGACAACTACTTATAACTAGATTAATGTAAAATGAACCAAAAACATTTATTATTTTAGTTTTTATGCCAACTTTACCAATGTAAATATGGCTGAATTTCTCATGTCCATTCTCTAACTTAAAGTTTGTTTAAACCAAATGTAATAAATCTTAGACACTGCCTATTTATACCACAAAACACAGATCAAGCTAAAGTTTTGTTAGCATTACTAGCACCATTCTAGAGTTTTGCCGCTTAACAAAGGGAAAAATGGCTGATTTTTTTTCATAAATTTTCATTATCTAACTTTAGTTTGCCTCAACTAAATATAATGAAACTTATACACAATGCTTATAACCACAAAACTCAGATCCAGTTTGAATTATGGATCATCACTTTTACTGTTTTAGAGTTATGTCCTTTACAAATTTTTGTTTGCCTCAACCAAAAGGTAAGAAACTTATACACAATGCTTATTTAAACAAAATACAGATCAGATACAGAAAAAAAAGACAAGTTTGAAATTTGGTTGTGTCTCTTTACTGTTACCTCAGTTATGTCCCTTTATTACTTTATTTGATATGCAAGTCAGGGCATCATCTGTGTCCTATGGACACATAACACATCTATTTCTTGATAGTCGCTTTCTTTTTTTACCCCTTTCAGATCAAACATCTCGTGATAAATCCTTAAACCAACAATTTTTTTAAATCTTGGCTTAAGTTGTTGTAATTGAAATAAAGAAAGAGATATTTCTTTTATTTAAATATTCAATGGGTCATTTCAGAGTTGTCAGACTTTTCTTTTAGATCATGCAGTTGATATAGAACAATTAAAAGATGTATGATTGCCAGTGAGACAACTCTTCATTAGAGATCAAATGATGTAATAGCTAGCATTTTTTCGTCAGGTCATGAATGACCTTACAATGTAAAAAATAAGCAAAAACTTTAACCTCCAGGTAAACCTAAAAACTTTAAAATTATATAAGGAATGTCCATACAAACTGACAATCAAACGATAATATCTATAAACATACATGTATTGAGTGGAAAACAAATATCATATTAATGACTTTGGCACAGATATATTCCAGAAGAAAATGGTAGGTTAACCATTGCTTTAATTCAGTCTGCACCAAAAACTTTTTCAACTACTAGTCCGAAGACCAATATTCTGACATTTTTCTTATTGGTCCAAACAAATTTTTGCAAAAACTTACTAGTCCGAATGAAATTTTACTAGTCTGGGGCATCGGACTAGTAGCTAACCGTGCAGACTGCCTTTATAACTAGCTTTACCTCCCACTTGTATGAGAGATCTTCATACTAAGTTCCCATATATTAACAAAATTGGTTGATTAACCCAAAAGACACAACAAGGAATGAGTCAATTATTAGCAACCCTGGGGTTTTGTAAATATCTAGTGTTGACTGATGTTTGTAGGTGGTACTTTCAATTTGTAAATATTCAGAGAGATCCATACCACATTGCAAGCTGTGAAAGGCCCAACATGACAAATGTATAGCAGTTCTAACAAGAACACTAAATTTTGTATAAGCTGCCAACTAAAAGGTCTAATTTATTCCTGCAACATCCAGGCAGGCGACTGCCAAACAGTGTCCATGCATCTTTTCATGAACTGTTCTACCAAAGCAACTCACATCTTGATTCTGATGACAAAATGGATGTCAAGTTGATATTGACGATTTTTACTTTCACCGTTCAGGAGTTCTGGTTCTTGAAAGATTGAAAAAATGGTGTTTGCAGTCATGATCATGCTTTAACTCATGAACCATTCAACCAAAGCTTTTAAAATTTTGATATATGTTGTACCTTATGAAAAATGAAGGTCAAGTTGAAGTCAAATATTGATGATTGTACATGTCACTTTTACCATTCAGGAGTTATGATCCTTGTGATATTGAAAAATGCCAGGACACAAATAAACTATGTTAAAAAATCTGGTTTTCTGTTAATCTGAAATTCATTGTTTACTTCTGTACATTATAAGAAGTCTATTTTACAAAACACTTATTTTATGCCCCTGTAGTAGCGGAGGGGCATTATGTTTTACCCTTGTCCCAAAGTTGGTTTGCGTTCTTTAACTTTAGTTTGCCTCAACCACAGGGGTTTCTGTTAAAGTTTGGCAATGGTAGCCAACAGCTTAAATTTTGTAGCCAATATATAGTTCTATACAAGAAAAGCAGAAACTTTAGGAGCCCTGGGCTGGCACACTAAATTGTAGGGGCCATTGGCGAGTGGGCCCCTACTAATTTCAAACCCTTCTCAACCATATGTTATGAAATTTTATATGCAGTGTTTATTACAGATTTAACCACAAAACACAGATCAAATTTGAATTTTGGCGGCATCATTTTAACCATTCTGCAGTTTGCACGGTTAGCCACTAGTCCGATGCCCCAGACTAGTAAAATTTCATTTGGACTAGTAAGTTTTTCCAAAACTTTGTTTGGCCAAATAAGAAAAATGCCAGAATATTGGTTTTCGGACTAGTAGTTGAAAAAGTTTTTGGTGCAGACTGATCATGATTCTAGAGGAATGTCCCTTTGCAAATGTAAAAAATTGCTGAAATTTTTCGTTTCTGTTCTCCAACTTTAGTTTGCCTCTACCATTTGTTATGAAACTTATACACTATGCTTATTACCACAAAACACAGATCAAGTTTGCATTTTGGTGGTGTCACTTTTAACCATTCTAGAGTTAAGCTCCTGTACGAATGGAAAAAATTGCTGAAGTTTTTGTTTCTGCGTTCTTTAAATTTAGTTTGCCCCAACCAAATGTTATGAAACATACACACAATGATTTTAACTTTAAAATACACATCAAGTTTAAATTTGATGATGTCACTTTTACTGTTCTAGAGTTATGCCTGTTTATAATATTGATAGAAAAATTGCTGATTTTTGTTTACGTTTTCTAACTTGAGTTCACCTCTACCAAATGTTATGAAACTTATTCACAATACTTATTACCACAAAACACAGATCAAGTACAAATTTGGGTAGCATCACTTTTATTTTTCTTCAGTTATGTCCCTTTGTAACTTTATAAGATAAGTGGGGGGATCTTCTGTGTCCCATGGACACAATTCCCATTTATTTAATTGCAGATTTGAAAAGCCAGGGGGAGAAACTTAATTTGCCAATAGAAAAGCAAAAGAATCCATTTTGGAAAAAATAATTGTTAAATGATCCCATTTTGTTGAATGTGAATTTCAATAATTAATTTTCAGATTTTTGGCAACAGAAATTTCTATTTAGCTATAAATTGTTACCTCCAACAGGGGCATGTGAAATAATTGAACTGATTTTTGACAATAAAAAAATGCGCACCCAATGTCCTCTTTTTGTAGGACTAAACTGGAATTACACTTGTAATTTTTTGTTACCCCAAAAAGTTTTAAAGAATGTACATTGTATCTGCAAATTTTTCCTATTATTGCATTGCATAGGGGGTAAGAACAATTTAGAATTGTTTTATAACTGGTTTTGATGGAATATTTTTCGAATTGCTTCTGAAAAATCCACAATTTATTTTTTTCAATTAGAATTTTTGATATACAATTATACATAATAGAAAGCTCTAAAAAATTTGGAGCAAGAAATATATGAAGTACTGAATTGGAGTTAAATAAAATATATTTACTTTTTTTTCTTAAACAAAATCCAAAGGAATCCTTTCAACAAAGGAGAAAGCAGACCACCAAGGCTAAATAAAAAAAGTTGTGTGTTTCCTTTTACCCTACCTTCCCTATTTTCAAAAATAAAAAATAGCCTACCTTAAAGTTTTTTTGGTCATTTTTCAATGAGCACTATTTAAGTCAGAATGTCCATCCCATACACTCAATGAAACAAAAATGGTAAAATATAAAAAAAATCTGTACCTACATGTACCCTCCTTTTTTTAGCCCAACCATAATAAAGAAAAGAAAAACACTTCTAGAGATCCCCATTAGATTAATTCAGAGTTTTGTGTTTCATTTTCTGTTTGCTTATATTAAATATATTTATAGAAACTTTTTTTAGGTACTTATACATACCTCCTTTTAGTTCATAAAATTCAAATCGCATGAGCTGTTGATTATCAAAATATTGTAAATAATTATTTATTCGTTATCTAACAAAATATTCAAATTTGTTATAAATACCTGATAAGTGTAATTCAAACTATTTCTAAACAAAATGTTTACATTTTATTTATATATCAGAGCATCTTAACAGCTTTCCTAAGTAAATTAACTGGAAAAATGGTTATTACATAATGTCACACACCCTTAGGGAGCCTCTATATCTCCTCTAGACTTCTCATTACATATTGACCAGACAACATTTTACATCCAGATAATGGATGTAAGAAGGAATCTGATTGGCTGATAACAGTCAGTAACCTCAGGCACATATCATCTTTGATCCAATTATGGCTCCTCTGTCACTGTGTTGTCAGGTGCTTTGCTGTAAATTTTACAGGGACATAAAGTGACCTGAAGTGTCCTTAATTTAACACCTTCAGTGCCCTGTATTGGACCATTATTTGTTATGGATTATTTTCTTGTGCAAAAAGGGCTCATTAAGGATGTGAATAATTTGACTGTCTACCATGGAGGTCATTTGAGTTCACAGCACCATAATATGGTCTTACTTCCTTTATGATGGATTTTAAGTGAAGGCCTGGGATCCTTGCAATAGTTTGTTTATTTGTTATTATTGTTGATATTTTATAGAGTCTATTGATATTTACACTGTGCAATAGTATTTCTTTGGTGTTCTCAACAAATCAAGATATTATATAAAACATATCTGATGCATTTTGTGTTCATATGGATATCAGGACTGGCATGTTTTAAAAGTTGCATATAATTAGTGAAAAAAATTGTTTGTCTGCATCAGAAAAACATTGACATACTTTGACAGGACAAGTAAGGATATAAAATTTAATTCTAATGGTTCATGAGGAAAGTGGTGAAAACAAATTATTGGTCATGGATAGTGCCATGGATGATCGTATGTTGTCAAACCGTGGGCACTGGCTAAGACAGGAACAGGAGTACCATTTACAAGCCATGCGTCTCAAACGTTAGTATACAAATTACTATTCTTTTTGTGTTTATGGTTTATACATCACTTGTAGGGTATGCATGTTAGATGTACAGTCATACCTATGTAGGTGTCCTTGACCAAGATATTGAAATAAATAGCCTCTGCTAAGTGACCAAAATCTTTTTTGAATGGGACTATACAAATTTATAATGGGAGATCGAAAGGTTTAAATTGCTCATCATAGAATCAGTCAAAATGTTGTGTATTTAGGAAATCAGGTATCTAGATTAAGATTAATAGTTACCTCATCTTAGGGGATAAGTAAGGAGAACTTACTTATCTATTAATCATCACATATAAATGACAAAAACAAATACATAAACAACAACACCCTTCAATCCATTCAAGATTGACAGCAGACACAAGTTGTCAAATTCTTGTACATGACAGAAAACTCCCCTGACAAATATTTATTTCATCTGATTAACCCCAGGGATTTTAATTGTAACATAGAATATAAGTTGCCCTGTGGGGGACCTCCTCAGTCAGCTGATTCATGTACCAGCTGTGTATATATGACTGGTAACATACCACACATACTTTAGTTGGGATGCTCTGATGTCAGATAGTACATCAATACTTTTTTGCAATAGATATAATGTTATCCAGGCATTATTTTTGTTTTCTTGTCTAGACAATCAATTCTAAACCTTAAAATTTAACTTTTACTGTTCATATTTCAATATGAATGTTTCAGTTCATTAGTCAAGAGTAAGACAATACACATGTTTAAAGAATGTCACAGTCTACAATACTGGAATAATCTGGCTTCTTTTGAACATCAGTAATGTAAAGTAAGGAGACACTGAATTCAAAATACAAATCTGAATGACCTTTTTAAACTGCTGAAGATTTAAATTTGACCATTGAACTGAAATAACTACCTACAATTGGCCATAGATGAAGTAATGCTTGGTCAATCTTTATCAAAGGAGCCATGAAATTTCCCATGTGAAAACATTGTATTTTCTTTGTGATTTCACTTAAATTATGTACAAAGTAGTTAAATTAAGTTTATAATTTGTATTGTGGGAAACTCAGTGCTCATTCATGTGTAGCCAGCTGTAAACAATATGATGGAAGATATCTGAATATGTATGGCATGTAAGGAATGTAGAACCAGGAAATATCCTGTCTTTATTAGAGATAAACAAGAATGTAATTTTGATATATTATGTAAACTCAAGAATTTAAGGTCAGGTATTGTTTTTAAGACCTTTTCTGTCTTTATAAATTATACCTGTTAAAGCTGCAGACTGGTTGACAAATAAATAATGCAGTTAGATTGACTTTTTAAATGCAAGATCATAAAGAGCCTATAGTATAATCCCTTCATTATCTTGTGGTTTGCACTGTACAAACATTGCTGGACAAATTATCAGGTTTTGAATAAACAATCACATGCAAAACTTTACGTCCACTACATGATCTTGAATGGTTTTAAAAGTTCCTCTTTTGGACTAAACATATCAAAACATAATCTATAAGGCCACACCAATTTAATTTCTTGTTCTACGGATTTTTGGACTCCAAAAATTGGGGCGAGCGAGCGATTTGAAAATTTTAATAAAAAAATATTTAATTTGCAAATTTTGGAGGCGAAGCTTAAAAAGTAGAGGCGAGCGATTATAATTTTTTTTTGTAAACATTAAATAGTAGGTTTTGACTATATTAAAACTTGATTTATCACTTGTACCTTGACATTTCTTTAATTTATGGAAGTATTTTTTCCCTGTTCAACAAGAAATATTTGAATAATTAAATCTGGTCTATGTATGTGTGACTGACACTGAGACAATTCTCCATCAAAGTCATAATCATGTTCAGAACAACCCCTTAATGTTATGAATATCCCTTTTATGAGGGGTCATAATATTAAAGTTATAATATTTTTTTTTTGTAAAGTACAAAAGGGCTTATATTTTCCCAAAGAACTATAATATTTGGTATTAAATGGTCAAAAGAATTTTGTAATTTTCCTGGACTTTAACCATGTTAACACATTTACTTGAACAGTTTAATATTTATTCAAAATAAGTGGACCCATCCCTCTTTTAGAAAAATTGTTTAAAATATAATGTATTTCTCCTCTTTTTGAGTAAAAAATTCTAAGTTGTCAAAGGTTTTGTATAATAGCACTGTACAAATCCTTAGTATTCCTATTTTCTTTTCTACAACAGACTGAACAGTAAACATGGTAAAATGACCCCTTCAAGGCCCTTGTCTGAGGGAGGATTGGTCCCAACCTGATAATAACAAACATAGGTCAAAGTACGGCCTTTTACACAGTGATTTGATCAAGACCAACCAGCAAGCTATAAGGGACCAAAACTTAGAATGGTACACAATTCGAACAGGAAAACCAACGATCTAAATTATATTTCCAAACGGGAAAATACCAATGAACCACATCAACAAACGATAACTGCTGAACGACAGGTCTCTGAATCAACCAGGACAGGTGCACAAACCTGCAGCGGGTATGACCGTCACCATACATTATAATTGCAGTTGAAGGCAAATCCTTCAGAAGTTCTTTGTACTTTATTTTAACAACGAACATTTTTTTATATAGGGAATATAAGTTAGGGGGAAAGAAACCAACGTTTTGTTCTGTACTGGTATTTCTATTTATATCGGAGCACTCCCACTTGGAATAAATTTGTTTCATGCTGAACCAAATATTCTCGCAGATATTTACAGTGTTGTAGGCTGCTGATAAGTTTAAAATCGTTATATAAAACCTAGACTGTGATTTTAATAAACAAATGTTGAGATCTTTATATAATATTTACAAAAAAACGGTGCGGGAAATGGACATGATTTCATTTCCGGATGCGGGAAGCGGGAATATAATAAAAATAAAAAAAATCTGTTTTGAAAAAAATAGGTGCGGGCGGGTCCGTCGAACAAGGAATCAAATTGGTGTGGCCTAAAATGTGAATATTTCCAAAAACTCGTACAACCATAACTATTTTTTTTCTAATTGAATAAATGACATACTTATAATCAGAATTCGAACCATCAAATTTTGTATTTTCAACACCAGAAATTCTATTCGAACATCATATACATTTTCCAAAGTTTTTCTAAATCTTCAAATTCTCTACATTATATAATGATTATATTAATTGCCAAGTTCAAAAACCTTGACTACTGGAGTACAATACCTTTCATTTGGGAACCATTAGTCTAGAGGTACATTGTATGCACCGTTGATAGTAAATTAAAGTAAAAAGCACAGAATTAGCTCCAATTGATTCATGAAGCAAAGTTTTACACATTTATTACCTCATATTGCCCATAACTTTTATTTTACACACTTTTATTTTGATAACTTTTCAGACCCAATATATATATACGTTTAGTTTTACTTTTTGCAAAATGTGACTTGAAACGAGAGTTGTCTCATTGGCACTCATGCCACATCTTATATCTATATTTTTCTTTAGGTTAGTCTCAAACATAAGTTTGATCAACTGAATCAAATGCTCTGACTGAACTTTTTGAAATAAATTAATTTTTTTTGGGATTTAATCTTGTCGGTCTCATAGATCAGTCTACTTTTATTCGATAAATCTTTGACTTATTTTACATGTACATGTATTGGTTTTGAAATGGTGGTTTAAGTGTACAAATTTCATTTCCCCCTGAGACAGCTGTTTTCATTGTTGGTAGTTATGTTCATTCCTTGTTTATATTAAGTAAAACCAGATATTGAACTAATTGAAGGGCCTTAAATGTTAGTCCATGAAAAAGTTGTATATCCTGATCTGAACATTGTGGAATCATTTCTTGCTAGGTTGCACTCTCTTAAAAGTTCAAGTTGAAGCTTCTTTTGGGATGTACATGTATCATTTCTTTTTATATAGGTATGAAATATTTCACCTTGTCTTGAACAAACATCAAATATTTGCCACTGGACCTCAAGCAAACAACTCTAGGCTTTACCTCTGTTTTTCTATTTCAATCTTAATGATTTAAAGATAATAGTTTACATAGTACATTTAGTAATGGACTTCTCATTGTTTAAAAGTGACATTATTGGGAACTACATCAGTACATGTATGTATTGTACTTTGTATAGTCCCCAGTTATCTGACCACTGGTCATACATTTGTAATTAAATGTTTAAAAATGGAAGTAGGAAAGTCAATGCAAATTCTACTTTGTTTTAGAAGTCCATTTCAATTTTGGATTTTTTTCATACTTTTCATTTTATAGAATAATGGGTCATTATTTACCTTACAAGTAAACTTTAAAAAGATTCTTTGTTAAAAAAAGTTGTGTATACATTTTTTGTATCATTATAAATTTACATTTATACATGCAGTCAATAAATTAAAAAAAATCTTTACTTCCAAATGCCAGAATTAAGAAATCAGAGTGTGAACTAGTTCATTTATATTGTCACAATGAAATACTATAGATTAAGATTTACTGGTAATAAGATGTGGAATGAGTGCCAACCAGATAACTCAATCCATGTAAGTTTTTCATCTTCTGAGCGACAGTCAATTGTGGGACTTCATTGACTTTATAATGCACATACTGGTACAAATGACAATCTTTTTTAAAGGAAGGGCTATGTTGACTGAAAGAAAATTGGTACTGAATACTTTCTTTTCGTGATATTGGCATCCCACTCCAAATTAAAGAAACCTTTTTTGGCCCACAGGTCCAAAGCATCTTTCTTTTACTCTGACTGAATTTACATCTGAATGGACTTGAATAAGGCCCTAAAAACAATTATTTTACGGTTTCTTCGTTCAGAAGAAAAGCATGTGTAGGATTTAAAAATTGTTTTGATTCTAATTATGTTTCCTTCTGGTAACCTTCCTTTAGGTCCCAAATATATAGAAAGTGCCAATACACACTCTGTTCCTTCTGTAACCTTCCTTTAGGTCCCAAATATATAGAAAGTGCCAATACACACTCTGTTCCTTCTGTAACCTTCCTTTAGGTTCCAAATATATAGAAAGTGCCAATACACACTCTGTTCCTTCTGTAACCTTCCTTTAGGTCCCAAATATATAGTAAGTGCCAATACACACTCTGAGAAGGCATAGAAAGGGTAGGTCTTGTTTAGTTAAAACAATATTTTATTCAATTATATAGAAATAGATTGGGTAACAGGCAAAACCTATGTTATCTCTCTCCATGATTGGAAGGTAAACCTTTCACCAGATTGTTTATTTTTGCCTTATTAGTAATATTACACATGTACATGTAGGATATATATAAAAAAGATAGGGTTGTTTGACCTGTGGATAAATGGGATTGTGTATCTAGGTTTAGTCATCTTTGAAACTGAAAACCAACATTGTTGCAAATAAGATATGTGTCTATTGTGGCAATCTATGCAATTCTCCATCTAAATTTAAATTAGACAATGTATACTGTACTGATGTAATCTTAGGGTCATTTGATTATGTAAAACTTAATCAAGTGATAATCTTATGTTTTTTCTTACTCTTCTTACTCTTACAAGAAAGTTGAAGTGTATATGATGATGCTGAAATCTGGTTTTTACAGTTTTATTTTTAGATCTTATGTGATAAGAATAAGATTGTTATTTTTTATACTATAAAAAAAAAAGATGTGTTGTGAATTGCCAATGAGACAGGACCAAATGAATTAGAAGTAAAAAATTAAGGTCACTCAGTCATTGTACAGCCTTGATAACTTACATGAGATCAAATGATTTAGTTCCTCTTATGCTAAATACTATGTTGGAAAACACCTAAATGACAAAAAAAAAATTTGTAATTAAATTGTTGAATAATAATGGATAACTAAGCATATTTCTGTTAAATGGATCTAAGAATTCCAAGTTTAATACTGTTGATAACAAACAATGAATGTATGACTGAAATATCTGACGCTAATTTTACCCATCTAAAATAAAGTTTGATTACAACACTCATGACAAATAAGTTAGCTATTTTGAATTTCCCACCACAAACAATGACCCATAACACCCTTATCATGTGATCAAAGAATCTGTGTAGGTATTACTATTAATAGGTATTGTGCCTGGCAACAAATGGGTCAGTGATTGTAACCTTTCATCTGATTGGCTGACAGTATTAAAATTAGCAGATTGTGATCATGTGATGTAAACAAAAACAGCTGATAACAGCATGGCCGTTTAAATGGAATAACAATGGAGAAATATTATATGAAATTATGGTGTGTGAAGGATTAACTAGTTATTCTTGTTTTGGACCAAATGAAAGTATGTTAACTTGTTAATATCGAAGTTTATCTTCCTACATTTCTTTAAACAATTGACCATATGTGTGTGTATATCTGGAGGTTTTATTATGTAGGAAGTTATATGAAGATTAATCTCTATCTTTTCCTTATGTACTCTCTTTGTTTCTCAAAAGAACAATTTATTGTTATGTCCTTAAAGTTACTTCCTCCAGGAAGTCCTTACATGTATTAGAAGATTATGATTCTTACTGGTATCTTTAGAGATTATGTTTTAGAAAGGTCTGTTTACAATGTATTACATTGTTCTTGTATATATATGATACATAATGTATGAGGTTGATTACAGCTATTTGCAAATCAAAGTGTGAGCACAATATTTAATCGGAAATGATTTTGTTATTTTTTCTACTTTCAATTTTGACAAATGAAGACCATGAGCACCAAATTTCTATTTTCATATATATACTTTAATTTTCACGTGTCAAAGGTCTTTATAATCTACATATGCACTATTTATAACTTGCATTAGATACAAATGTAATGTAAAGCATGCATCCTTTGTTATTTACCAAAGTAAAATGTATTTTACACGAAAGTTGAAATTAAACGTCTGTCCCTTGATATCTGTTGTTGGTTCATATAGTATTTATTATTATACATGTGTATATTGTTTTAAAGATCTGGATTTTGACATACATATAAAACCTGAGGAACAAGATAGAATTTTATACCTGCTTTTACACTTTGAAACACCTCAATTCTCAGTCCTCGTCCTATGTAAAAATAAATAAGAAAACTATGGTTACTCTACAAAAGATGTGAACTTTTTGTAGTATTTACTTTACTTATACAAGGAAGATTTAATAGTCGCAATCCTTTTAGTTTCTGGTCCTCATGTAGAATTTCAAGAAAAAAGGGGGGGAGGGGGAATATCTAGCCAATTCTGTAATAAAAAATCAACAAAATTCAAAACCAATTTGTTGGATAAATAGGATTTAATTTTAGATAAACAGCATTTTACACTTCTTATTTTAGCTATCTCCAAAAAAAAATGTATACATTATAATCACATATATGTACATGTACATGTATGTAACTATGCAGCTTATAAAATTTCTCTTGAAGTTATTAATGAATATGAGAAAATGTGTTGCCTCAGCTGCTGAGGAGAACAATATGTTACATTTGTTTAAGTCATTGAAAATCCTCTTAAACTGCCTTCAAGTGCCAAAATGGTGAAGAGGCTAAGTGAAAAATCATTCAGAAAATCTATTTATAACTTTAACTATTTCTAATCGCCTTTGAATGAGATTTTTTGTGAAATTATGAATGACTTGGATGAGGGAGGCGTTAAGGGAGTTAGTAACAATGAGAGTCTATGTATATTCATAGATATGTAAGTATGATCTAAGGCCAATGGCAGAGGAGATTAGCTCTGATGAACCAATAGCAAACAACCAAGGCATGAATAATTTTACCTATAAACAACATTCCCAGATGGTGTTACTAATTATAGACTCAGTAAAATGTGAACTTTGATGTTGCAAATAGAATGATAAACTGAAGATTGAGAAAAATGAAATGTAATAAATTAAAAACTTACATGCTAAAAATAAATAAAAGAAGTAAAAATTCTAAGATTGATAATCATTTTGATGCAAAATTATGTAATGTTTTGACGTCATGTATATATTTAACAGACTGAAGATGTAGATATAGAAAATGTTAGGGGAATTGAAATTCATTAACTACAAGGAATTGAAATTAATCAACTACAAGATGTTGACTGAATGAATATTTATTTATATTGATCTATATATTAAAATAGTAATGTGATACAAAGTACATGATAATGTTCATATCAAATTAAATTTTATCAAGGTTATCTATGAAAACACCTTATTTAATTCTCATATTTCCATCTGCAACAAGTAAAAACCTGAATTAATCAAAGATAAAAAAAAATCATTAAATTGATACATAATTGATTAAGGTGACCTTTAACCTTTACCTGTAAATCATTTAATTCAGATTTGAACTTGTTCAACTTGATACCCATAATGCTTTGTTTTGTTTTTATTGTGGAAGTTT
This sequence comes from Mytilus edulis, assembly GCA_019925275.1. Lineage (NCBI taxonomy): Eukaryota > Metazoa > Mollusca > Bivalvia > Mytilida > Mytilidae > Mytilus > Mytilus edulis. The sequence goes on from CM034352.1 coordinate 95,111,967, forward strand.
TGTTATATTGGTGATGAAAATTTGTGAATTAATGGAAAAAGAAAAAAAGGATAAACAATTGGAGCTGTTGTAAATTTTTGTGTCACCTAAATTATGGTGATAATATAGTCTGATACATTTAAATACTTTACTTAAAAAATGAGGGAAGATTGTATACATGTTAGATCATGCTTTTCCCACCTGTGATTTTTACCTGGAGTTGATGAATTTTTATAAAAAGGATATATTTTCACTGGTGTAAAGGTAGGAATTTTGTTAAAAATGTCAATTTCTGTTAACTCAACAAATAATTAATTACAGGTAAAATATGTTAAAAGGTGTATATGTTAATTATGTATCACAGGTGTTCTTCATTCATGTCTAAACCATTGAAGTGAAACACAGTGGGTATTCTAACAATACATACAAATACATAACACATTCTCAACATATCGTGTCTTTTGAAATGGCTATTTTACATGGTAACATACAAATGTTTTAAGAGACGGTTTTAGTTAAACGTGAAGGCATGCATAGGATGAATGGGGTACCTTGTTAATGCAACAGAGAAACTTGTCTTGAACATACACTCTCCCAAGTCTCATACTGTTTCTGCAAAAATACATACACTACAAGTTCTGCATTTTCAGTGTAGAAACTCTAATTTATGAATTTTGCTAAAATATTGAAAAGTTCATTAATTGAGATCAATTGTAGCAATTTTCCAAGGCACCAAACTAATAGCTATCATATATTCAGGGAAATTGTTAACCAAAAGATTTTATGTAATCATTTGTGCTTGGTGATATTTTTATATCCCGAACAGGACATTGTAGCCCATTTCGGTGATTGTCCCCAAACGGCTGATATAAATTGGACTATCCAAATACATGTATATTGCTGTCCTATTAGTGTTTATCTATGGGTGGCAAAAGTTTCAGATACACTTTAGATTTTTTAACTGCTGTGCTGTTGCTTTTATCATATGCTCATCAATCTTCTCAGGCTGAAACAGTAGAGTTTACAAAAGGAAAGAAGACTATGTTTATCAGTGTATTGTAAAAATTAACTTTTTATATTGCAGGTCAGCTGTCTAAAGTTCGTCATGACCCAGGCATGGTTTACAGGCAGCTAGCAGGAGCAGCCGACCATATTGAAATCATGGCTGATGCCCTGCAGCAACAGCAAGACGTAGCAGCCATGCAGAACAGAATACCAATGACCTTCCGAGAACCCAGCAATGCTCCACTTCGAAAACTTAGTGTAGATCTGATAAAGACCTACAAACACATAAATGAAGTAGGTATTTCTGTACATGGCTCGTAATTGTGTTTCTTGTTTGCAAGAGCTCAACTATAGGACATGCATCTTCTTTAAATATTCTAGTTTTAGAGTTCTGTAAATTCAAAATTTTGCATGCTTTTATTATTGCAATTTTTAAAGAATGCACATAAATGCAAGATATCTGGAAAATTTTAATACAGATAACAAAAAATTAACATGTATGTATCAAATATCAGAATGCAAGTTTTGTAATTATTGCAATTTTCACCCAGTTGCATTTTTTGGAATAATAAAAACCTTGCAATAATTTCTGAATTTACAGTAAATATGAATGTAAGAACAAAAATCACAAATTGATTCATTAAAAAATTCACAATTTAGCTCTGTCAGGAAATGTTAACTATAATCCCCATGAATCATGGAACACATAGTACAATTTGCATTGATAATGAAGAAAAAAATGACTGGAATAAAGAAATTGACCCTTGGAAACCAAATTTCTACACTGTATTACTCTGTTTGAACCACATATTCAGGACAAGTTGTTGACTGGCCATTGCTTAAATAGATTGATACTACATGTACAAAATTGTCCTTTTTTGTTGACAATATTCAAACATCATGTGTCCCAGCCTCCCAATAGGTCAGTAAAAAGCTTCTTTTGGTTCAGATCATGTTAAACATCTACATACATGTATTTTAGTTTGGTAAATAACAAACTGCGTTGGCATCTTGCATAATCTTAAAAACATCATCCCTATTTTCAACACAGTTTAGGGTTTTCATCAATGTTCACACTGTACTGGAAAAAAACTTTTCATGCCAATGTTTGCCCTGGTTCTTATACTAATGGGGGTTGGTAGTGTATATCAGTTAGAACTATCGAATAAGCTTGTACGGGCCTCTGGATATTCCTAAGCACATTTTAATTAATACAAAAACAAAATTAAATCTGTCTGCATCACAAAATGATTCTCTGTATGCAACTAGTAGTTATTAAGCATATTGACTTTGTTAACAAGATACACGGATCAGACAAAGTTTTACAAATTTGTACTGTTTTATCTTATAGTTTGAATACTTCATGTTCCTTTGCCTCAAGTTCAATACAAATGTAGGATTAAGGAAATTCTAAATATTTGAAATATCTATTACACAATGCACCAGTTCATGAATTGCAATGTACTTGTGATTACTAATGACATCCATTTGATATCAAGATTACATAATGTAGTTCTAGAACTGAGCTAATTATAAAACACACACAAAAATGCAAGATTATTATGTAATCTTGAAATGTTACTGGGTCTATAGCTGTTAGCTTTGTATGTGTTTTTTTCTTCAATTATTTCATGTTAAAAGACAGAAACAGGAATTTTTTGGAAAGTTTGTTTAAAGAACATAAAATAACTGAGTATTGTAAAAATGTCGGGTAAAGAAATTGGGAAAAAAATCAAACCTATGTTAATATAAAGATAGGGACCTGAAAGATTTTTTTTCTTCTAAATAGAGCTTTGGGCACTTAATTTGAAAAAGTAATTCAGTAGATGATAGTTAATAACCTAGTAATGTTTTATTGAGTGAGGTACCTCTTATGTTTATTGCTGATCAATATTGTCTGCTGTTGGAATGTGTTTCCATGGCAACCAGACTACACAGACGAGATTTTTAGAAAATGGCAAAATATGTGAATGTGATAGGTTTATAATAATCCTCTGTCGACACCATATACATTTAAATGTTAAGTAGAATGTCCAGCATATATTACTTTTTGCACAAATGTACCGTTCATTATTTTCAGAAATAAAAAAAAAAAAAACTAAAAAATATAACATGTTTGATCAGATATATTTAGAGAGTATTATTATGTAATTTTCCTGCTGTCATTTAATTGTTAGAAGACAATAAAATTGCGTAAAAAAAAAGCAAATATTGGTTTTTAAGCCTTTTCATTGAGATTACCTTTGCATGCTTGCACAGGTTAAACAGGAAAATGATAAAATTTGCATATCAGATACTTGCATATTCATGCATTGATATTTGAAGGTCAAAACAGTTTATCTTGCAAAATAGCTGTCAAAATTATTCTGAATCATGAAAAGGAAATTTCTTCCAAAATGTTTTTTTTTTTTTTTTTTTTAACAAGGAAGATTGAACGAAATTCTTTTTGTTTATTATACAGTGTAACTCCCTTTGATTAACTGCCAAAATTAATGAGATTTCATAAATAAATTAGTATTCATTTGTTAATTATACAGCATTAAAACACACAATCAAAGACAATATTTTGATTAGGATATTGATTAGGTGACAGACTTGATTTACCTGTGTTCAATTAATGTCATATGTCATATGATGTACTCTAGCTGGTGACAATTAATCATTTTAAAAAGAAGAAAAAAAACCAAAACACAACGTATTTATAGAAAACTAACTTAAATCATCCATATGAAGATTATAATAATACCATGTTTTAATAGGAGCTGAAGCTTTCTCAGTAGCTTTCTACTTCATGTCAGTTATTGATGATATCAATAAAGCGGGGAATCTATCTTTTCAAAATGAGCCTGTTCTTCAAAAAATAAGGAAAATATTGATAATAGAGTATGGTGTTCTATGTGCAAATATTTTATAAATATAAAATAGCCTTACGGGGAATTTGTAGTGGAAAACAGAAACAAGGATATATTAATATAAGGTTCATTGTTTACATTAACATATATTTTATTTCTAATGCATTCTAGGAAATGCAATAAAAGGATGTTCCAAGAATGCATAATAATATTTAAAAAGAAATGCAAGTGTTTGTTGACTTTTCAATTGTATAAATTTTGACCAATATTTTATAAGACACCCCTAATTTTGCATGCATGTTTTCTTATATTTTAAATATAAATTAAGCTACTATCAAGATACATTACGAATTTGTTAATTTTGTTTTTTGGTCATAGTCTCTCATTGAATATTTCATTATATTGAAGGTTTACTATGCAAAGAAGAAGCGAAGAGCACAGGGCCATGGAGATGAAAGCAGCACGAAAAAGGGCAAAGTAAACGTGCATATTTATAATGATGGTTATGATGATGCTAATCACGATTATATAGTCAATCCTGGAGAAAAATGGATGGACCGATATGAAATTGATTCTTTAATTGGCAAAGGATCTTTTGGTCAGGTAAGCAGTTTAAGAAAAGAAAAAAAGAATCTAAATAGTATGACTAGAAAAAGTTATAACAATCAAGCTGCATTGTACATGTAGTAGGTCTTGAGGCACACAGTAAACAAGAATGTGTCCTCAGTACACGAATGCCCCACTCGCACTTTCATTTTCTATGTTCAGTGGACCGTGACATTGGGATAAAAACTCTAAATTTGCATTAAAATTAGAAAGATCATATCATAGGAAACATGTGTACTAAGTTTGAAGTTGAGTGGACTTCAACTTCATCAAAAACTACCTTGACCAAAAACTTTAACCTGAAGCGGGACAGACGGACAAACGGACGGACGCACAGACCAGAAAACATAATGCACCTCTACTATTGTAGGTGGGGCATAAAAAATGAATACATGCATATATTTTCATCAAATAGTTTTCAAAACTCTGTAGTTAAATAGGAGAAAAAAGATGATTGCTTCAAAATTTATCCTGTAAGTCTTATCTGAAAAAAGGGAAACAAGGGGAGGGGGCAGAACACATTCAATATTTATTTTTAAAAAATCAAAGAAATTTGAATGATCACAGGTGGTTTTAACTTTTCTCTATTATATTGACCTTGTACAAAGAATTGAAGAGTAGAATATAAGGAGTTCTATTATATTGTTAGTAGTCATAGACAACAGATCAACACCAGAGGACCCAGGGGATCATTTGAATCCTATATTAATTTGATTGGCATCTTTCGTAAGTGGAAAGAACAGTGTGCTTCATTGGTTAAAGATATTTATTGCTTCAACCAATGAGAGTTATGGTATCAATACCGTTAATTGTAGAACAGTTGATGTTTGTGAAATGTTTGTAAACAGGAGATTCCCAAGATAACTGTTATATTATATAGCAGTAGATTATGTATCCATACAAAGTTATGTATTTGTGGTGCAGGAAAAATAGAAATTATTGATGTCGTAAGATATCAATCAACCTTTAATTTATATATAAAAAATCAACAGTTGAAAAAATATCTCAAGCAGTACATTTTGTATGAAACACTGAGTGTGGGTCCTGCATACCAAAATATTTTTCTTTCGTAAATATGGTTGAAAGATTGAAAGACATCCATCATTTTCAACCAAATCACATATAATTTAGAAAATGGGTTTCATTACAATTAATATAAAAAAAAAATCAAGAAAGGATTAATATCCTACTATTTTATTAATAAATTAAAAATAGGTCACAAATTTTTTTTATGATAAATTTCCATTGTAGAAAAAAAACTTCGTCTTAAAATCATGTATTCAACAGCCATGTATAACTATATCCATTATAAATTCCAGGTAGTAAAAGCCTTTGACCATGGAGACCAGGAGCAAGTGGCAATCAAGATAATAAAGAACAAAAAACCTTTCCTCAACCAGGCCCAAATAGAAGTCAAATTGTTAGAGTTAATGAATAAACATGATAAAGAAAACAAGTACTATATAGGTAAGTTTGATTTAATTCAGGGTAGAAAAAAAAACAGGTGTATAAATTTATAGTTAAACTGTCACAAGCTGTTTCACCTCTTGATTTTAATTGCTCGAGTTATAGCTTGACACCTACACTTAAATCAAAGGCACGATAGAAATATAAAAATGTATGAGAATCAATACAACAAAAAAGATACACCAAATACAGAAAAACAAAACTAATAATGAATATCTACTGCCAGAAATCACACAATACCTATATATCAGTGACAATATGAAGTTTTAAAAACTGAAGGCCTGAACACGGTGGTTATACATAATAAAGCCCTTTTTGATCAAGCATTAAACTTCCATTCTATTCAAGCATTATATGAACACTATTTGGAACCAGATTTATCAAACCTAGTTTTGCCAGCTGCCAATTCTAAAAACATAAAAATGAATGACAACTTATTGTTGCTGTGAGTTGTGAGAAATATGATGATATTTCTTATAATATTGTAAAGATGATTTGTGTTAAAATATTTGTATTGTGAAGTTGGAAGCAGAGTTCGTGAAATTTTTTTCCCTGGTGGTCCTTGAAGAAATCCACTGTCCTCACTATTAATTCTATTGAAAAATACTAAAATTGTGTCAGTCCCACGCAAATTTTGGTGGAAAATCTGAGGACTGACACTTTACGTGATGGAAAGAGGGAATTAAGTTATCTATACCAATATGGGCCTTCCTATACATTTGTATTTGAGCATGACCTACATAATTCATGATTAAAAATTATGTTTCTTTATTTTTCAGTAAAATTGAAGAGACATTTCATGTTTAGGAACCATTTATGTTTAGTGTTTGAACTTCTATCATACAACTTGTATGACTTATTACGGAACACAAACTTTAGAGGTGTTTCATTAAATTTGACTCGTAAATTTGCTCAACAATTGTGTACAGCTTTGCTGTTTCTAGCGACTCCTGAACTAAATATTATTCACTGTGACTTGAAACCAGAGAATATACTTCTGTGTAATCCTAAACGTAGTGCAATCAAGATAGTGGATTTTGGAAGTTCTTGTCAATTAGGTCAAAGGGTAAGTTATTTATTTACTTACATTAAAATAATTAACATTTGCAGACAGAACAAATTTCATGCATAATGTTTGTTTTTTTTTTAATTTCAAAAATGGACAACTATGGACCATACTTTGACCTATAATGGTTTACCTTTACAAATTGTGACTTGGATGGAGATTTGTCTCATTGGCGCTCATACCATATCTTCTTATATCTATGGACAGTAAAACAAAGCACATATGAATTAATGCTCACCCCAAAAAAAAATGGAACATATAGATATGACATCATATGAATAGATAAATCAAAAAATCAGTCTATCCATCCGTTTTCAATTCAGATGAAACATAGATATTTGAAATATTTACATAAAAATTTACACAAGACATAAATAGGATTTTGTTGATTATACAAATGTATCTTTAATCAAAATAAACAAGTTAAAATATTTTGCATACTAGATACAACTGGTTGGGGGGGGGGGGGGGGAGGGAATCGCAAACATTTACCATGATATAAGAATACTTTGATCTGGTTGGAAAAAAGTGGATGAATTCAGTATCTTTACTTTGTTTTGATGTGCAAGAAGAATTACTAATGTTATGTTTTTATATTCAGATTTATCAGTATATACAGAGCAGATTTTACAGATCCCCCGAAGTGTTACTAGGCATTCCATATGATTTAGCTATAGATATGTGGTCATTAGGTTGTATATTAGTAGAAATGCACACAGGGGAACCATTGTTTGCTGGTTCAAATGAGGTAATTGTAACATACAATAAAAGGGAGATAAATCTTTATTTTTTTATGAAATTTTAAAAGTGTATATTAAAAGTAATTCCAAAATTTGACCTTTGCTTTTGAATATTTCATGGATAAGATAATTCAAAAAGTTTGGTCTTTGCTTTTGAATATTTCATGGATAAGATAATTCAAAAAGTTTGGTCTTTGCTTTTGAATATTTCATGGATAAGATAATTTAAAAAGTTTGGTCTTTGCTTTTGAATATTTCATGGATAAGATAATTCAAAAAGTTTGGTCTTTGCTTTTGAATTTTTCATGGATAAGATAATTCAAAAAGTTTGGTCTTTGCTTTTGAATATTTCATGGATAAGATAATTCAAAAAGTTTGGTCTTTGCTTTTGAATATTTCATGGATAAGATAATTTAAAAAGTTTGGTCTTTGCTTTTGAATATTTCATGGATAAGATAATTCAAAAAGTTTGGTCTTTGCTTTTGAATATTTCATGGATAAGATAATTCAAAAAGTTTGGCCTTTACTTTTGAATATTTCATGGATTTTAACTTCCTCAGAACATGACTGTTACTAGAACTCAGTTATGTGATCCATATTTGAATGAAAAAAATTTTTTTCTTCTGAAATGTAATTCATTTATTGGTGACGCTTCAAGACTTTACTTGAGTTGACCTAATTTTCATCTGAGTAGCAATAAGATTATCACAAGAAAAATTCAAATAGAAAATTCTTCAAAGTAATCAGTAACATATTTCCAAATTATTATATAATAGTTGAGCAGATGAGTTTCTAAAAATCATTTTCCCAATAAATAAATAATCTGTTAAATACCTGAAAGCAGTATATGAATGCTTAAATGTTAAGATATTTCAAGACAATAATTCTTATGTTATTTGGTAATTTGATATATCATAATGAAATTTGCTTATAAGTAACTATTAAACAAATAGCAGTGTTCTCTGAAATTTCTTTTATCATCTTGGTAAACAGGAATTGAAGAAAAAACATTTGGTTTCTAGAAATCATAGCATCACATCCATAACACTATCTATAAGAAATAATTTCTGATAGCACCACATTTCTAGAAATACAGCATCTTAAAGGCCCTAGGGATGACACTGAAATGGATGTTTAAATGTATAATTTCTATGCAATATTTAAATTCTATATTAAATTAATAATCTTCTCTTACAGTTTGACCAGATGATGAAAATAGTAGAAGTATTAGGTATGCCACCAAAAAATATTCTAGATCAAGCGCCTAAAGCAAGAAAGTATTTTGATGTACAACCAGATGGGACCTATGTATGTAAAAAACCTAAAGATGGCAAAAAGGTAAGAACCATAGTGGTATTGAACTCTGAAAATGTTAATGTGGAAAATATTAATGAAACAAAATAAAACGTGTCATGAATAAAGTTGACAATGGAAATGGTGAATATGTCAAAGAGACCACAACCTGACCAAAGAGCAGACCAACAGCGGATGGCCACCAATTGGTCTTCAACAAAATGAGAAAATCCCGCACACAGAAGTGGTCCTCAGCTGGCCCTTAGTGTACTAGTTGAGTGAAAATGAATGATTTGAAGCACAGGTGAATTTTTAGTTTAATTAAAAGAATTATTTTAGGTATTCTTTTCTGCCAATAAAACTGATTTTCATACTTTATAACTAGTGAAAAAGTCAGTTTAGCAAAAATAGCTTTTTCTCTTTTAAATTGCCATGTTTTTTTTATTAAATCTTTTTTTACATTATTTCAGTATAAACATCCTGGAACGAGGAAACTCCATGATATTATTGGTGCTGATTCTGGTGGCCCAGGCGGCAGACGGGCAGGAGAACCAGGTCATACTGTGGCAGACTATTTAAAATTCAAAGATCTCATTTTACGAATGTTAGAATATGATCCAAAGACACGGATAACACCATATTATTCACTGCAACATAATTTTTTCAAGAAGACCACAGATGAAAGTACTAACACGCCAAATTCTGCATCAAACAGTCCTGCGATAGAACAGCAGGGTGTTTCTAGTCCTACAGGTATAGTCAGGGTGAGACAGTACATTTCATTGTTCATGCTGAGGTTTAGGTCTGAAATTAACATAGTATGGTTCAAAACAAAACTGATAACGTCAATTAAAGCCGATTTCATTGAGTATGTAGGGAAAGGTAGAATCCTTGGTTAGCTTGTTAACTCAACCAAAATTCACTGTTAGGTAAGGTATACTACCCTCCTTTTGAAATTGTCTAGTCCTACAGACAGATAGATTGGTTTTCTGTAGGGCTAGTCTACTCTGAAAGGAGGTTTACCTAACCTAATAATAACAAACAAGCTAACCAAGGATTCTACCTTTCCCTACATACTCAATGAAATCGGCTGTGAAAGAGTTTCAATTTAGAAAGATTTTATTCATTTGTGCACTATGCAAGAGTGTTTTTAACACTGAAACGGCATACACTAATGTGTACTTATGTTAATTTCACACCTCAGCTTCTTCCTATCCATTGCTGCACCTCATATTGAAATTCTTTTTGCACAAAAGTATTTGCACTTAAGTTTAAAAATATAGTTGCAGGCGAGAAGTAATGTACTGACATTGTAAATTGTTCTGTTGATAAAAGAAATATTGTACAGCAAATTTTTAAAAAAGAAAGAAATTAGTCATTTACAATTTATTAAAATATCAATGAATATATTTACCTTTTGATTTAAGTATTGAAACTACAAAAACCACTATCCATGAAAAGAAATTGGGGAAAAGTTGTTTGTTACAAATTTTTTCTGCTTTGTTGTGTGTTGAAAAAAAAACCAGTCGGAATATAAATCATCTTTCTCATCATGAATTATAAGTGTTGTAAACCTAACTGCAGCAATGGATATGTTGTACTTAAGCTTTATGTACTACATTTTCTGTTTCTTTTTATTTGTTTGTCTTGTTAAAAGTATTCGTTTATAACAGCACTTCTTCATTTTAAAACATGAATTACATCATACTTTTTCTTCTGTCACTCACATATATGTTCTTGTTCTTTTTATAATCACTTCAGCTTCTACAGGTCTTAAGTTAAACAAAGTTTGATAAATAGTGTTTATTTTAAATGAAACAATCATTGTAATATTAATTAAGTTTTAAGTTGTGATGTATTGATCATTATTTTAACCTTTCTTTGCTGTATTACAATTTTATACTATTATAAAGTGTTACGTTAACAATTTCTTATCAAGTGAATTTTCATTGACATTTTCAAATGGTGACATGTTTATATCTGAAAATTAAGAATTTTTGTGCCATTATTTATTATGTTTATAAAAAAAGTTGTGGTATGATTGCTAATGAGACAACTCTCCACAATAGATCAAATGGTACAGAAAATAACAACTATGGATCACCTTATGGCCTTCAACAATGAGCAAAACCATGTTCGAATGTTTTCACATTAGAATTTAGATTTAACATAGAGGGAAAAGTTAATGTGACATGATCTAAAGAGGGTTACAACCGAACAGATTATTTTTCATTTCAATGTTTCTGAAGATTGACTTAAAAAATAAAAAAATATTATTGCTAACAAGTGAATTTCATGTATGTATTTTATGCATTGGTACTCAAAAGCATAAGCTTAAGTTCAATATTGTTATATGACATTTTTCCTTAACTTCTGTTTCCTTAAAAATATTAAAATGTTCTGATCTCATTTCCCAAATATTGCATTTTATAAGTTATGATTGGCCTGTAAATGTCACAAGAAAATTGTTTTTGCAGTGGTATACTCATTAAAAAAGTAAACTTTGTCCAGTGACAGTACTGTTTAAAAAAATTTGACTTACCTAGCTTGAACTGGTTGTAGTACTACAGAAATTGTCCTAGATCACAAGAAATTGGAATGTATGTTTATATTAAGTTTCTTGGGTAATTTTGTGACCACTAATGGTTGGTATGGCCACACATCTCTTTTAGTTATAGAATTAATGAAAACATGTGATATTTATTCTAATGCCATATTATATTATATTAAAGTTCAAGAAGATTATTAACAAGATCCTTTTTCTTTTCAGTGAGTTCATCATCAAGTGGTAGAGCCAGGTCTGATCCAACACATCAGCATCGCTCACATCTGCATGTGCATTCACATTCTGCTCACCATGGTCATGGCGTGCAATACACAACAATGGAATGTGAAAGTCCACAATCAGCATCAGGACAGTCTCGATCACAACCTCCTAATTATCAACAACAGACGAGCTGGAGCGAACGGGATCAACAAAGTGGCAGACATATAACTCATCATCCTCATCATCAGACAAGACTATCTCCGCCGTCTTTATCAGAGGCGCCTTCATCTCATGTGCCACGAACAGTTCCAGAACACAATGTATCGTATACTGAGGGATATGTACAAGGTTCTTACCCAGGTGGAATTCCACCACCTGTAGATTTCAGGCCAAATCCAGCAACAGTAGACGCCTCACAAGTATCATCTGTTAACATGCATGTGCCCGCGGGTTATCCCTCACAGTTTGGACAGTATCAGCAGCCGGCATGGACTGCAGGGGGATTCCCCTTTTCATTGTCAAGTAGTGCTAACGCTAGCTTAACAGGCCATGAAACAAACAATCAACATGTACGGACAGCTGCAGAAAGGGGAGATGACTCCCCTATGGTTGGAGTTTGTGTACAACAAAGTCCAGTAGCAAGTCATTGATAGTAACTCAAAATTAGGATTTACAAATTATTTCAACCAGTGGAGCCAAGCTTTGTGTGAAAACCTGTGTTCAGATGCGCTTTCACTAAAGAAGGGATCCGTTCACCGCAAATTAATGTGCATACATGTACGTGTTTGTGTTTCGTTGTGAAAGTAATGAATGGAGCGTCTTATTGTTCATTGGTTCATCTGATAAGAGGGAGTTGTCTGTCAGAAAGAGTGTGAAAGAGACCTGGATTGGCTCACCGTGAGAACCCTTGTATGTTCCTGTATCAGGGAACTTTGTCATTTTGGTTTCAGTACTAATGAGCAGTTGCTAAGACATCTTCAATCCATTGTATAGCAGATAAACATCTGTTATTTTGTGAGATGTCTTATATGGTTCACCTCACCCCTCAACTGTGTGAACCTGAGAGCTTGTGCTAGCCAAGTAAAGGCAAGAAAGAATAGAAGAGAGGTTCATGGGTGCAGTAGTTCCTTACTTAGCTGTGAAAGTTATGGTTTTGTATGTTAAATAAGACTATCAGACTGGAATGTGTTACTTTCAAACTAGAAATTTTGTTCCTCTGGTTATAAACTATAAATTTCTTAAAAATATTCAAATATCAAATACTTGGAAAAGTTTTGTTCATTCATTTTAAATCTATGCAAGATCATTAATGTGCAAGCTTTATAATCATTAAATAGAAAGGAAAATAATTTGTTAAGTACATTGTACTATCATAATAATTTAGATAATAAGTACTATCATAATAACTTAGATAATTATTTGTTTGGTTTAAAAACTATGCAAAAATAGGTACAGTGGACATAAATTGTGTCCATGCATACAAGTCATCTAAAAATAAGAATGCAAATACATTATAAACAATATATATACATCAAATTATGCATGGCCACCCAAATTAATTTTTAGTATTATCAGACGTTCCCATACCAATTATAAAGAAAGTGGTAATGAATCTTTTTTGGGGAAATTGAAAAAAACAGTAAATCTTTCAGAAAAAAATGTACAGAAGGAAATTTCAGCTAATTTTTTTGACCCCATGAATTTTTCATTATGTACCAAAATGCCAAAATTTGATTCAACCACACTTAAAAACTAACATGCATGTTTTTACATTCAAAGATTGCAAAATGTACTTTGAATACATCTAAACAGTTTTTTTAAGATCAAGGTTATTTTGATTGGCCTAATTCTGTATTTAATCAGATTTTTTGTAAGTAATAATGTTTGGACAGTCTATGTAACACTCCTTTCTGTAACATGCCATATAAAAAGTGTATTATAATAAGACCAGAAATTTTGCAGTGAAAAAATGTTTGAACTACTGTACTAGATCAGATTGTTGTTAATGTAGAGTCATATGGGAGATCTTGGTATATATAAATTGTTGGGCAATCGATAGAGAATTTATTGTGTAAATATATTGTTGATTGGAGTTAAGGCCCCTTATGGTGTTTAACACTAGAGGGAGTGATGTTTTATTGTAGACTGTGTACAGAGTATGTAATTGTTATTTATTGAATGAACGATGTGAGAAATTTTTAACCATTCATCTACCTTCAATTTTTTTAACAAATGTTTTTAGTTTCCAATGTGAAAATTATGGTAAAGAATTTTTAAAGTTGGTTTTAATACACATTTTTACTTCATTTTTTTGGGGACAACATATGGGGCTCTGCTTAAACTTATCAGGTGGGATTCTGTTATTTTATGTAGAGAGATTAATAGTCAGGGAAATTGATTGTTTTTGGTAGACAAAAGTGTTTGTCTGCAAAATGAGATGTGTTATGAATTTGATACAGAAATTTAAATGATTTTGAATTTGAGTTTTGAATTGAAATTTCATGTATATTGCTGTTTTATGCTCATTTTATCATTCTGAACAAAAATAGGGCAGTTAATAGCATTCCAATACCAACCTTTTAAAGAATCTCATACTTTTAGGTTGATTATAATAGAATTATTAAAAACTAAAAACATTCAAGTTATTAAAAATCTATTTTGAAATTGGCAAACATTTACAAATTCCAAATTTTTAATGAAATGAATATTTTATGATCTTTATAGTGTCAAAGTATTTTAGGTTTGTTTGTGTTTTCTCAAATTATTATTATTATAATTGTACATTTATTTTTACATTTCATTCAAATCTGTTTTGAAAAATTGAAACATTTATTCTTATACTATCAGTTTCAGCATAACAAATTTTTGAAAAGTTGTCTGCTTTTGGAGACCTTATTTTTTTGTATTTCTTTCATTGACATTTGCAAATATAGAATGCAAAGTGGTTCATTTATGTTTGTGTAAAAGCAAAGAAAGATAATAATTTGAGGGTATTTTCTATTCCTTTGGATAATGTTGATGTGGTGAAATCTTCACCCCAAATTTGACGATTGAACTAAGAATAGAGATTTCAATTTCAAATTAAGAATAAAAAATTGAAGAAAGATGAAAAAGAAATGTTTTATTATGTATTGACTAGGATATCCTCGTCAGTATTAAAGATTATACAATACCTAACCAGACATGGCAGGTTTTTATGTATTTCTGGTGATTGTTTTGGTCACTAGCAAGGACTTTTAAAAATTTGTGCATTAAATGCCAAAAAAGGGAGATAATTGCATAAATGTTATTGTTGATAATAGCAAACATCATTATAATGTAAAAAAATCACTGATCATTAAATGTCACTGTAAAATTACTATGTGTTTGTGTTATATATGCCTCCTACATACCTGATATCACATGCAGTGTACTTCCCAGATATTTCATATAGCATCTCGGTAAAAAATGTAATTTGAAATACTATCCTCTTTCTAAAACTGCAGCATCACATCCACAACATAATCTATAAGACAATCAATTCAGATAGCATCACATTAACGGATTATTTTTTCCAGTCTGTGCTGATGTACATCTGTCTGCCCTATTCAGGTTTAATTTTTTGGCAGATAGTTGTTGATGAAATTGAAGTCCAATCAACTTAAAACATAGTACACATGTTTCCTATGATATGATCTTTCTAATTTTAATGCCAAATTAGATTTGACCCCAATTTCACAGTCCACTGAGCATAGAAATGATAGTGCAAGTGGGGCATCTGTGTACTTTTGACACATTCTTGTTGTATGAATTTGAGTTATTTCTCTTTAAACAGAAATATAATTAATAAGTATTTCATTAGCAATTAAATACTAGGAGTTCTTTGATATGCTGATTCTAACTACTTAAATTTTGGATATTGGATAATAAAAGGTAAACGTCCAATTTCAAATTTCTCAGTTCTTTGACCACATTCATTTTGTCTCGCACACCTATTCTGTGTTAAATATTCAATAACAATCCAAATTCAGAGTTGTTTTAGGCTAAAATGTTGTGTCCATACTTGCTCAACTGCTCAGGGTTTGACCTCTGCAGGGAAATTTGGTTTGCTGTCACTCTTACAGCCTCTTATTACATTTAACATAGGTACCTTGTTTCTTTTAAACATATAGAAAACATAACATGAATTTTAAAAATATTAAAAAATGACATTTGAAGCCATGTGTAAGCTTCAGAAGCACTGACATGACAAGTGTAGCACAATTCATACAAGAACTGTTTACCAAAAATGAAAACGAAAAACCAATATGGTATATAGCAAAACTACATCCTCAGGCACTGAAATACAGGTCTCGGACTTGGGAGAGGCACATAATATGAACTAACTATAAAAAGAAGAGGACTACTAGTAATATATTGAAAGTGCTACTCCCCCAAGTCTGTTCTTTCTTTCACCTCTCAAAGATTCTATTGGTCTTTCAACATTTCTCTTCCTTGCTGGTGTCCAGATCAAGGAAATTGGTCATTATATCAGATATGTGGTCTATTCTGACTATTCAACAGTTGGAAATGATAGCTGTCTGAATAAATTGCGTTGTGGGTGTAAATTCTGAGAACACATGCAGACAAAAAATTATATATTAAAGGTTAAATCAGTTTTCACAGATTAGCAAATGTCCCTTGCATGTCTAATTTCTAAATCATCTGCAATGAACACGCAGCTGAAATCTTTATTTTGTAAAAGAAGTCAACAGAAACTTCTGCAGACCTGACAACAAAAAATAAACAGCCACTCACAATTCCTGACTTGATAGATGAGATGCAAATCTCCTTCATCTTCTTAGTCTGAGTAGAAACTATAACAAGGAAATTGCACAATACAAATATATCCTTACATAAATGGTCCAAAGAATAAAGAAATGTCCCAACTCATTCCAGACCCTACTGCATTCTGCAGTAGATTTCTTACAACGGCATGAATAATATTTGAAAACACCAATATTGTGCAATGTTCAAAGAAAGAAGGCTGTGCAGAAATCAGATACAGAAAAAGATAACGGGGAACTGAATGTTGATGGTGCTTACCTAGCAGCCATTGTGGCGATAATAATATGCCATATAAATTCATGTCTGGCTTTTTACGGAAAATCACATTGGTTGCAAGCAGAGCAGAGGTCCTGATGAAAGTCTTGGCTCCAAAAGGTTTAAAAAGTTAAGATTGACCACGTTTTAATTATTCTTTATAGTGCCCTCACTGTAGCGTAGTTTTTTTTATCCTTGTCTGTATGATTTAAATTTGGTTTCGTCCTCTTACTTAATTTGTCTCATTGGCACTCACAACACATCTTCCTATATCTATTAAGTTTGCCTCAACGAAATGTTCTGAAACTTATACACCATGCTTACTACCACGAAACACAGATCAAGTTTGAATTTTGATGACAACTTTAACTGTTTTTGATTTAAAGTCCTTTTACAAATGGAGAAATTCCTTTATCTTTAAACACAATGCTTATTACCACAAAGCACAGATAAAGTTTGAATGGAAAAATTGCTGCATATTTATCTTCCTTTCTTTTGAGTTATTTTATTTGCCTCAAGTAAATGTATGAAATTAAAAACATACTAGTACCACAATACACAGATCACTGTTGAATTTTGGTGGCATAATTTTTACCGTTCTAGAGTTATGTTCCTTTACTTACATAGTCTGTAACTGAATGCTGTATCACTCCACTATGCTCAGATCTTCACTTCTTTGCTGACTTGTTTCGGTTCAGGTTCCTGTGTCAGCTTTTGCTCTTTAGATATATTTCATGTGTGATTCTCAATGCTTATCCAAAATTTGTCTAGTCGGCTCTAGAAACTCTGTAGTCGTTGGTGCGTTAACAACACTGCTGGGCAAACTGTTCCATATTGATGCAATTCGTTGAGTAAAAAAGTTTGATCTGATGTTCTTGTTGCTCCTTTGTATAGCCAGTTTCCTGTTGTGCAGTTACAGAAGTAGTGTTGTATGTTAACAATTTAGGCAACACTTTATGGTATATTCCAGATGTTACTTTGTAAGCTTGGGTCATCTTCTTCTGTAATTTTTTCACTCTTCGTCTGACTAAAGATGATTAATAACTAGTGCATGTTAGAACAAGTTAATACAAAAGAGGGACGAAAGACCCCAGAGGAACAGTCAAACTAGTAAATTGAAAATAAACTGACAACGCCATGGATAAAAATGAAAAAGACAAACAGACAAATAATAGTACACAAGAAACAACATAGAAAACTAAAGACTGAGCAACACGAATCCCACCAAAAACTGGGGTGATCTCAGGTACTACGGATGGGTAAGCAGATTCTGCTCCACATGTGACACCCGTCGTGTTGCACATGTTATTACAAACCCGGTAAATAGTATAATTCGGTAGGGAACATTCATGAAAAGGGAAGGGGTCTAGTTACGACGTAAGAAACATCCGATATCATCTGTGAAACGATTATTCCATAACGGTCAACCAACTCGTGATGGCGTCCGTAAAATTTACGAGGGATGGTTTCAACTTCACCATTTGAAAATCTTAGTTTAATAGCTTTCTTGTGAGCAGCAACCCTCTTTCAAGGAAATCATGATAGGAAATACAAGCGCGGGTATATCGTATCAATTGGGCGATATATACTCCGTATGCAGGCGCTGTAAGAATGTTGCTACATAGAAATGGAAAGTTCACAATTGGGAAGCTGAAATAATCTCTTTTGTCGTAATGTTTTGTTTTTAACCGACCCTCATTGTCAATTTCTACATGTAAATCAAGATATGAGGCAGACTTAACTGTATCTGTTGTATCCTTTATCTCTAGTTCAATGGGATAGATGCGTTCAACATAGTCACCAAATTTAGAATTATTTAGTGAGAGACCATCATCTATATAGCGGAAAGTAAAGTGATATAAAAAACGGAGCAAAGAACAGACGTAGTGATTAAAACTATGTACAGGAGATGAGCTAATTAAATGAAGGTGGAGATAACAGCATATGTAAGCTGCTCTCTGAAAGAATCGACTGTCTGTGAATAAACAACTGCAGTAGGTAGGAGATTCCATTGCGTTATTGAGTATGGGGAAAATGAAAATTTATACAATTATTTGGATGTATAGATATGTCTGAAGGTGTGTGAATGATGTTTTCTGGTTCTTGAGTCTGATAGAATAAGAATTGTCTTAGATGGTATAGCAACAAGATGATGTGTAATCTTGCATATCATAACAAGGCGTGCACGTAATCTGCGTTGTGTTAAATGCGGCCAGTTGAGTGTATTGAGCATGTTTGATACACTGTTAAGTGTTATGATCCCTGTTGCAGGCATACCGAGCAGCTCTCATTTTGACCATCTCTATCTTAGAGATAGATTCTAAGTGTGGGGTCCTAAACCGAGCAAGATTACTCGAGTTTGGGACGGACAAGTACTTAATGTTTTGATTTTATTATGATTTGAGGTTTTTTCCAAGAAAGCCGAGTCTTTTATTGGCTTTTGAGTAATTATCATCTATATATTTGTTCCATTTGAGGTAAGATTGTAGTGTGATGCCAAGGTACTAAGCAGATGTAATAGTTTCTAAAATATGATTAGGAAGAGTGAAGTTAAGTTGTAAAGGTTTACGTTTAGTTGTTACAGAGAGAACAGTACACTTGTCTTAGTGAAGGCCATCAGCAAGTCCACTTCCTGTTTCGCAGCTGAATCAAGATCAGCTTGCAGTTTGAGGCAGTTACCCTGGGATTTAACTGGCATGTACCAGTATATGATACTGTCATCAGCAAATAATCTGAGTTTGCTATGAGTAAAGTAGGCCGGGAGGTCGTTAATATAGGCTAAGAATAGGACTGAACATAAGACAGTACCTTGCATAACCCCAGAGGTGACTGGGACTGTGTTTGATGATCTTCCCTCAAGAACAACTGTCTGAGTACGGTCCGAGAGAAATGCAGAGATCGAGTTTAATGTGTTTCTATAGATACCAAAATGATTTAATTTGTTGGGTAAATGACAATGCGGAACTTTATCAAAGACTTTTGCAAAGTCCATTATTATAAGATATGTTTCTGTATTTGAATTGTTTGTGGATTGAAGTTCTTGGATGAAGGAGATATGTTGTGTTTCGCAAGCTTAAGATCGAGAGTGCCGAAAGCCGTGTTGGAGGTCTTACAAGATGTTATTTGATTCAAGATGTTTCATAATGTGTGACGTGACTATGTTCTCCATTGTCTTGCAGCAATACAGATTAATGCGATTGGTCTATAGTTGACATGTTTTGTTTGTCCCCATTTTTATTTGCCGGTGCGACATTAGCCTGTTTCTAGTTGTTAGGTGTGATTCCATTGATGTAGGATTTTTCGAAAATTTGGCAAAGAATTGGTGCGATATGTGTCTGCATTTCTTTGAGTAAGCGGCCACTGATGTTTTCTGGGCCGTTGGCTTTATGAATTTTTCAATCCTTTTTGATGTTATATGTAATTTACTGATTTGAGGAAGTGTGCGGATTCCCTTGTTTGATATTGGGTCATTTGTTTTTGGGGTAAATACTGATAGAAAATGTTCGTTTAAAAGATTTGCCTTCTCTGTAGCGTCTGTAATGATGTTGTCGTCTTTCTTTGCAGATATACCAGATTTGTCAGTTCTTATTGACTTGATACATTGAAAAAAGCTTTTTAGGTATAATAATTGGAATATCTGTTTCTTTGTCGTTTTGGGTTTTTGTTGCACTTCAGTGTTTCTGTTGTTTCGTTGTTTTCCTCTTATAGCTGATGGGTTAACCTCAGTTTTAGTTTGTAACCCGGATTTGTTTTCTTTCAATCGATTTATGACTTTTGAACAGCAGTATTCTTATGTTGCCTTTATTCATTGATGGGAAGATCACATATTAGTTTTTCAACAATTCCCAGTTAGCTTTCCTTGTACTTTTTGTACCTGAGCTTTCATCTTTTTATATTTCTCAGTGTATTTGCTGTTTTTTCGCTTTTTGTACAGTTTATTTTTCTTGTTTATTTGACGTTTTAATTTGTCAACTCTCAGGCGTCTGTATTTAAGTGTTGCTAATTTAAGCTTCTTCAATCGTTCTAGATACTTTTGTACATTCAAGATTTTTTAATCAGTAGTAGGAATATTTCCCAATTGAGGCAGGTAAATGTACTTCTGATTAAGCCCATAATACTGTTGGCTTTATTTATCTTTACATTCATATGTTGCTCGAAGTTTAGTTTGTGGCAATGGTTACTCCGTTGACTATTATTTTTTTCTACATGTTGTGGTGTTACACAGGTTGTATTTGTGGTTGGTATCATGTTGTTACCCTGTTCTTAGCACTTCACATTTATCTGGATGAAATCTTACCAACAAAGTATTTGGCCAAATTTCTAGATTCTTCATGTCTTCCTTGACAGGATGTCTTTTCAGTTTTGGAATGTAGCCATTGCCCTCCTTTGTAAAGAAGCTGACAAAGAAACTTGAAAGTGTTTCTGCTTGCTCTTTGTCGTTTGGCGTTAGTATATCATTACCATCTTGTGTACTCATAATACTCAGATACTCTAGTTCTTGTTTTAGGTTTTGATTTTACGTAACGCCAGAATTTGTTTAAGAGTACCTTTAACTAGCTTGGCAATGTCCTTCTCTTTCATCTTGACTGCCTTTCTGGGAAGGCTCTTATATTACCCTCGTTTCTGGATCTACAACATGTCCAACATCTGTGCTTTTTCTTAATTGCTTTTAACGTTTCTTGGTCGAGACCTTCAGCTTTATTTTTCTTGCCTGATTGTCCTTCTTCTTATGTGGTACTTGTTTATTTTTCAATTCAATTACTAGTAGTCTTTAAAAAATATCGATTGTTCATTGATTGTAGATTTTCCTTTCGGTATGGTGTTTCGTCTACATTCATGTTCAGATCTGCCTTAAGTCAATCCAAGTCTGCTTGACCATAGTAGACCTTGGTCATTTCTGACTTTGTTTATTCAACATAACAGCTGAATTTGAATGTCAATACTGAGTGGTTGGTCTTTCCCAACGTACTAAAAATATTCAAAATCAGGAATCATACCTTCTTCGTTTGTCAAGAATAGATCTAGTATATGTGTATCTTGATTTATTCGTCCTCGTGCTATTTTCAGTACATGTTGGTATAAAAGAAATCTCGAAGACATTCAATGAATGTATATTCTTTTGAATGTTAATTTGTTGACATGCTCAATGTATCCAATATTTGTATATCTTGTCATAATTAAAGTCTCCCATCAGTAAGATATGGCTATAGTATCTGGATACCATATCTTTAAATAACTTCCTTAGTGACTCAGCATTGTTATCCTTCCATTAGGGCTTCGATAGATACATCCTATGAGTAATTTGTCTTCCACTTACTAGTCTGATATGAACCTTTACCGATTCCTCTGACATAATCAGTTTCAAAGTCTACTTGAGTCGCTTCTAAAGATTCGTGTATATAAAGACTTACTCCGCTCCCAGTGTTATTACTGACATGTACAGTGTACATTTCACACAATTCAGAATGTTGCATTTAAAGTTTTTGGGTTTTACTTTTGTTATACATATTATTTTAGGGATGTTGTTCAAAGTATTTGTAAAAACAGTCAAGAGGGTAAATAAATTTAACGAACGCAATGATGCTTTGAACGGTTAAAACTATTTACATGGTGTTTATAATAATTTACTCTGGACTCAGCTTCTTTATGTACATTGCCCATAGTGGGCCTCTTAACATGAACCTGAATTTCCCCTGTAAATTTTCTCCTTTTTATTTGCCTTTCTTTCAGTTGATTTAGCTCTTCCCTTTCCTTTGGTGTCGGGGCCTCGGTGGCCGAGTGGTCTAAGTAGTTACTACTGTAATCCCTAGCCAGTCAACACTGAGGTTGTGAGTTCGAACCCCACTCGTGCGGGTGCACTCGACTCCAATCTCAATTGACTAGGATTGTCAGTTTTCCTATCGAAGGTCGGTGTTTTCTCCGCTTCCTTCACCAGTAAAAACTGGCCGCCACGAAATAGCCTAAATGCGGTGCTTAAAAGTGGCTGTAAAAGACCAAAAATCAATCAATCAAATCCTTTGGGTCATGTCATGGCTGATGCCAATGTTATTGTTGTCATGGCCTCGAGATTCTGATTCAGCTCTAACTTTACCGGAAGTTTTTAAAACACTTCACGTCTGAGCGTGTCACTGTTAAATATAACTAATAATGGTCTATTAGTTCATCAGTTAGTTTTCAAAAGCGCTCTAGTTAAGGAGTTTGTGTTACACCCCAGGGTACCGAAATTTGTTTTCATAGAACTCAACTTCATTATCTTATTGATAAAATACAAGGTGTTAGACTAAAAAAAAGTGTCCAAAAGAGGTTTAAAAACGTCCCTTTCAATGGTCCACTCATTTAGCTATCACGACTAAGTAATTTTTATACAAAAAATTTAATATAAAGCGATTAAAAAAAATTAAAGTATAGGTGTAAACAACTAAACCATATATAAAACTATCATATTTAATGTAACACTGAAGATTTTTTGTTTTAAAAACAATGTTTATTTACATTACAAACAATCCGATTTTTTGGGTAAAGGAAATTTGTTATTTAATTTATCCGTATTTGTGAATTAAACTTTAGAATTGACCAGTATGCAATGTTTAAACTATTTGCAGTATTTATATATCGTCTAAAATATAAAATTTTTCAACAAAACATGTGTACGTAAAATACCGGAAATCATCACATTACCGTCTTGATTCAGTCGAAAGTATATTCATACCTAAGTGCACACATAAGCACGTTAACCTTATCAATTTGCAACTGAAAACAAACATTAAATAGTCGATTATGTTGTTTTTGTGAGACAAATTATTTTATAAAGTAAATGTAAAACAAAATATTTATGAAAAAATGACAAATGAAATTGAAGGGTTTTTTTTGCGTTCTGAAAGGGTGCACTCTATCGAACTCAATAAAGGTGTGCTAGTTTACATTTTGTGGTGATTGAGTTAAGATTGTTAAGCCATTCAATCGACAAACATTGCTTTGAACGAAGGTAAAAAAGTCAGTTAGGAAATTTGTTCAGACTTTTTACTTTCTTTGGCACAAAATTATGTCGATTTGACATACCATCTTGTTACTATTTATTTGCTTTTCGTAATGTATACATTGTTCCTCATTTGATAGTGTTTTTTTTATTATTTTTCTTTCCTTCTTAATTGGATATATTGCTTCACTATTCAATGAATTTAGTCTTGTTTTATAAATTTTGTACATATTGTCAAATGATTTTGTCACTTTGTTTGCATTCAGCTTTTTGCATATGAACGTCAAAACTATTCCCGATACATGTCAGTCTATTTGCTTCATATGCAAAAGCTGCCAAACATCCATCCTGATGCGCATGAATATCTTTCATCTGGTTGTTTTTGTGTTCATAGAAGCTCTCATTGATTTTCTAGATCTCCAGTTGACCAAACAATCGAGCAAACATTGAACAGAGATACAAAAACAAGAGGTGGCATTGTTGGTTTCAGATTAAATAAAGTTTTGTAAAATGTTGGTTGTTAAATGCACATGAAAGAGCTTCAATGTCACCAAAATGTCGAGATTTTGGCAGGAATTGTTAACCCTGAAGCATCCGAACAAAAAGAACTTGGGAAAACTCGAATGAAGCGAGATGAAACTGACGTTTTGGTCCAGACACTGCAAAGGTGGACAAATCCATTGAAACAGATTAGCAGTTATCTAGCTTGTCCTCGGGTACTCTTGCTTCTTCGGAATTAATGTGCGACCTTCCAAACGCGTATGGAAAGGGAAAGTCGCATTAGAAAATTTCATTACTGAAAGGCTTATTCAAAAGTCAACCAATTTCTTCCAACCAATCAGAAGACAATCATTGCTTACATTTTCAACATAGGAAATAAAAGTTTAACAGTTAATGGCTGATAAGAACAACATCACATTGAAAGCAGATACAGATATTTTTGGTAGCCTGCTTGTCATAGCCCAGACAAGACAGTTGGATATGCAAGAGGTACTCCAGTTTGAATTGGTCTCTTACAAACGTTGATGATACAGCTGTAAAGACAAATAAATCTGTCCTAGGTGGTCCTTAAGAAAAGGACGTTGAACAAATGCAAGCGATTCATGAGGAAATCATGATGGTACGGCAGTTATTCAATCCATCACAAGGATACCAAGTACTTTTTCTGATTTGGCAAATGTTGTTTTTAAAACCATCCTTTCAGTTTCAAAAAGAGCTCCCCGCATTGATTTTGTCACTGATCCGTATCCCACAATATCCATAAAATAATTAGAACGGGATAGCAGGACCTTGGGAGGGCAAATCATTACAATAATTTCGAGACCATCACAATCGTGTCCTCGGCAATGGAAGAAATTTTTGTCAGTTGGTAGAAACAAAGTTGCTCTTGTTGAATTCTTTCTGTCGAAATGGAGTAAACAATCCTATAGATTTACACTTGAAGGAATTTATTTATTTGTATCACATGGAAGTTTCCACAAAATTTCTTTAGAAAACGAAACAGTGACAAGTGTAAAATGCACTGAGCTTCTAAGCAAACAGGAAGAAGCCGACACAAAAATGTTTCTTCATGAAAAACACGCAGCTGACAAAGGTTACGATTCCATTCTAATAAAATCTCCTGACACTGATGTGGAAGTATTGGCCTGCTATTTTCAGAATTGCATCAGTTCAAATATTATTCTTCTGACAGTTCCGTCTTCCAAATGCAAATGATTAAATGTGCAATCAATGTGCACAAAATTGGGGGAGAATGTTTGTAGAGCACTGCCAGGATTTCACGCCTTTACTGGTTGTGATTCAGTTAGTGCTTTGTCTTGTAAAGGAAAAAATGCAAAGCATTCGGCGTTTAACACGTTTTGTGGAGTTTTCAGAAGGTCTATCCCGTCTTGGTGAAACTTTTGAAGAGGTAGGCGAAGAACTGTCAAAAAAACTCGAGAGGTTATTGTGTGCTTTATATGGCTACGAGAATAATAACTCCAATGATTTAAGATTCAGAATTTTTTGCAATGCAAAAAACATTCATTGTCATCTGCTGCCCCCAACAAAAGATGCAATGTTATAGTACATCAAACGAGCCAATGTTCAGGCAAAGATTTGGAAATCTGCTCTTCAACACAACACTGTTCCATCGCCAAACAACCATGGTTGGATTGTTAGAACGATTTGATCAGCATCAATTGGCTAGACCAACCGCCAGCGTTAGATGCTTTATTGAAACTGCTAAGCTGTTCATGTAAAGCTGGTTGTGCCACCAAAAGATGTTCATGGGTTCGACAAGGTTTATCCTGTACAGATGGCTACAAGTGTACGAATGCTTGTAGCAACAAAAATAATCAAATCGTTGATATGGCTGACGATGACAACGAAGATGATGAAGATAATGGTGATGATAAATCGGTAGATGGCGTTGACGAAAATGAAGATGATTCTATGAATTGACCTTCTTAATGACCTTAAAATGTGGTAACTCTGTTGTTAAAAGAACTTCAATATAGATCTTGAAACCCTGACAGTTCTTTTATTTTTTAGTACCATGTGTGTTCTTTAATGACTGTGATGTACATTGCTTATGTTTGTGTTTGTCATTGATTCCATGTTTTTTTCCCTTTCTTACCTTTGAATTTTGTTCAACTGCCTTTAGTTTCTTGATACTCTATGTTTCAATGTAAAAAATATACCTTTTTTGATCAAGAAAACTAGTATGTATGCTTTGTTTCATTCAAAATCATGAATTTTGGATATTATCCTCCCCCTTTTTTTCTTGGTCCTATACGATTTAAAAATTAAATAAAAATTAGCCTCCGTTTTAATAAGATATGATTTGTTCAATTTAATAAGAGAAATAGTACTGAATACTTACTTGGTTATTTTTTCTTTTTCTGTATGTGTTAAACAAAATGTTTGGTATACTCTTAAATAAGACCCCTTTTGGACACTTTTTCAAAAGTCTAACACCTCTTAAAATATTCTTCAGACATTACTCTTTAGATTTAAACCAAAAAAAATGCGGTACCCTGGGGTGTAACACAGAACTGAAATTTTACCTTACCAGCTGATGGTATGTGTTTATTTTCTTCTTTGGGGTTCTTACCCAATCTGAGAACGTTGATGTTACCGTTTTCTATTTCAACGTCAATACTTTTTACCGATATTTGTTTTACTTTCGATATCTTGTGTTGACTTTTCTGTTTTAATATTAGTTTAAGGCTCAGTAACATTGAAGAAGATTGAGTTTTTGTTTACCTTCTTTCCCTATCTTTCATTTCCTCCACAGTATCTGACTGTGATTACATCGTCTGGTGTTGGTGACACATAGTAAAATTGCTGAATTTTTCATTTCTGTTCTCTAACTCATGTTTGTCTCAACTAAATGTTATGAACACACAATGCTTATTCCGGTCCCGAAAAGACAACTGTAAATCAATTTAACGAGAAAACTAACTGTCTGATATATTTAAAATACAGAACGAAATAAAAAATATGATATACAGTAACAAACAACAACCACTGAATTACAGGCTCCTTACTTTTGTATATCGTACTTTGTATTGAACATACATCAGACATTTAGTTTTCTCGTTTGAATTGTTT
Source organism: Mytilus edulis (assembly GCA_019925275.1). NCBI lineage: Eukaryota > Metazoa > Mollusca > Bivalvia > Mytilida > Mytilidae > Mytilus > Mytilus edulis. Next base: position 95,139,373 of record CM034352.1, read on the forward strand.
TACATTTGTCTTTTTCGGGGCCGTTTATAGCCGAATTTCGTTACACAGACAAATACTTAACACACTTTTTACAGGGCAGAAATGCTCTTTTATACGTGCAAATCTTTCAAAAAGTTATAAATGTCATTATGAATCACAACATTACAAAAAATAAAATCACGAAAAAAATAATAACAATAATAACTTTAATATGACAAAACAACTGACTGAAAGGCAGAGTATTTTTAAATTGAACGTTCATATTCACGAAAATATAAATTAGCTCTTTATTATACACATAGAAATTATTACGTAAATTCTTTTCTATTACACAAGGACATTTTTATAAATAATTTCGTTAATCATGATATTTTTCTTCTTCTGACAACTGTCTATATGCGACACTATACACTAATATCGGTTTAGGTAGTACACTGAAATAAAAAGTGTGATAACCACTTCTGTATATAGATTTTATCAATCAGCCTTCTTTTTCGTAGTGTTTTTGTTTTCGTCAGTCAAATCAATCGCCTTTAAGGCCTCAACCATTGGACCATTTCCTTCAAATGCACTTGGATTTCTAAAGGTCTTTCCGATTCTGTCCCACAATGTAAAAAATTGTCCATAATTGAAATTATAAAATAGATGATGATCTGTATGGTGTGCAGAACCATTGACGATCGGCTTAAACGTGTCTGGAACTCGATAATATCCATCGTGTATTGATACCGTCCAAAAGTTCACAAAAACAAATAGTCCGAGATATGTAAACTTGTGCAGTGGAAACAGAAATGGGTATATATGATATGGACAACTTTGTAGAAATCCGTCCACAGGATGGAAAGCATGACTTGCAAATGGTGTTGGAACTTTCCATATGTGGTGAGCTTTATGAATATATTTGTAGACCTTTTTGTGGTGCAGTCCTCTGTGTATCCAGTATATACACATGTCCGTGAACAGTATAAAAGTTGCAACACTGAGGATAATCCCAAACCAACCTGAAAAGAGGGCGAACAAATTTATTCATAAATTATGACATTCTTATGAGTATGATATAAAAAAGAAGATGTGATATGATTACTTATGAGACTAATCGCCACAAGGAACATAAACTAACAATCATATGCCACTGTACGGCCTTCAACAATTGGCAAATCATTCTTGTACATTGATTAATCGAATTGTAGCACAATTTTAACATCAAATTACAAATAACTAAAAAGAAGTCTTGCATACATAAGCATTAAAAGTGACTATACCAATAATTGTAAAATCGTGGAAGCTAGTGAAATCATAAGAAATAATACCAACCCAATCTGGTGTCTCCAACATTATCATACAGCTTGCCATAACCTCTAACTTCTAGGAAAAAGATACTGATTGTAGGTGCACTCATTACGGGAATCGATTTACACGTGTAAATAATCTCTCGGCGGATTTGGTTCTGAAAGATTAAAAAACATGATTATAAGAGAACAAACAATTTTATTTCCGAATTCGAGACCAAAATTTGTCAATGCTTTTTCTAATATAAAACAAAATGGAACACTCTCAACTACAGACCTATTTACTAAGTAAGTACTTTTTAAGTTGGATTATCAAAACATTTTGAAATTATTTAATGGCCAAGAAAGCACTTAAAAGTAATGCATTACACGTATAATATAATAACACGAAGTTGCTCCAAAGATTAAAGAAAACATTTGAGCGAACATTCACGGTGCACTAGACTATATAGAGGGGGGGCAAGGGGTTTAGCTGTTATGCTGTTATGGGGCATTTTAATTCTTTGTTATCTGTTATTCTGAAAATATATTTGCTGTTAGCTGTTATTGTCTTATTCTTTGTTAGCTGTTATTGGGTTTTTAGTTTTTTTGTTATCTGTTATTGTGATAATGTATTTGCTGTTAACTGTTATTGAAAATTGGGATGTTAACATTTTTGAGACAACCAAAATTCGGTAGAAATTGAAGATCATTGGACATTGGAGTCGACCACTATTTATATGCTGGTCCCGTATTTGGAGAAGGATTCCATTAACATATACCCATCACAAAAGTGAGGTCCATTATATCTTACGATTATCCTTCGTAAAAGCTTTTATATTATATGGTACATAGACTCAGCTCTTTTCAAAGCAGAACCAACTACATTGTACAATGAAAGTTCCCACCATGTACTAGGTTCCGAAGCTGCACATAACTCATTACAATTAAAGATGTATTTCAACTTCAAGCCATAGTTCCCCTATTGAACTATGTATTCTACTTACTAGTAGACTTGGTACAATCAAAAACCTGATAAAAATTTGTTCAAATAAGGCCTTTGAAAAAAGTGGAATAAATTACTTTTGGAGTGTCAAAATTGGTCCTACTTGATAAATTGCATGCTTATAATTGGTGCTTTTGATTTTTCTACCCAATATACAACTTCGCCTCATAGTCTTATTCAGAAAAATTCACACACCTCATTAAATGGGCATTTAAAAAAGTCAGAATGCGAATATATATGTTCAAACTCTTTTAGGTTATTTTTTAATAGCAACAAACACAAGAACTATGTCAACTGGACCTACTTTGATACCATAACTGCCCTTGAATTTTTAATAGATATAATTTTTGTCTCTTTGACATATTCCTCATTTCCATTCTCAATTTTATTACACATTATTTAGATTACAAACATGTGTGAGTTTTGATATTTGTACAAAAATAAATGCTAAAAAAAGTATTCCATAACAAATAAACAGCTACGCCATGAGTGCATGATACGCCCGTCACCTTTTTGAAATATTCGATAACTTCTCAATGTCATATCAGATATTTATAAAAATCAGTCAATATATATCATGTATATAAACAATACATCAAAGTTTCATGAGAACTGCAGAGAACATTTTTGAGTTATTGTCCGAAAACTGGAAAATACCATCTTTTTTAATGAATAAACCCCTTAACTGAATAACATTAAAACGGAAATAAAAAAAAAATCGAAAGGGCGCTTACAACAATAGACATAAACTATTCAGCACAGTTTCATGAGAACTGCTGAAAATGTTTTTGTGTTAATGTCCAAAAACTAGAAAATCCCCCCTTTTAATTAATAAAAATCCTTAACACGGAAATGTAAAATCTAAAATTGATAAAAATTGAAAGGGAGCTCATGTCAATAGATATAAACAATTCACCAAAATTCCTTGCAAATTTGTGAAAGGATTTTTGAGATATTATCAGAAAACTGGAAAAACACCATTTTTATTGAATCAAACCCCATTACTCAGAAACTTAAAATCTAAAATTTACAAACAAAAAAAACAATAGGGAGCTCACGTCAATAGATATAAACAATTTCCAAAAATTTTATGTAAATTGGTTAAAGAATGTTTGAGTTAATGTCCGACATGTTGATGACGGACGGACAAGAATATACCAAATACATATCTAGATAATTACATACTTCTGAAAACCATGTTCATAGAAAATGGAATTCATTACAAAGGATTTTACCCGTAATAAGAAATACTGGATTTGTCAAGGACCCGACTTATTTTAATATTTCATTTACTGTTATCTGTTTTTGTCCATTTCAATTCCTTGTTATCTGTTATAAGCCAAATCAATTTGCTGTTTTGCTGTTATTGGGACCCCCCTTGCCCCCCCTCTATATAATGTCTGTATAATTGACTTCTCATTGTTACATATACATGCCGTAGTAAAATAAGGAACAGATAATTTTTTGTTAAGAGGGGGGTTTCGGGATTTGTTTTTGAGTTTTACCTCAAGTTCAGTACGACTTAGCTATATTTATATACATGTATTATTATGGAACGCCATCACTGCCTTATAATAAGAAAATACTATGACATGATGCAAATGTTGCTTACATGATGTGAATTCTTCTTTACATGATGTGAATTCTTCATTACATGATGTGAATTCTTCTTTAAATGATGTGAATTCTTCATTACATGATGTGAATTCTTCTTTACATGATGTGAATTCTTCTTTACATGATGTGAATTTTTCTTTACATGATGTGAAAACTTCTGTACATGATGTGAAAACTTCATTACATGGTGTGGATTCCTCTTTACATAATGTGAAAACTTCATTACGTGATGTAGTTGTTTCATTACCTAATCTGAAAGTTTTGTTACATGATGCGAAAATTTCTTTACGTTATGTTAAAAAATCTTTATGTCGTATTTCTATTACATTATGCCAAAATATATACATCGTAATGTCAAATGGGTATTACGAGGTAAGAAACACATATGACGTTATGTGAACTCTTCATTATGTCAAAACATCTTTATAAGAACACGGACCTCTCGGACGTTATTATTATTATTATTCAGACTCCTTGGATTTTTTCCAAAAAAATATTTTGCCCCATAACACTAATTTTTATTTTCATAAAAATCTTCAATAGCTTATTTGGAGATCCAATTAGTACCAATGCAAATGCAAGGTAAACGTCCAAGTCAGCCTTTTCTCGCCATTTTTTAAAACTGAAACATCTCAAAAAGGAGCTCTATGACCTATCAATATTTTTTTCAGCTTGTTTTGTACCTTAGCTGATGCTCTTTCGACTTATAATATCAATTTTAATTACTGGATTCTTAAAAATTTCAACTAAGTACATCTTTAAATGCATTCAAATGGAGCGGAATATAAAATTTCTGTAAATTATGAGTGATGCTATACATTTAGAGCTTATATATATAAGCATGGCCGTGACGGTGTCATATTTAAAATTTTCTTTTTAAGTATACGTCATTTTTTTTATATATATTTATATAAATTTAGGAACATAATTCAAATTTTTTAGAGGCAATGTTGGCAAACCCCTTCCAAAAAATATTCGAAAATACTTCTCCTATGTCATGTATATCCAGAAGCTCTACGGTACATGTACAATTGTCTCACTTACGTTACTTTGTTACATATCTCACTTTCAAATTAATTGATCTATTAATTTATTTAAACTTCAAAAAATAAATCCATAAAAAATGGCTAAGAAATGATACACAAACATAAAAAGTGTGGACAGAGACCAGTATTGGTAGTATCCATCATTCTGAAAGTATTGCATGACAATACATAGTTCCCTACCAGTTAATATTCATTATTCTCAAACAGAAAATTTAGAATTGATGTGCAAATTGTAATGTTAAAAGTAGATATCAAATATCAAATCAATATAACGGTAGTTAGACAAGCATGACTAAAACATGTGCAGAACATTGTGTGATTTTTCTAAGTCTAAGGATCACATGAATTTTCAAAATATCATCAAATCAAAACTTAATTTAAACTTGATCTGTATCTTGTAATGGTAAAACTATAAACAAAATCTGTAAGTTAATGACAAAAAAATAGTCGAAAATTCTTGCATTATTTTTCTAAGTTCGAGGACCATAACTTTGCAAACACAAATCGCACTTGATCTGTAACTTGTCATGGTTTTACAAATAATCTTTATGTCAAATTTTAAGTCAAAATGTGGAAACCAATTATCTGAGTGAATTTCCTAAGTCCAAGGGCCATAACTCTGCCAAAAAATCCTCAAAGCGTAACAAAATTAGAACTTGATCTGTAACTTTTCATGGTTATATTATATACTAAATATCAAATCAATTTCTCCAAGCATTGCCAACAGCAGTGCCATATCTCTTGAACGTAAAAGACATCCTTGTAGATTTCGAAAACGAGAAGGCTGATGCCGCTACAAGGCAGCACTCGCATTCGCAAAGTGGAAAGGGATTTATATAAGTTGCAAAACGTGTTACCGAATCCACTATAAATAAATATGTTTAAAACTAAAAAATGCGGAAAACTAATTTTCCGGACGGACATTATGACCGACAGACAAATTGCAAACCGAAAGTCCCCTTCAACTTCGTTGGTAAGTGACTCATAAACGTTTAGTATATAAAACTGATGTTTCCTAAAATATAAACCTTATAATAGTGTAATAAATGTGCCTAGTTAATTCCCCTTACTTTTGGATAGATTAATTATTTGTTGATTAAATGTTTATTTTAAGTTTAATTTGATTTAAACTCCATAGTGAGATAAAAGTAAGGATTGTTAATTTAACTGTTTTAATATTTAACTTTTGATGTTTCTGTAATGTTTTATGAATATTAGTTTATTCAATTTGTATTCAGTACCTTTAATGTAAAAGTTATCCGGTTTAATGACAATATAAGGATTTTAATTGTTTTTCAGTCGGAGTCGGCTTTGTACAGTCCTCCAAATACTCGCCGGACTGTATCAGTCCACTTGAGTTTAGAGTTATATATAGTCACCACTTCGGTGCAGTTCGCAAGAGTTAGTTACCTCTTCTTGGTGCAATTCTACTACATAAAACACAACGCGAAGCCAATTAACTTTACTAAAGACTAACTATTGGAACACTTTATTTGTCATTTTACATTTGAAATTACTCTATTTTTGAACTACTTTTAAGAAAGTTTTTTTACTCTCGTTTGTCCGCAATTATTGTACATTTGTGACTAAACATAGTTTCTTTTGATTAATTGTCTGTTGTTCAGCCATAATCTGACATCAGGTGGTCGAATAGGGACACAATACTGACAACTACATGTCCCGGGAGGTGTCGTCGCCGACCCCCACCGTTACAATAACACTACCATAAAAATACACCACCAAGAACGTTTCTATAAAGTTCTGAACCCTTGAATGGCTTTAAATCCTATATATCCTTAACAAGCCTATGGACTGTACAACACAACGTTGATAGTGAATATAGGGCACATATTTGGGTTAAGGAGTTATGGAGCACAAGAATACCGAAAACGGCCAAACCTAATATTAAGAAAACACAAAGCACGCTTCTATCAAGTTTTTAACCCTTAAAAAGGGTCTCATTAAACAATTTACATGACGTATAATTATAAGGTGACGTTCACATCAGGTAATGCAGTTCTAGCATCACGTACTGCAATATTCACATTATACACTAAAGTATTCGCATCATGTATAAGGGTTTTTATTTTAACATCACATAAGGAAAGTTTCGCATCATGTAATGAAACAACCACATCACGTAAAGACGTTTTCACATCATGTAATGAAATTTTCACATAATATAATGAAGTTTCCACATCATGTAATGTAATGAAGTTTTCACATCATGTAATGAAGAGTTCACACCATGTAATGAAGAATTCACATCATGTAATGAAGAGTTCGCATCATGTAAAGAAGAATTCACATCATGTAATGAAGAATTCACATCATGTAATGAAGAATTCACATCATGTAATGAAGAGTTCACATCATGTAATGAAAAATTCACATTATGTAATGAAGAGTTCACATCATGTAAAGAAGAGTTCACATCATGTAAAGAAGAATTCACATTATGTAACGAAGAATTCACATCATATAAAGGAGAATTCACATCATGTAAGCAACAATTGCATCATGTCATAGTAGTTTTTTCTTATAAGGCAGTGATGGCGTTCCATATATTATCTATGTAATACGTTTTCTATAACCGTTAATTGTATTTGTCACTCGATTTAAAGAAATATTAGCCTAGTTTGAACATGTTACTTTTGGTATTATATAAACTGTTTTGCTAAATCGTTATATCAGATTTGATTTAAGATTTATTATATCACACTGAACTATGTAGTTAACTTATTAACGTATTTAACTCGAAAACCAGAGTCGTCATTTTTTTCAACTTCCCTGGCGTTCAAATTATATAAAATATGTAGTTTAAAAATTTGTTTCATCGTTATAGTTAATTGTCACAGTGTGTGCACTAAATTCTTGGAGTCCTCGTAGATGCAATTTTTAGCGGTGAAAATTTTAACGTGTGAAATTGACTTCTCATGTCATATATAATCTGCCAATTCGTCAAGTACCGGTCAGCGAAATCTAAAAATAAGTCATTGAAAGATTAAAGTCAATGTGCACTTGCATGACTATTAGTATTTGTAAACATGTTCAATGTATTCCGAAGGCAGCGGCGGATCCAACCATTTTCAAAAGGGGGTTCCCAACCGAGGATAAAAAGGGGGGTTCCAACCATATGTTCTTATTCAAATGCATTGATAGTCCAAAAAAGGGGAGTTCCATCCTCCGGACCCCACTCCCTTCTGGATCCGCCACTAAAAGGCACACCAAATATTGCCTGAATGAACCAACCAACCTTATGCCTTGAGTGCATACCGTCAACTCAAATGTCCCGGACGCGGAGAACCCCGCCCCCCCCCCCCCCCCCCCCCCCACACACACTTAAATTTCTGCAACGATTTTATCTAGGGAAACATCTGTTGTAAAACTTTATTTTTGCGTAAGCCAATAAAACGATGTCAATATCTCTAAATGTCACCTGAAACATACAAGAAGATAACATTTTTCAGTGTAATTATGAAAAAAAAATACACAAATTGTTGTTGGCAGTGGCGGATCTAGAAATTTTCATAAGTAGGGGCCCACTGGCTGCCTCAAAAGGGGGCGGGCCCCGGCCCCGCTAAATCCGCTAAATCCGCCTCTGGCTGGTTAGTATTTTAATTTATATGTGATATAATTATCATCCGAACATGTGCAAAGACTTTAAAATTTCGGACAAACAATCACGGTTAAAAGTTAAAGAAGTGCATATACCTTTAGTATAAGTGGATGCCTGAGCAGTCTTTTATCAAACAGAAACCAGTAACTTAAGGTAGCAGCAATAAAGTACAGCACATATCCACCAATATTTGTCAACAGGAATAAACTCAAAATTTGTCGTAAAGGGTTGTCCTCTGGCCATGACGTGGAATACACATATGGGGTAAGGACATATTCATCAGCGTAACTCAATACTACATCCATCGTCTGTCTGTAATCACAATCTACAAAGACAAATAAGTCACATGCAAAAAGTACCTTCCAATCATGTTGTTCCGTGATATATTTTAACCCCCAAGTAAAGTCACAGTACTTACCTACATCTAGATTCAACCAACGATGTTCGATATCAAACTAATGCATATTTGGAAGGAATTCGTCATAAAAATATTGATCAACGCATTCATATACTCACTATGTCGTATAAGTTTTAAGCAGCAGCAGCAAAGAATGAAGATTTGATCCCCTACGGGAGAATTTTTATCTGTCATCTGTGATAATAAATGGAATAAATGCCAAAGTCCTTGCCACCGGACGCGTGTATCGTCTTCATAATACACTAGCATGCAGTACCCTGAAATTTAACAATACAAGATGTCCAGTTCGACAGCAAATTTCTCTATAGTGATGCTTATATTTGAAAATCCAAAATTTATTCCAAAAATGAAGAACTGATAAATTCTTATAATGACAAAAAGTAACACCGGGCAAAGAGAAAACCAAAAAGGACAAAACATATAGTAAAGCTGGACAAGAAGTTCGAGCTTTGCATGAGGGAGATACATTCCTTATTCTAATAAAATGATCTCTATATTTTCAGGCATTTACCGAAATACTGACCAAAGAACTGGTTGTACCTTAAAGGACTAAGACTCTTCATTGATTCTATATATATATAATAAAGGCAGAATGAGATGGCTGGTTAACGCAAATTCGAATAAAAAAAAATATCTAAAAGATGTGTCGAATTGTACTTGGGCGTAGAAAAACCTTAGTGTAATTGTCGTACTGACTTTCTGTGCTGCGTCTGATGACTTAAGACAAAATTTTAATATAACATAATTAATTGAGGAAGGTCGAGTAAATCATATTTATTAAGTGCAACCGAGTTTGGATACTGTTATAATTAATAAACAATACAAAAATAAGATTTATGATTGCCAATGAGGCAACTCAGAGTCCAATGGCAATAGACATATAATAGAAGCTGGTACGGCTTTCAACAATGAGGAAAAGCCATATCGTTCATTAAGCTATAAAATGCCCCTAAATGTCATTCAAACCCATGGTTTACAAACAAAGACATAACAGAAGATCTATTGATTGCAAACCTGTCGACTGATATATTAACTGATATACATCTGATATTAACAGATATATATCTTTGAATAAAACACAAGAACGATTAGTGAGTTACCATGTGTAGGAACCAAACAAACAGCGAGATCGATCGACCGATTGATTGAATCTACAGGGAACTATTTTAATTTCTATCTTGAAAAAAAAAAGAAACACTCACCTTTCAATCTCTTTCTTCACATGCGATAATTCTCTCCATTTGTAAACAAATTAGTACTTTGGTTCAAATATTCTTGTAAATCAATACAAGGACAATATAGTTATACGCGTCCCGTATTTAAAATTGTGGTTGATCTATGCAAAAGTTATTTATATCCGCATTACAATCAATTCGACTGATACCCTGTTTGTATGATGAGCAGACGACGAAACATACATGTTTGTTAAGTCAAAGTTCAATTTCGTATCGTTCCACCAGGTCACTTTTCGTGACGATTATATCATAATTTTATGAATGTTATATTTTAAGTAAAATTTGTACAAGCGTTGACTCCAAAGCAGTTAGCATGAAGGAGGTTACTCTTCTTGATCATAAGCATAAATTCTGTCTACTTTAATTTTGTTTTACTCTTTTTCTCTTCTTTTTGTTGGTATTCTCTCTAGTATTCTTTATTTTTGAGAACCCCATTATTTTATTTCATTTATTTTGGGGCCCGCTATTTCTCTCTATTATAATAATCATTTTTTGCCTATTATTTTGCAAGGTTTACATAATTAGAAGATGTGGTATGATTGCCAATGAGACAGCTCTCCACAATAGACCAAAATAAGACAAAAATTTACAACAAAAGGTCACCGTACGACCTTACAAATGAGCAAAACCCATACCTCATTGTCAGCTATAAAAGACCGAGAAATGACAAATGTAAGACAATTCAACCATGAGAAAACTTAAGGGCTAATTAAGTACAGAATAATGAACGAAAAACAAAATTGTCCATTATTATCTATTATATCATGAAACACCATCATCGTCCGTTATAATTTTCTTTTTCAAGATTTTGAGTTGGTTTTATTTCACCGATTGATCGTAAACTCTTTATTTCTTCGTTTCAGCCTTTTGAAGTTTTATTGGCTGTCGTCAACGTATTTTGTGTGGTGATGGCCTCAACAACCCTCCTTATCAGACTTTTGGTAAAGTTACATCGATCGATTAAGAGTGTCCCCCTTTTTATACGACCGCAAAATTGGTATTGATATCACGACGACGTCGTCCGAAGACAGATGGTTTCCGGATAATAACTTTAGTATATGAGTAATAAGAAATCAATAAAATTTCAATACCACAAAAGGAAGGTTGTGATTGATTTTGGGGGTTATGGTCCCAACGGTTTAGGAATTAGGGGCACAAAGGGACCCAAAACAAACATGTATCTAGTTTCAGGACAATAAGTTGTGTATAAGTATATCAATTCATTGCTATGAAATTGTACCACAATGTTCAATGCCATAAGTAGAAGTTGGGAATTAATTTCCAAAAAGGGGCCAAAAACAAGCATTTTATCTAGTTTCCGGATAATAACTTAATTGTGTGTAACTGTATGGATCTCTCTGACATTGTACCACAAGGTTCCATATACCAAAGGGAATGCTGGGATTGAGATTGGGGTTAATTTCCCCAAACATGTAGGAATAAGGGGCCAAAAAGGTCCAAAAAGAACTTTCTTCTAGTTTACAGACAATAACTTGTGTTTAAGTGTATGGATCTCTCTGAAATTATACTACAAGGTTTCTTACTACAAAGGAAAGGCTGGATTTGAGTTTTGAGGTTCTTGTGCCAAGGAGGGTTTCAATAAGTTGGGGCCAAAAAAGGGGCCCAAATAAGCATTTTTGTAGTTTCCAGTCAATAACTTGTGTTTAAGCGTATAAAAATCTCTCTTAAATTATACCACAAGTTTCCATACTACAAAGGGATGGTTATGTTTTTTTGGCTCAAATCATGTAGCATATAGGGGCAAAAAGAGGGAAAACAAGGGTTATTGTTGCAAACTCTTTTAGAAATTTGAATTGAGTTTATTTTTGGAATAAGGGAAAGGGGAGGTGAAAAGTTAAACAAATTGGAAAGGGGGGACAAATTAAAAAGAAAATTTCTTCAAATATTTTTTTAGGGGATAAATATTCAACAGCATAGTGAATTTCTCAAAAGCAAACACAATTTTTAAGTTCATTAGACCACATTCATTCTGTGTCAGAAACCTATGCTGTGTCAACTATTTAATCACAATTAAAATTCAGAGTTGTATCCAGCTTGAATGTTGTGTACTTGCCCCCAAGTGTTCAGGGTTCGACCTCTGCAGTCGTATAAAGCTGCGCCCTGTGGAGCTTTTTTTTACTATATTAGTGTGAAACGCATGCTCTCGTTAGTGGAATAAGTGAATTAATGTTGGAGTGTAGGAGAAAAAACAAAACACTAAAACTAAATGAAACAAAAATTAAGTAAGTTTCAAACAAAACGTTGAGTGTCACTAGTATTTTCTGAACAGATGTTAAAATAGCAATATTCATATCATATGATAATAATCTGTTTCCAAAAAGTAGTAATTCAATATGTATGTCAACATTATCAACAATGGAGTAAATGGAATCAAGAAGGATCTGTCTTACATCTTTATACTTATAGGGCAAATAAAAAAGAAATGTTGGTTATCCTCAACAGGATGGTTACAGTTTGCACAAAACGTGTTCTTGGAAAAGAACTGATTAAACAAATGAGATTTAAGGTTGCTAGCATTATTTCTGAGTTGACAATGACTTTTATTAAGTTTCCTTATCCCGTAGTTGAAAGGTTTAAATATATCATATATATATACATATATATACAACTCGTCTAAACATCAACCCAACAATGTTAGATCTGTAAATTTGCTTTCGCAAATTTTTGGTTCTTCCCTCGCCGGGATTCGAACCCATGCTACTGTCATATCGTGACACCAAATCGCCTGCACTGCAGCCGTCCCGCTAGACCACACGACCACCTGGGCTCTCATAAAAAGAGCTTTCGCTGGCCATGTGTTACCTTTCCACGTCAGTTTTAATCTAGCGGCGTACTACAGTACATGATATATAAGGCATGAAGATGTATATATAATTCTAATGACTTATGAAGGATATTTGCATGTTTCAAGGTACTTTAAATAACTGATGATTTAAAATTGCCTATATCATCAGTTATTTAAAGTACCTTGAAACAATTTGTTATATCAAATTGACAATTTGTTATTTTTAATTGATAATTTGTTTTATCATATACTTGTATAAAATATCACTAAAATTTTACAGTTCAATAACATTTGAAAATATCAAAAGGCTATGAAAGGATTACTAGGTTAATTGACCAGATTCTTAAGAATTTCCATAGCGGGCTGATAAAGGTACCTTTATTGACTGCTTCCGGAATGTTATCACATGCCTTTCCGTTAGTTTCCGTGACGTTTATCGCATGCAACTTCGTGCATTTCCGGAAATTTGATTGAAAACGACAACAGAACGCGGAAAACGGCACTGAGTGATAAGATTTTCCCAAAATAGTTGAGGAGCAAAAATGAATTAAGTTAAACTTGTTTTGAAAGACATAAATGAGGTGACAATATTATTGAAGAACATAAAAAAACAAATAAAATGCTTGTTTCATCAATATAACAATTAAAGTAAAGAATTTGTTTTGGTTGTCAGTAAATATTTTCTGAAAGTGCAAAGACAAACAAAATTAAATTTTAATAGTTTTTGTCTGTATATCTTCTGCTGAAGTATATGATAAAAAGATAATTACATGTCATTTTTCATATCAGACCCTTTATCGGCCCTCGTTCATGATATCAGCCCTCGAGCCTGTGGCTCTTGGGCTGATATCACAACCTTGGGCCGATAAAGGGTTTGATATGAAAAATGCCATGTAATAATCTATACTTATCATATACTTAGACTAAATAACATATGATTTTTACTGTATGATAATAGCATTAAATTAACGTAAATTCCATATTTTTCAAATTGGTGCTTAGCGGGCTGATATGAAAAGTTTATCACATGCTTCGATTGTTATCACATGCCTTTCCGTAACGTTATCACATGGCATTCCGGTGATACTCGGCAAATTCCGGAAAATACACCTCAATGCTACGTTTTCAGTGAAAAACATTAATAACTAGTGTACAAAACAATTATTTAGATACTGAAAAGTATATTGTGTAAAAAAATAACAAACAAAATAAAAATAAAAAAACAAACAAACAAATTATTAAATAAATACATTCTTTATAAGTTTCAAACATAATTTAGAAAGTTACTTTGAAAAGGTTGACTTTTCAAACAGTGTTCATTATGTATATTGTTGTGTTTTTTTTGTTTTTTGTTTTGGTTTGGTTTGTCGAGTCGTCCATATTAAAATTGTTTTCTACTCTGTTGAGGTATATGGTAGAAAGATTTGATATCGAATATACTAAATTTGGGTCCGACGTCCGTGAACTTTTCAATCTTTGAACTTCTATTTGGGAACCACGTAAAAGGATCAATATATGAATCTGTTATTTTACTCCAATGTTGAAGCATATGATAAAAAGATCATAACATGTCATTTTTTCATATCTCATGTATTATCAGCCCTCGGTCAATATCAGCCCTCGAGCCATACGGCTCTTGGGCTGATATTGAACCTAGGGCTGATAATACATGCGATATGAAAAATGCCATGTAATAATCTGATAATATCAAATTGATAATCTGTTATATCAAATTGATAATTTGTTATACCAAATTGATAATCTGTTATATTAAACTGATAATTTGTTATATCAAATTCATAATCTGTTATATCAAATTCATAATTCGCTATATCAAATTGGAAAAAGTTAATTAGCATGGCACGTAATACGGGGCGCCGAATGGGACTCTTGTGGTTTTGTACAAAATTCAATTCTGTCATAACAAAATCATTTTTGTCTTACAAAACTATGTGCTACAGACTTGTTTTGTGATAACTTCAATTTTGTGATGACAAAATTCATTTGTGTAGACAAAATTCATTTTTGTCATGACAAAATTCATTTTTGTAGACAAAATTCATATTTGTCATGACAAAAGTCAATTTTGTCTAAAAGGTATATTTGCATACAAAATTGACTTTTGTTACCTGATATGGAAATTAAATCACAAAAGTCAATTGTGTGAAGTAAGATTCAATTTTGTGAGACAAAATTGACTTTTGTGAGACAAAATTAACTTTTGTGAGACAAAATTGACTTTTGTGAGACAAAATTGACTTTTGTGAGACAAAATTGACTTTTGGGAGACAAAATTGACTTTTGTGAGACAAAATTCAATTTTGTCAATTTTGTTGAGACAAAAGTCAATTTGTTAATTTTGTTGAGACAAAAGTCAATTCTGTAAATTTTGTTGAGACAAAAATCAATTTTGTTGAGACAAAAGTCAATTTTGTTAATTTTGTTGAGACAAAAGTCAATTTTGTTAATTTTGTTGAGACAAAAGTCAATTTTGTTAATTTTGTTGAGACAAAAGTCAATTTTGTCAATTTTGTTGAGACAAAAGTCAATTTTGTGACAACAAAATTCATTTTTGTGACGACAAAATTCAATTTTGTAACAACAAAATTGACTTTTATGAGACAAAATTGACTTTCGTGAGACAAAATTGACTTTCGTGAGACAAAAATCAATTTTGTTGAGACAAAATTCAATTTTGTTGAGACAAAATTCAATTTTGTCAATTTTGTTGAGACAAAAGTCAATTTTGTCAATTTTGTTGAGACAAAATTCAATTTTGTCAATTTTGTTGAGACAAAAGTCAATTTTGTCAATTTTGTTGAGACAAAAGTCAATTTTGTCTCACAAAAGTCAATTTTGTCAATTTTGTTGAGACAAAAGTCAATTTTGTCAATTTTGTTGAGACAAAAGTCAATTTTGTCAATTTTGTTGAGACAAAATTCATTTTTGTCAATTTTGTGTAACAAAAGTCGATTTTGTATGCAAATAAGTTCACAGAAACCAAACTAAACTAATTTGAATACAAAATTGACTTTTGTCGCCCAATTTTCAAATTAGGTAACAAAATTCAAGTCTGTGTAACAAAAATGAATTTTGTCATGACAAAAGTGACTTTTGTCCGCTGATAGATAATTTTGTCGCCCAATTTTCAAATTAGGTAACAAAATTCAAGTCTGTGTAACAAAAATGAATTTTGTCATGACAAAAGTGACTTTTGTCCGCTGATAGATAATTTTGTATGACAAAATTTTAAATTTGTAGTATGATACAAATTTTGTTAAACTGAACTTATTTTTGTTGAACAAAAGTCACTTTTGTCCGTACAAAATTGAATTTTGAGTACAAAACCACAAGAGTCCCATTCGGCGCCCCGTACGTAAAGGCTTCCGCAATTTTCGACGTTAGGCACTACATGTCAAGTTTTACAGAACGTAACGTTAAAACAAGTAAAAAAGCATGGTGTGACATTATGACTAGACAAAAGTAGTCGCTGACTGTGTCGTTAATACTTCTGACATGTGATCGAAAATGGGTTCAAAAAAATTCCCTGAACAGTAGATTTTAATGTTATATAGTATTTTTTGTGCTATTATAATTTCAAATTCCCCCCTCCAAAACTGTATAATATGACTTATCATACTTGTAACAAAAATGTAAAAAACGGCGTTTTGTGACATTTTGACTAGACAAAAACAAAGAGATCGCGTTTAATTTTTTTTCAATATTTTCTCTTAAAACTTCGACACAATTTTTGTTCATACATTTAAAAAAAAAGTTTTCACGTTTGAATAAAATTTTATATCGTAGAAAAGAATGCAACTGCCTATTACTTTTCATAAGACACTTAACAAATACGCTAAAACGTCAGAAAACGGCGAGTGTGACATTTCAACGGATTTAATAAAATGAACAATTTAGGACATAATTTAAACAATACTTACTAATTGAAGACATAGAAAGTTGTATATTTATTGTATAATTTTGACACAGGAAGGGTGGATATGTAAATTGTGGTTTGGATGTGCAGCATTCGTTCGAATTTTGAAGAGCTCCAAACAATATGCGAGATTTGGGTTTTGTGACAGAAATACAAATTTCAAAAAATCATTAATTCTGCAACGATCTTTTGAAATGTTGTAACACAACTTTTTATAATTTTTTTCCTTATTATATACGGAATAAAAAGATATATCATTTTCGAAATAATCTATTTGAATAACCTTTAAAAATCACTCTTAACTTCACCCCTATCCATATTTTTTTTTCAATTTTCGGCTTGACCACAAAACAAAGTGAACTTTTCGTCCTGGTCAGACGCATCCAGTTAACGATGACGTCATAAATAAAACATACACCAATAACACCAAAGACTGCTCTTGCTAGGAGTACAACTTTTTTTTTAAATAAGTTTAAAAAAGGACAAGAATAACTTCAAAGCAACGCTGATCATATGTCGCGGTGTTACTTGTCTACACGCTCAAAATCGGTGTTATTAGGGATCATTCGAGTAACAAAATGAATAAAAGTATTGATTTTAAGGCATATTCCATTTCTACTTTTAATTACGCACATTTTGATATATACATTTATATAGTTATCAATTCCGAAACTTCTAACAAATGCAATAAAGGCGAACTAGAAAGCAAAACCCGTATTATCACCAACACCGTACGCGACGTCCTATATATGTATTTAAATATATTTTGCATTTAGTATGTAACACTGTCAACATATAGGCCTATTTGTTCGTGTGTGCTCACAAGTAGCATGTATGTTCCACTATATTGCACTATTTTAAATACAGCTGTTATAATTGAATTATACCTTGTACATGTAGAGAGAGCTTTTATAGGCTGTTGCCTGTTGCTCAATCCTTTTCATATCTAAATGAATAAAACATGTTTAAAATCAAATCAAAACGATGTTGTTACGGACATTTTTGACATAGTGCAACATGTTCTGTTACAGAAGCCGGCTATGATGCGAAAACGAAAAACGAAACTCACAGACTGCATGGTAGAGCGAATAAAAAACGATGGCTTTCAGTATGGATTTTTATTTTCACATCAAATGAACGAACATGTGGTGTCAGTTTATAAGACTGACTCCGACTGAAAACTTAACTTCGATTGACAAATTATAAAGATAGCTATATATGTTTACAGGCTGCCAAAGATTTAAGATTACCTAATACGTGTAATAAAGTTGACAAATTTTACGAGCATGCATTAAGGACTTTAAAGTAACAATAGACGATGATTGGAAAAAAAGATTAATGTCACCAAGGATTTGTAAAGTAAGACTATACAAATCCTTGATGTCACTGTAAATCATAAAATCGAAAATGGATATTGAAAAGAATTATCTATGTACGCTATAAACTTAATCAGTAAGAGATTATTTAAAAAGGAAATGAAATAGTAGCATACCCTTGTAGAGTTTTTCACACAATTTTAGATTAAAAAGTAACACACATATTTATAATACATGTATTTAAGAATGCAAATCGAAACACGTTGTCTGTTCAATTCAAAATGAAATTGTCTGAATAGATTAAACAATTAAACAGACACTCTCTAAATAAAAATATTAGAAATATGTCTGAATGTCCGAGATAATTTACACACAATTTGGTCCGTCTTTTCCCACAATCACACTAGCTTGAATCCATTAAAAAATATAAACAATAATTTGCCACAGTTTCTTTTTTTATTAATAAAAAAAATATAGGATCGTGTTAAAATCAAGATGATTACCTGTTCGCTTCCGCAATGTGATTGACTTAATACTGAAGGGCGTTGACGTTAAACTCGTAATTGTCGTAATGTGTCTGGCAATGTTAGAAAAATAGTTTTTATTTGACAAATATAATACCTATCCTCAATAGGAAAATTCATCAATGTATAGGGAAACATAATAACTGATCAGTTAGATATGATCAGATATTAACAATGGCTTCGAACATATGATAAATGTTATCACATGCGACTGCGATTAGGATTTGGACGGCAATGAGTAGATGCGGAAACACGGAATACTTTTATTCGTCTTAACTTTTGGAAGATACTTTAGCCGACGAGTATAGATGTTACATATTGTTGATCCTATCTGTCTTGTGTTAAAGAACTAGTGTGTGAGCATATTATATCCATCAATATACTGGTAAACTAAAAGAGACGAATGACCGGTTTGGCTAGTCCATATAAGGATTATGACCAGTTGTTTTGAGGAGAGACGACAGATGCAAACCTGATGAAGGCATAAAACTTTGCTCAGTGCTCGGAGCAGAAAAATCATGCTCGAAACATGAAATCCAGCAATTTGATTGGTTGATTTTCGAGTCTGAGTACAAACATCATGCTCGAAAGTTTTATGACCGTGAGCGATACACCCACAAAATTGTTAGTAGTGTACGTGAAGTATTGCAAACTATAGAACATATCAAAAACAACTTTAGGGTTAAAAAAACAAGACAACCATCTAAAACAATAATAAACCATCTAATTAACTTTTACCCCAATATATAGAACTTTTATCATTGCCATGTGTGTAGGAATTCCATGCTTTGTGGAAAAATTGGTGAACGCATACATACCACCTGTCCAAAAGTCTTGATACCGCGATCCCAATTTTAAGCACGGTTGTGATGAAATAAACATTTAAAGAGAAAAACAGTTGGTGCACATGTAAAAACCTGTCCATCGAGATGAGACAGGACAGAAACCCCTATTCCAGACGTGGTTATACTTTGAGAAAAAATACATATAGACATACAGCATGGATATCGAAACGTTTAGACGGCAACTCACCCTAAATGGACGAAGGAGTACTTCAAACAGGGAAAACTATGATAACCGAATTTCAAGAATACGGTAATAATTAGACAAAAAAAAAAAACCCCAAAAAACTGACCGAGACTAATGTAACCAATGAGAAACTACGAACAAAAACTGATATCTCGAGTCCACAGTTGCATATTTCATGGCCAACCCAACGTCCCTGAAACAGACGCAGTGTTGCCATCAAAGATTTCAGTCAATATAAAAAAGAAAAGAGAGTTCTTTTGCAACAAACCTTTTCACCCCACCAAGAGGATTACACGTTTTGTCTCAAAATTTACTGTAACAGCGATATGGTATCGGAACTAGCAAATGTTTTATAGAAATTATTTGTTTTATGATGGGCAACATCCTAAAATTTCCAGTTGTTTACAGAATCTCTTTTGAAATCATACTTCAACAGTATCAAAGGTCTATAATGTAAATATGGTCACACTATGAGATTCTACTACCACAAACCCAAAAGTTCAGTTATCGTGGACCCACAACGGACATAAACATCGGTCAATCCTCGTTTGTAACACACAACCGTTTGGAAAGGAAGCTGTATTTAGTTAACGACACTTTAGATATGTAAGTGATAGCAATACCCTATAACAATAGAGAGAATAAAAACCACTACAAACTTAATGTACATATATTCTTTTTAATTTATAGTTTGGATACATTTGCTCTGATATATAATCATCATCGCTTGAACATGGTGTTGAGGAATATCTCCGACGACGCCGCCTTCGTTTATCTTTATGATAATGTCTGCAACAACAATATCGCGCACATAACTTTACAAGACAATGTGCAAAAAGACTACCTATACACGAACTCACAATTATAATTAAACATAGTACTAATGGCACCAGGATTATTTCTACTCTGTATTTATCAACGAACATAAGAACCGCCTTATGCACTTCTTCTCGTAAGATATCGATATCTAACCTTATAACCATGTTGGTGGTATATTTGATCGATGTAGCTAAGTAAAATGTTACGTTATATCACAAATGAGCATCATTCACATGAGACACACCCTGAATAGATATATATAGGATCCATGTATTTAGTTCAACAAAATTTTGAACGCTATAGTATATGATATGACGTCTCAGTATGACGTAGTTCCACTGCTTGCAGAAAAAACAATCTGTGGTCGATTGAATGCGGGTTAACGCACATTTAAACTACGGCTTATGTTAATTGATCTTCTTCTTTAACTAAAGCAGCACTACTTCTGTAGTCTATTACGGTTAAGCAACTATACTGTCAGCAACTGTGTGCTTAAAATAAATATAAGAGTAAAACTGTAGACACACAAACCAGTATAATACCACCTATGAATCAATTCCGGTTGCTGGTATGATAGATAACAACATTGTCCGAGTTAACAACCAATAGATCACGATTGTAGAATATAGTCAAATCCATTATAAGATAAGGATTCTATTCCAGCATACCGCTTACTTCACAACACAAAGCACAAGAAGCACACAACTATATATATATATATTCACTATTTTATGTACAAGGATGTGTTCCGAGAAATCTTCCGACACCACGTATACACTGTGACTCTTAATCTAAATCAAATACGTTATTACTAGTCTATGTACATCACTATAAAAGTCTATGCGTTGTGGAATCCACTAAAGTCTAAGAGCACCATCCATGTCACTTCAATCTAAATAATACAGCCACATCCAGTTACACAAAACACATATCACAGAGGACTTATCTATTCAAGGTAAGTAAAATATTGTTCGTACTTTGAACTGCATTAATACACCTATTTATGTACTTTCATAAATCACTGACACTGCGCCCATATACTAATGACTCCTACATATAAAGAATAAATACAATGAATTGAATTAAGAAAATTAACATACAGATTATGTATGGATAGCCCGTATCACATATAAATACTTATTAATATAAGGTCAAATCAAAGATTTGTATAGTACAAATCCTTGGTCAGATAAAATACACCTTTATTCTTTATTTTAAATCAGTGTAAACTGTTAGATAATGTTCTTATTTAAACAATTTTTAACCACTCAACCTTGTGTATTAATCTTAAGTCGTAATTAACTATGGATTATCCAGAAGTAAAGAAATAAGGCCTTGCCTTTACAATCAAAAATATATTCAAAATCATCATCTCGAAAAAAATGTACGGTACGGTAAATATCCCTTTTTACCTCTTTATGTTTATGAACAAAACATTCATACTCACCAGTAGGAAACTTAAACAATTCTTACCATTTCATCATATGTATTAAGTCATCTATTTATATAGATAACGCCTATCACTTAACTTATTAAACTTCCTGTCTCCTAGACGATTACATAGGGGGGTAATGGGGATACCTTCATGACGGTAAAAATACTTGCCAAGTGACATTAACGGTAATTTTAGGTGCTTGACAATAAAAAGTTCACTTTTCGATCCTTTACATGATAATAAAAATTGGCTGATTTTGACGAATCACGTTCAATGGTTTTCAAAAATGATGGTAACGACGAATATTTTGACAAATCACGTAAAATTCAAACCAATTTGACGCTAACTGTAGCCAAAAATGACCGTTTGACACCTAACAGTAAAGGGCATTCCTACCCTCAAACATGTATAATGAAATACATAACAGGAAGTCATACATTAATAATTAACATTGCACTGACATTGAATCGAATTCCTTATTAAAGCCAAACATTTGAGGCTTGAGCACTTTAAAATATTCTAAGTTTGAAAGATAATGAAAACCCCGTTCTTCTTTAATCATGGATATACGATAAACGGATTGTCATTATCTTACATGTTATCCTATTGTTTAGACCTATTCCAATAATCATAAAATTTCAATTAATGATTCACTGCCCGAAGCACATTTATCAGGTAGAATGAATTCTATTTTGTTATCGAAATTGATTAAAAATTGTAAATAGTTTAAACAAACAAAAATCAAACCATGCATTGAAAATTACTATGAAAAACAGATTCAAAGCAATGCAAAAGAAAAGAAAGAAAAACGTCCTTTAAACTTTAAGCTTTTACAATAACAAAACATTTCAGAATACTGGACCATGTTGGGTAAGAATAGTGTTTACACAGGGATTAAATCAAAATGAATCATTGAAGCAATAAAAAAAAAACAGTTTACGTTCTTTACTTTTTTTTGTGATTGTTTTCTTATGTTGTTGTTTTGTGCGATTAGTATTCCAATGCGATTGCCAATATAGTTAATAAGCAATATTTATTCTTTGTATCGGTCTATCTACCTGTACCATAAAAACAGCAACGACAAGTTTTACAAACTTAGCAGACAAAACGACATGGTATCTGCAGAAAGTAAGAATGTAAGCAACGACAGCGTCGGTGACTTTTAAAAATAGTATATGTATCATTTTTTTAACGATTTAAATGTATAAAATGAAAGAAACTGTTGAATACGAGATCTGATGTCGTTTCAAAAGACATTGATAACGTCATCAACTATTACAATTCTGGGATTCTTCTTTGAAGATAAAAAAAAATTGGCTGAACGTCAATATTTTTATTTCATTTTTTATACTTCGGACATTTGTTGCCAATTTGTTGCGTGACATCAACAACGATATCGACGAAAGCAGCGTTTGGGAAGAAGACTTTGGTTAGTAAAAAAACCCACAATACGTCACGTTTGCTCTCCAATAGGTCCGGATCACCTACCAAGTTCCCTTAGAAATATTTAATGTCAAAACGTATCGAACCTTTAAAATAATATACTATGGAAGTAATGATTACAGCCCCACTAGAAAGCCAAACGAATCACTAACCGAACTCTGTCTGTTTGTTAAGGTCTTTTTTGTTTTTTGTTTTATTTCAAATTAATTGGTAATAATAAAGGATAAATCTATAAGCACCCATTGTTTATCTTATCTTATAGTCCTTCGTTCAACATTTAGATTGTCGGACAACTCTTTTCGTTATTGCTATTTAATTGTTATGTTGCAAAAGAGGGACGAAAGATACCAAAGGGACAGTCAAACTCATAAATCTAAAACAAACTGACAACGCCATGGCTAAAAATGAAAAAGACAAACAAACAACAGCACACATGACACAACATAGAAAACTAAAGAATAAACAACACGAATCCCACCAAAAAACTAGGGGTGATCTCAGGTGCTCCGGAAGGATAAGAAGATCCTGCTCCACATGTGGCACCCGTCGTGTTGCTTATGTGATAAAAAATCCGGTAAATAGTCTAATTCGGTAAGTCATATTCATGAAAGGAAAGGGGATTGTAGTTACAACGTAAGGAACATATCCGATATTATTTGTGAAACGGTTATTCCATAACGGTAAACCAACTCGTGATGGCGTCCGTAAAATTTACGAAGGGATGATTTCAACTTCACCATTTGGAACTCTTGGTTTAATAGCTTCCTTGTGAGCAGCAACCCTCGATGTTACCCTCGGGGGAAAACGTCAAACAGCAGTGGCATCGGACCAGTGGTTTAAATAGTTATCAAATGTACCAGGATTATAATTTAATACGCCAGACGCTCTTTCGTCTACATAAGACTCATCAGTGACACTCATATCAAATTATTATAAAGTCAAACAAGTACAAAGTTGAAGAGCATTGAGGATTCAAAATTCCAAAAAGGTGTACCAACTACGACTATGGTAATCTATTCCTGGGATGAGAAATTATTCGTTTTTCGTAAATTTCGCGTTCAGATGAATAATTACACCATTACACCAAAAACCAAGCTGCAGTGGTTACGATATAGAATAACCAGGAGGTTATTTTAGGTATATAAATAAATTTTTGAATAGAATCAATGTTATTGACAATCCAAACTGTACCTTTTACCAAAAGAACTTCGAAGCGGAAACAATTTAACATATATTTTGGAGCTGTGAAATTGTACAAACATGCATTGATGAATACTAGTAACATAAACGCTACCATTTTTTTCTGCACCAGATGTGCATTTCAACAATCAATGTCTCTTCAGTTATGCTCAAGACCAACATATTTGAAGGTCCAAAGCTTATTAAACGGGACGAAGGGCTATCAACCAAAAAGGGACAAAAAATACAGCCAACGCCGGCCAAGGAATCAGAGCTTTGTTTGAGGGAGATACATTCCTTGATTTTAAAAAATTTCAAAAATTTTGTAACCGCAAATTTTAATAACACAAAATCTGAATTTTCATGAAAGTACCGAAGTACTGGCTACTGGGATGGTGATACCTGCGGGGACTATCTGTCTACTAAAAGACGCATCGACCTAGTGGTAGTAATAACATAAACTGTATCAACTTTTCTGCACCAGATTCGAATTTCGACAAACATGAAATTGACGCTTTATTTTTGTCAAATCGTATATGTGTTCAATTTACCAAATAAAAGTTTTCTGTTAGTCATTACTCGTATACAAAATCGTTTAAGGGGGTGCTGTTAATTTGATTTATCTGCAAATAAAACAATATATTTTTAACTGCAATATTAAAATAAAAAGTTTTAACAGTACATGCAGTGCAAAACTGAATAAAGTCTCTTTACAGTATTGAACAAATAATATAAATTTGGAATGGTTTTGACACACTTTTAAGTGATTATTCAAAATTATAGGATCAAACAACGCGAAAAACATGTAATTTTGATATCTGTACTCATTTATTATACTAAACGTTACACACGTATTGAAAAAAGAGACAAATATCATTAATATGGCAGCTACAGACCAATATCTATCACTTGCATATAGTGTAAATTACTCGAATAATCATCAGCTAGTAACATGATGAAACACCTTGAGACATATTAAAAGTAAAATTACCAAACAAAAAAACAGAACTCTTAGGAAAATCCAAAATGGAAAGTCTGTAAACAAATGACAAAATCAAAAGCTCAAACATCAAACATCAAACGAATGGATAACAACTGTCATATTACTGCATTGGTGCAGACATTTACTTATGTAGAAAATGGTGGATTAAACCTGGTTTTATAGATAGATAAACCTCTAACTTGTATGACAATTGCATAAAATTCCATTTTATTGCCAACGATTTGTGAACAAAACAAACAGACATAATAGGTAAAAATGTCAAAAATAGAGGTACAGCAGTCAACATTGTGTTATTAGTTATCAAAAGTACCAGGATTATAATTTTATACGCCAGACGCGCGTTTCGTCTACATAAGACTCATCAGTGACGCTCAGATCAAAATAGTTAAAAAGCCAAATAAATACAAAGTTGAAGAGCATTGAGGATCAAAAATTCCTAAAAGTTGTGCCAAATATGGCTAAGGTAATCTACTCCTGGGGTAAGAAAATCCTTAGTTTTTCGAAAAATTCAAAGTTTTGTAAACAGAAAATTTATAAAAATGACCATATAATTGATATTCATATCAACACCGAAGTGCTGACTACTGGGCTGGTGATACCCTCGGGGACGAAACGCCCACCAGCAGTGGCATGTGTTATAACTGTAATCACTACAAACGCAAACAAGTATGTTACAAAGAAACACAAAAAGGCTTAAGACAAAAGACAAAGCACATTAGTAAAAATGAAAGACAAGAATACAAAAATTTATTATAAAAATGAAAAGCAGGAACTCAGTGCAGAACGATCATTCGAATTACAGGATACAATCCCGTTCCCTTTTCACGAAAGTGAGCTACCAAATCAGACTATCCAATGGATTTGTACTAACATTAGCAACACGACGGACGCCATATGTGGAGTAGGATCTGCTCATCCTTCCGGAACACATGAGATCATCCCCAATTTTTGGTGGGGTTCGAGATGCTTAGTCTTTAATAAACGCTGAGATGTCGCCAACGTCACTAAAACGGACAGATTAGTAGTCTGAAAGATAACCAATTACAGCCAATCCAAAAATGTTGTATTGTACAGTTCGAAGTCGAAAATAAATTAACAACGCTACGGCTAAATGAATAAAAGACCAACAGACAAACAAAGGTCTATAAAACACAACATAGAAAACTAAGCACTGATCACATGACCCCAACGAATGAGTTGGATTGATATCATAAAATATAAAATTGAAGAAAGAGACACACTACACAATTAATGTATATATATATTTTTTAAATTATATTTTTGATTTATCTGTTGTGATATATTTACATCATCATCATCCTCAGTGTCATCATCAGCATCATCGCTTGAACATTGTCTAAAGGAATATCTTCGACGACGCCTTCTTCTTTATATTTTGGACGCTTGCAACAGTATCGCGTACACAACTTTACAAGAAAATGTGCGCAAATACTACCTATACAAGAACTCAAAACTATAATTAAACATAGTACTAATGGCACCAGGATTATTTCTGCTCTGTATTTATCGACGAACATTAGAACCGCCTTATCTACCTCTTCTCGTAAGGCATCGATATCTAACCTTATTACCATATCGGTGATGTATTTTATCGATGCAGCTGAGAATAATATTACTTTATATCTTGGAAAAAGTAGCCAATGTCGTATTGCGTAATCTGAACGAATTTTATCATTCAAAACAAGAGACAATTTCATGGATATACATAGGACCCATGTATTTAGGCAAACCAGGTTTTGAACACTATAATATAATGTGGTGTCGTTTCACTACATCGATTATACATCCTGTAGTTAATACTTCTGTGGTTTGATACGGATTCTTGAACAGGAATTCACTGCTTATCAATAATGTTGCACCTTTTTCTTAATATTATTCACTCAACTGAATCTTGAGTACAACTCCTGTTGTAGATTATGTAAGGAAAATCATCTAACGGTATACTGTATGCAACTGTGTACAAATGATCACAAATGCAAGATCAAATTAGAGTAAGAATATAGTTAACAAACCAGTATAATACAGCTTATCCGTTTATGTCCGATATTACTGGACATCATAAAGGTTCCCGTAAAATTTGATGTTATAATAGTAAATATCTGACGCATCAATGGAAAAGTGATTGGTGTATGACGTCATTAGTTCAAAAGGCACATATTATGGGGTCAAGTGGCGCAGATTTCAAACTAGTGATAAGGTCTATATCGCCTTTGAATCAATTTTCCAGATATTGTAAATATATCAACTTTGTCCGGAGTATTCACCACAAAATTAAGATCACTATACACGCACTGCGACTGTTCAGTTAAACCAAGACGTTAAGACGTTTATTCATAATTTTAAAGGCTTTTTTCCATATGTACATCTCTGAAAAAGTAAAACGCTTCGATATTCACTTCCAACTAATAAAACGCATTACATCTCACTAAAATCTAAAAGTTACTGTCTTATTCAGTTTCACAAAACACACATACTATCACTAAGTACATTTGTAGTATGAAAAATATCGTTTGTACCTTGTACTGAATATTATCATCCTTACACACCTGATATTTAAGTAATCACCTCACACTACACCAATTTACTTATGACTCCTATTTCAATAAAAACTACAATCAATACAATCAGAGACATATAATACAATTAAGTAAATATTTACATACAAATTATTTATGTAAATACCCTGTTACATGCTACTTATAACTATATGGTCAGATATATATATTCACCTTTAAACTTGATTTAAAATCAATTTATAAATCGTTATTTCCTAATTTTCGTATTTAGATCAATTTTAACCACTCAACTATATGCATTTATTTCACTTTATGACATAACTATATATTACTAGTATCCGAAATCATGGAAACAAAACCAAACATTTCTTCTCCTTTTGTTATACATTACTATAAAGTCAAATATATACACAAACAACTCAATAATAAACATATGTATTCTTTGTATTGGCCTATTTACTTGGACAATAAAAAAACTATCAGCTGTACAAAGCATTTCCCAAAACAAAACGACTTGGTATTTGCAGAAAGTGTGAAATGTAAACAACGACAGCGTCATCGACCTTTATACATAGTATATTTATCGTTTCTAATGATTTTTAGAAAATAAAACGATAATAAAGACAACACCCATCAATAACCGCATGATTTTTAATAACGTATAAAACTATTCGATCCTTTCTATGATCGACTTTTTTTTTTTTTTTTTTTTGCGATTTGGACTCCAGTTAGGAAAATTATTAATCAATATTTATTCTTTGTATTGGACTATCTACATGAACTTTAAAACACCAGCGAATAGCTGTATAAAGCACTTGGCAGGTAAAACGACTTGGTATCATCAGAAAGTACAAATGTAAGCAACGATACCATGATAATAAATAGAATATGTATCGTAACTATAATGACATTTCTACTGATTTTGACAAATTAGACCATATATATAGAAAGAGATTGAATTAATATATAAAATAAAAATTAAACAAAGTTAATGGGGAATGTGTCTATGGGACACAGGTGATGCCTCCGCTTGCATATAGAAATACCATTTTAATTGGTCATAACTCTAAACTATAAAAGTGATGCTGCCCTAATTTGTACTTTATCTGAGTTTTGTGGTAATAAGCTTTGTTATGTTCTTTTTCACGGGTTCACCCGAACATAAAGCATTTCTTTTCTATACAAGGCTTAATAACACAAAACACAAATATACTATGGGATGTAGGTTTGCAGCATCCAGTCTTTTAATAATACATTCGGAACATAATAACAAGTGGAAAAAAAAATAGAATGCGGCAGGTGTTACACCAAAAAACGGTCCTTATCACATTCTCTTCACTAGAAGTATGATCAACAGCCTGAACAATCTACAAAATATAATTACAAAAATTAGAAACAATTCGCAACTACATTTAAATGAATGAAAAGAGAAATTGATTAAATACTGTAACTTTGGACAGTATACATGTGCATCTTTTGAATTGTACAAATCTATAAGAATAATCTTAATAGACGTGTGAAAGACAGTACCTATAGAACAACAAGTGTTTTTAAACAAAAACAAAATAAAAGTCAAACAGACCTTAACAGCAATTGAATTAAACGTGTAGACTGATTGAATGCAAACCGTCGAATGATTTAATTCCCGCTTAGGTATGCACGGGTGAATCCACCCGTGCAAACTACTACGCATAACGGTATTCGTTAAGCCTTATAACGAAAAGAAAATTATTTATGTTCTTTTTCACGGGTTCAACCGAACATAAAGCATTTCTTTTCTATACAAGGCTTAATAACACAAAACACAAATATACTATGGGATGTAGGTTTGCAGCATCCAGTCGAGACAAAAGGCGAAAGAGTGTATATTAGATGCCAAGGTATAAGAAACTGTCTTTCACCTATCCGTCTTTAGAATTTTCGGCTCGCCACGCAACGGCCATTAACTTTGAAAAGCATATATGAAACACCGTTGTTTGTGGCTTGAGAAGCGCCTCCTCTTCGTAAACTATACAAACTAAATTGTTTTTGTCTAACCCTATTGCACTTAAAGCTTCCCTGGCTCTAGTATAAGATGAAGGCTTATATATTTTACTCAATACTAAGGTGTCTTTTGGGGCTGCAAAGAACAAAAATGTACTCCGAAGAATTAATCTTAAGATTGCTAATTAAGTCACAATAATATTTAAAAAAAAATTAACAGGATAAGTTGGTATATCCGTATTTGCTATCATAACTATACTACCTTGTCTATAAATATCGGTCTTGCCATTGTGAACTATAATTTCAACGTGTGTTTTATGAAAATTGATATCACTCATTATTATAAGCGAGAGTTCTTTGTATCTAAAAAATCAAGCATAAGCCAATTATAACAAACAAAGTAACCAACAATAGGACAGGTTAGAATTATCATGATACAGGTTAAATAGGAAGTTAAATTCTTTCTTTTGTATGGTTTTCGCCTATCCTTCAAGTACAGAAAATCACGACCAGGTCCGTGATACAAGCGGCCAGGTCCGCATATTAAACACATTTACAATGTACAATCTACTGTTACAATATGAAAAAAACAAAAAGTGGCAAGGAACGCATAAAAAAAGTTTTACTCAAAATTCATTCATTCATTTTAGCATCAAATTTCAATACAAGACATGGAAAGATATGCAATGTCCTATCCTTCAAGGACAGAAAATCACGGCCAGGTCCGTGATAAAAGCGGCAAGGTTCGCATATAAAACATATGTACACTGTACAATCTACAGTTACTAATATAAAAAAAACAAAAAAGCAGCAAGGTCCGCACAAAGATATTTTTATTAAAAATTAATTCATTCATTTTAGCATCAAGTTTCAATACAAGACGTGGAAAGATATGCAATGTCCTATCCTTCAAGGACAGAAAATCACGACCAGGTCCGTGATACAAGCGGCCAGGTCCGCATATTAAACACATTTACAATGTACAATCTACTGTTACAATATGAAAAAAACAAAAAGTGGCAAGGTACGCATAAAGAAAGTTTTACTCAAAATTCATTCATTCATTTTAGCATCAAATTTCAATACAAGACATGGAAAGATATGCAATGTCCTATCCTTCAAGGACAGAAAATCACGGCCAGGTCCGTGATAAAAGCGGCAAGGTCCGCTATAAAACATATGTACACTGTACAATCTACAGTTACAATATAAAAAAACAAAAAAGCAGCAAGGTCCGCACAAAGATATTTTTATTAAAAATTCATTCATTCATTTTAGTATCAAGTTTCAATACAAGACATGGAAAGATATGCAAAATCCTATCCTTCAAGGACAGAACATCACGGCCAGGTCCGTGATACAAGCGGCCAGGTCCGCATATTAAACATATGTACACTGTACAATCTACAGTTACAATATCAAAAATCAAAAAGCGGCAAGATACGCATAAAGAATTTTTTCTCGAAATTCATTCATTCACTTTTTCATCAAGTTTCAATACAAGCACATTTGAAATAAACCTATAATCGTTTAAAACCGAATTCTCAGCACATCCCCTGTTGAAAAAAAAATAGAAGGGGTTTATACTCAACAAAGTCTTGCACTAAACCAACAAACTTGACGGTGTCAACAGACTCCAGTATCGGCCAGAAAACTGTCGATTTTAAGTAAGGGATACCCAATGTACCGTTAGCTTTACATAATTGAATATGTTTTACAGTGTAAGCTATTAAAGATACATGTGACAAGAGCAAATTATTATCGATTGACCAGTCAAACGTGAATGCATCAATTATAAAAATATAACTTTTGTTAAAGGATCAAAAAGCTTTGAATTATACCTTGGGAGTTAATCATTGTCACTATTAGCAAACCGATCTAAGCTAAAAGGTCCCAATATTTTATTAAAATAATGAAAAATTCTGTCCGACAACGACCAATCGTCAAAATCAAATATTTTCCTATACTGATCCGCGGTAGTATTCAAAGTTCTTGGTATCCACTCAATTTTCAAACACATCGAATTTTCTGTACAAAAATAAAAAAATTTCCATAGCTAGATTGGGCAAATCCAGTTTCATACTGCCAACTTCGAATATTTTATCTACGTTTTGGTAATCGGTGAGTAGTTTGAAATTTATTTTAAAATGATCAGGAAAGCTTTCCAAGTCAAAATCACTGCCTTTAATTCTCGCCCAGTTGACCTTGAGATTTTAGTGAAGAATGACAAAATTCTAACTCTTTAATAGACACAAGATCTAACTTAACTCTAGAGTCCCAAGAGGATCGATCATTTACTAAATGGTGTAAGTGTCTTGTCAAAATTCTACATATATTACCTAATGCGGGTGATAATGCAATGATTTTACCAATATCCGCTGCAAATTTCCTTGCAGTCGTATAACAAGGATTTATAAGTGTCACTTTTCTATGAAAACACAAGAAACTTTTGTGATTCAAGATGCATATCTATATGAAGATACCCCGATGATGTCTTGAATCAAACTTAAATGCAAAATTTGTATTTGCTGCATACGTTTTGGCCTCTTTACAACCTCGTATTTAAATTTAAATAACATTTCGTATTGATGTACGTGTCTGAGGTCAAGAATCAACACCGATAAAGGATTAACAACAAAAGGGGGAGTGCTAACTTCCTTAGCGAATCCCGTAAATACCAAAAATACAGAAGTAGGTGCATCGGTAATTTTCCAAAAAAAAGCCAGATTCAAGTATATTCTATTCTATTCTATTCTATTCTATAGGTAAAACTAATTTTTTGAATTCCGCCAATAAAAGTTTTTCTTTCCAAAATTGTAGGCTATAATACAATCGACCTTTTACATTATAAACTTGTACTAACTCATTGTCATACTCATATGTGTCTAAACATAAATTAAAGTCAATCAAAGATAATACCTCATTTGGAACTGCTGGTGTTGTTAGACCGCTTATTTTTGGACAATTAGACGACCAATGTCCTGTGGAAAACAACGAGAAAGCCTCAGCTGTAGGGATGCTAGTAGGATTGTCATCTTCACTCCTATAATGACTTCTTGCAGGTGCACATTCAGGAGAACTTTGGACTTCCTCGTCAGACATGAAGTAGAAAAAAGTCAAACAGACCTTAACAGCAATTGAATTAAACGTGTAGACTGATTGAATGCAAACCGTCGAATGATTTAATTCCCGCTTAGGTATGCACGGGTGAATCCACCCGTGCAAATTACTACGCATAACGGTATTCGTTAAGCCTTATAACGAAAAGAAAATTATTGTATACGTTTAAGTATAATATTTAGGTGAGGCACACTTACGTTAATTTAAGAACGGAAACGAAAATTTTACCATTTTTCCATTTGTTTAGGGGCATTACTCTAGAACGGTTAAAGTGACAATACCAAAATTCAAACTTGATATGTGTTTTGTGGTAATAAGCCTTGTGTATAAGTTTCACAACATTTTGGTTAAGGCAAACTAAAGTAGGTGATCGGAAACAAAAAAAAAAACTTGCAAATTTTCCATTCGTAAAGGGGCAAAACTCTAGAACGGTAAAAGTGACACCAACCGAATATTCGAACTTGATTAGTGTTTTGCAATAAAAAGCATTATGTGTTAGTTTCATAACAGTTGGCTGAGGCAAATGTAAGTGTAACGAAAATCGGTAATAGTTTATTTATTTCGATGTGAAATACCAGTTGTCTTTTCCTGTTAATTGTGTTTCTATATGTTTATAAGTTTCTCCATAGTTGGAGCATCGTCTATTTGTTAAAACACCCCTACAATTGGTATAATCTTGATTTTCACCCCTTCAAGTATAATGGACCGTTCCCTATGGTAGTATATAAGCCAGCTCAAGACAGAGAAACTTTGTCAGTTTTATGTGGACCATTGAAGAGTTAACTTCTAGGATTAAATATTCCAACTGGTAAGTAGAGTGGCTTTAGTGATTCAGAGGATATAAATTATAGTGTTTGGATTTATATGTGAATATTTCGAATAGTGATTGTGTTATAAAGTGAACTTATATAATAAGTTATTGTACAGTGAAAGTACAAGGTGTATACTTGCATGTGTTGCAAGTTGTTATATTGTGGATGTGTATTAGTGAGAATACATGGTGAAATCTTGCTGGTGTTGCAAGTTGTTATATTGTGGAAGTGTATTAGTGAAAGTGCACTGTGTTAAACCTTACCAGTTGGATAATATTCATTGTGTGGGAACTCAAAGGGATAGTTAGTGCGTGAGTTCAGCTGTGTTATATATATATTCCTTGTGAATTGAAACATTGTGCAAGTGTAATTGTGTCATTGTGTTATTGTGGTTAGTTGCAGACTAACAAGGTGATACTACATATTGGTGGACGTTGTAAATAGAAGTTGTATATATGTGATTTTGTGTTCATACGTTTTGTGTAATACTTACTTGATGCATGTTGCAAAGTAATCTGTTGGTGACATGGTGTAATACAGGGCCGTATGCATGTTGCATAATAATCTGTTAGTGACATTGTGAATAAATCGGTCTGATACATGTTGCATAGTGATTGCATAGTGACATTGTGTATATATATTCTGTTATGAAACATTGTGTCTGTGCATTGTGAATGAGGTACTTCACCCGGCATTTTGATTAATGTGCTTTGTGTGGCGTATATATTTGACATTGTGAATTCATTTAAGGGTGTGTTAATTGTTTTAGATAGGACAACTTCTTGTGGTAAAAAAAATGAGTTGAACACTTGAAATCCTGATTTATTCAGATACGGATCCATTGATCACCCGGTTACACGTTATATAAGAAAGGGATCGGAAATGAAAAATTCATCAATTTGTTCATTTGTAAAGGACATAACACCCTTTAGAACGGAAAAGTGACACCACCAACTTGATCTGTGTTTTGTGGTAGTTAGCATTGCGTATAAGTTTGATAATATTTGGTTGAGGCAACTAATATTAGAACATGGAAACCAATTTTGGGACCGTCCAGGGACGTACGAACAAAGGTAAAACTAAATGCCCCCTCCGCTACGGCGGGGGTTTAAAATTTGGTGTACATAATCTGCTCTATATGTTGTTTAAAAAAATCTTAACTTGGTCAACTATTACAATATAAAAAAGAAGATGTGGTATGATCGCCAATGAGACAACTCTCCACATGAGACCAAATGACATAGAAATTAACAACTCTATGTCACCACACGGCCTTCAACAATGAGCAAATCCAATACCGCATAGTCAGCTATAAAAGGCCCCGAAATGACAAATGTACACAATTCAAACGAGAAAACTAACGGCCAAATTATGTACAAAAATAATTCTTGTTTGAAGATAACAAATGGATGAATGCCGATCGCGATGTTTTTACATTTCGAACAGTTGTTGCTAATTTGACGCGTGATATCAACGACGATATCGACGAAAGTAGCAATCGTTAGGACAACTTTGGTATACAAAAATGTCCTAGACGTCAAGTTTCTCTTTTATAGGTCTGGATCATCGATTTCCATAGAAAATTTCAATGCCAAAACGTATCGAACCGTTAAAAATTGTATCGGAGCGGTGCTGAAGCCACAACTAAAAAGTTTAAATGAATGATAAACCGAACTGAACTGAACTCTGTTTATGCAGCATTTGGCAAAACCTTTCGGAGTGTTGGTTCCTTAATTCCCAGTTTCGTACTTTATTTGTTTTTTTAAGCCTTATTCGGAAGAAGAAGTGCCACTGTTGGTTGAGATTTTCTCCCCGAGCATTAGTTCAGTAGTCAGCACTTCGATTCTGTGTTGACATAAAATATCAGTGTTATGATCATAATTATATAAAAAAAGACTGTTTCCAAACTTTAAATTTTTCAAAATACTAAGAATGTTCTTCCCCAGAAATAGATTACCTTAGTTGTATTTGGCAAACACTTCCGAAATTTGGGGTCCTGAATGCTCTTCCATTTCTTACTTTACTTTGCCTTTTAACATTTTTCATTGATCGAGCGTCACTGCTGAGGTTTTTTTAGACGAAACGCGTGTCTGGCGTACACAATTTCCATACTGGTGTCTATGATGACTGTATTTGTTTTTTGCATTTTGTTATATTATTCTTTGAAGTGTGTTTATCGGCTGTTATATCCTCTTTAAAATCTAGTCTGCAATAAAAAGCATAAAGTTGAATTATAGCGTTTCCACATCTATGATAAGGCAAATATTAATGAAACCATGTTGGAGGGGGGCACCATCATGTTTCATTGACTTTGGAAATTTTGCATAGCTTACATGTTAGAATTTGATTTTGTGAGTAAGTCAGTTTAATTGTCTGTTTCTCTTTTTATTTTTAGCCATGGCATTGTCATTTTATTTTCAATCTATGAGTTTGACCGTCCCTCTGGTATCTTTCGTCCCTCTTTTAAGAGGACCAACTTATGATAAATAAATTATATTTGTTATGCCGTTGAATCAGCATTTCTGCATATCTAATATTTTGTTTTGGCTCTACCCAATGGTTTATCAGTTGACTTCGCAATTTTAACTCATAGTAAACGTGAACAAGCTTTTGATTAGGCAAGTTTAAAATGAAGTCATAATATTATGTATCAGTCGTATTGAGCATTTGCACCTACATCGCATTTCCATGACGAGTATTTGGCCGTACACCTTCAGTCGTGATTTTTGAATGTTTTGCATAGTCTACATGTTGTAGGATTGCCATTTGATAAACTACCTAATGACACTTTGACCACGTCTTATATTGTGATTTAACATCTATGACATCTGCCAGCTTAGTACCGAACCCTTTTCCCGAATAAGACTTATACCGAGTGTGAATTTGCATTGCTGTACGACGTGTCTCGGTATTTAGTATATCCAACATTCATGTATTTATTGTTTATGTTTATGTTATGGTGTCGGTTGTATATTGTGTTATGTTTTATTGTGTGTTGTCCAAACAAATATAAACTTGCCTTTCAATATTATATTTGTCATCTTTCCGAATATGAATGTTATACCGAGTGTGGGTTTGCATTGCTATACGACGTGTCACGATATTTGGTACATCCAACATTCATGTATTCATTTTAGATGTTTCTGCTTATGTTTCGGTTGGATAATCTGTTATGTATTATCGTTTGCAGTCTAAATAATTATAAAATTGCATTTTCATACCATCATTGTTATGAAAATCCTTTGGACGAGTTTTGTGAAAATAATTTTATATAGTTGGAAATGCATGTTAGTTACGTAAGGGCGTCACTGTTTGTTTTTATCCTGTGGTGTTTGTCGTTGATTGAGTATGGTCGTGGTTGTTCTTCAGTTTGTTTTTTTTTAGTTTTTTTCGACTATAATATCATTTGTTTGTGCGTTTATATGTGATCAATGTTCTTGTGTGTGTTTGTGCTGTATTTCTGTCACGTAGTGTTGTCATTTTAGCTACATTTTTGTAACATTTTCTCAAAGCAAAAGGTTTTGCTAGCCATTTAACCAGGATAAACCTACCGTTTTCTTTTCTTTTTTCTTAAAATATCCTGTACCAAGTCAGGAATATAGCAGTTGTTATCAAAAAGTTCGTTTCTATGTATGTTGGCGTTTGTTATTTTGCACTTCAGTGTTCCTGGTGTTCCTTTGTTTTCTTCATATAGTTGATGTGTTTCCCTCGGATTAAGTTTGTAACCCAGATTTTTTTTCTCTAAATCGATTTATGACTTTATTCCTCCCCCA
This sequence comes from Mytilus edulis, assembly GCA_019925275.1. Lineage (NCBI taxonomy): Eukaryota > Metazoa > Mollusca > Bivalvia > Mytilida > Mytilidae > Mytilus > Mytilus edulis. The sequence continues at coordinate 95,177,277 of CM034352.1, forward strand.
AAAAATAAGTTTCTTTCCAGCCAAAACCCCATTTCAGAAAGTAAAATAACAAAAATACCGAACTGCGAGGAAAGTTCAAAACGGGAAACCCTAATCAAATGGCAAATTCAAAAGCTTAGATACATCAAACGAAAGGATACCAACTTTCATCTCACCTTTGTCTATGTGCATATTAAACAAAAGAGACATGTATTGTCGAAATGCACATCTGGTGCAAGAAAATTGGTACCGTTAATTTTATTAAACAAAGGGTCACAGATGGATTCATGACAACATTGTGTTTTGATGAACTTGGCCCAATAGTTTCAGGGGAAAATATTTTGTAAAAATTTACAAAAATTTACAAAATTTATGAAATTGTTGAAAATTGACTTAAAAAAACAATAACTCATAAAGGATTCAATTGACCTTTTTGGTCATATCGACTTATTTGTAGATCTTACGTTGCTGTACATTATTGCTGTACATTATTGCTGTTTACAATTTATCTCTATCTATAATAATATTGAAGATATTTACCAAAATGTTCTTAAAATTACCAATTCATGGATAGCAACCCAATAATGGGTTGCCTGATTGGTATGCAAATTTCCGGGCAGATATATCTTAGCATATTAAACAATTTCACTTAGTCAGATTTGCTCTAAATGCTTCGGTTTCAGAGATTTGAGTCAAGAACTGCATTTTACACCTATGTACTATGTTTAGCCATGTCGTCCATCTTAGTTCGTTAGCGGGGTCATCGGACACATTTTTCAAACAAGATACCTTAATAATGATTATGGACAACTTTGGTTAAATTAGACTCAATAGTTTCAGAGAAGATTTTTGTAAAAGATTACAAAAAATTACGAGAAATTGTTAAAAATTGACTATAAAGGACAATAACACTTTAAGGGATCAATTGGCCATTTTGGTCATGTTGACGTATTTGCTGGACATTATTGCTGTTTACAGTTTATCTCTATCTATAATAATATTCAAGATAATAACCAACTAGAGGATCTAAAGAGCCTGTGTCGCTCACCTGAGTCTATGTGCATATTAAACTAAGGACACATATGGTTTTTGACAAAATTGTGTTTTGGTGATGGTGATGTGTTTTTAGATCTTACGTTACTGAACATTCTTGATGCTTACAATTATCTCTATCTAATTTACAAAATTAACAAAATTTACGAAAATTGTTTTCAATTGACTATAAAGGGCAATAACTCCTCAAAGGGGTCAATTGACCCTTTTGTTCATGCTGACTTATTTTTAGATCTTATTTTGCTATACATTATTGTTGTTTGCAGTTTATCGCTTTCTATGATAAAATTCAAGATAATAACCAAACGCTGCAAAATATTCTTAAAATTACAAATTCAGGGGCAGTAACCGAACAACGGGTTGCCTGAATGGTCTTCATGTAGTTTTTATATAGTCAGATTTGCTCTAACTGCTTCGGTTTCAGAGATATGAGCCCAAACTGCATTTAACCCTATGTACTAACTTAGCCATGGCAGCCATCTTTGTTAGCGGGCGGGGTCATCGAACACATTTTCAAAACCAGATACCCTAATGATGATTGTGGACATGTTTGGTTAAATTTATCTTAGTAGTTTCAGAGGAGAAGATTTTTGTAAAAGATAACAAAAATTTACGAAAAATTGTTAAAAATTGACTATAAAGGATAATAACTCCTTAAGGGTCAACTGACCATTTTGGTCATGTTGCATGTAGATCTTCATTTGCTGAACATTATTGCTGTTACAGTTTATCTCTAATCTATAATAATATTCAAGATAATAACCAAAATCGGCAAAATTTCCTTAAAATTACCAATTCAGGTGTAGCAACCTAACAACGGGTTGTCCAATTCATATGAAAATTTCAGCTATAGCTATGTTTTAATGTTTTATTACAACAAGTGCGCCTTCTTTACTAACAATTGATATTATTTTGATATTCCTAAATAGAAAGGTTTACAGCAACTATTACATAAACTTAATGTGATCCAAGAAAATGAGGTCAAGAAAATATAAACCAAACGAGGAAAACGTCATGTTCACCTTACAATGATTCAATACACTAAATAAACGTGACCTATAATTGCTTATAGTTTCTAAGAAACAGACTTAATCAAGAAAACAAAACATTGACCAATGAATCATGAAAATGATGTCAAGGTCACGTGAACCATGGCAGGCAGACAACTACAGCTTACAATCCTTCCATACAGCACTTATAGTTGACCTAATGCTTAAAGTTTAAGAAAAAGATACCAAAACACATAAACTTAGCACTAAGCTATGAACCGTGAAAATAAAGTCAAGATCAAATATAGCAAGAGTGAACACGTTGAAATATCTCGTCTTCTTTACTAATCATTGATATTATGTTGATAGTCCTGAATATAAAGTTTTATTAAACTAACACATTTACTAAACATTAATCAAGAAACAATTGAACCATGAAAATTAGGTCAAGGTCAAATATACCATGCCAGACAGGCATGTTCAGTTAACAATTCTTCCATACAACAAATATAGTTGACCTATTGCTTATAGACCAAAACACCAAAATCTAACTAATGTAACCGTGAAAATGAGGTCACGGTCAAATAAAACCTGTGCGACTGACATATAGATAATAAAATATTTACATACACCATATATAGTTGACCGTTTGCATATAGTGTTAGTAAAAAGGAACAAAACTTAAAAACTTAACTTTGACCACTGAACCATAAAAATGAGGTCAGAATGAGGTCAAGGTCAGATCACCCCTGGCAATTGCAGACCTGATAGATCTTGACCTGATTAACAATTTTATCTCGTGTCAAATTTGCTCTAAATCATTTGGTTTCAGAGTTATAACCCAAAAACCGCATTTTACCCGTATGTTATATTTTTAGCAATGTCGGCCATCATGGTTGGTGGGCGGGGTCATCGGACAATTTTTTTAAACAAGTTACTTAAATTATGATTGTGATGGTTAAATTTGGCCCAGTAGTTTCCGAGGAGAAGATTTTTGGAAAAGTTAACAGACGACTACGACGACGACGGACGACGGACGCCAAGTGATGAGAAAAGCTCACTTGGCCAGGTGAGCTAAAAACAGCAAAATTTCCATAAAATTACCAATTGAGGGGCAGAAACCCAACAACGGGATAGATCTTGACCTGATAAACAATTTTACCCCATGTCAGATTTGCTCTAAATGCTTTGGTTTCAGAGATATACGCCAAAATCTACATTGTATCCCTATGACCTTTTTTAGCCATGGCGGCCACCTTGGTTGGTTGACCGGGTCACGGGACACATTTTGTTTGACTAGATACCATAATGATGATTGTTGCCGCATGTTTGGTTAAATTTGGTCCAGTAGTTTCAGAGGAGACGATTTCTGTAAAAGTTAACAACGACGGAACACAACATTGGCGAGGACACCAACTTACTCTTTGGATACATTATAAAAACACTGTTATTACACTTATTCAAAGAAACTGTTCACTAGATACAGATCCATGGTAACAGCAAATATCTCAGTAAACGAACAATTGAAATTAAAATTAACTTCTTAGTCTAATGCAATAATTCCTGGCAAACAAAGATCCATTAACACATCCAATACTTGACGTCATAGTAATCAATATAGAAAGCATTTACAAAATAATAAAAACATAAATTCTGATAAAGCAACAGGATAAAAAAAATACTTTTGTAAGTGGAAAAGTGCTAAAAGAAAACATAAATAAACGCATGGACTTCCTTCCTTAAATTTTACAAACGCCAAATAGTACTTCATGATTGGAATCACTCAAACGTAACGTGACCAGTTTTCAAAAAGAGGGCAACCATCATCATGGGACCAATTTCACTTACATGTATTTCCTGCAGATAACAAGACCACATCCTTGCAAGCAACATCATGAAATATCTTAAATCAAACAATATACTTTACGACTTACATCACGGTTTCAGACGGCAAATAGATCTTGCGAATCCCAGATAATTTCACTTATTCACCAACTATCATGAAAGAACGATACAACTTGCATGTTGATCCAATCATGGGTTTCACAAAAGCTTTGATAAAGTTCAACACAACAGAATGTTGCATGAATTCAAATTTATGACTATCAAAACAAGTTATTTTCTGTTAAATCGAACACAAATAGTTATACTAGATCAGAAAACACTTTCTTGGGTAAATTGCAGTTACGCCAGGTGTTCTTATAAAAGTAGACTTAACAGTAGGGCTCAATATTATGAATTGATACACGACAGTCAATTTTTTTGTCTGATAACAGTATCATTTCACACTTGATGGTTTCCGTGTTTCTGACACTCTAGATCTCCATATGTTCCCCATAGTTTAAACGCTAACATTGATGCAAAAAACCTGGGTTCTTGCAAACCAGCTCCTAAAATACAGACATTACGTAGTTTTCCTATCAGTTCTTATTCTGTCTGAGATATTTGCCCGCTGTTGTTCGTTTCTCTTATTACCTAGGTTACTGTTTAGTCCTGCACTTGTGTTCTACATGTTCTATCATGGCATATTTTTCAAATTAATGTTTATTCTGTTACATTCAGGCATTTCGCATTGTGTATGGTATATACAGCTTCAGATGTAGTTGTGTTGATTTTCACCATGTCCCTTTTTGTGTGGTGCTGTACCATGTGTACTAAATCCAGAATTCCTTGTGCATCATTCTAACATGACGTCCTTCAAACGCTTTGAGTACACACCCGTGGTAAAATATGAATATATTGCCAGTGCTGTTCCGATTGTACTCCCACGTCATATGCTTTTTTATGAATGAGATACCCGACGTCATAGAACAATGACGTTAGAATGTAAGCATTTTACGGGAAAATACACGCTTGTGAATCCGAAAATCATCACAAGGAAATAATAATAATAATAATAATAATAATAATAATAAATTCTTTATTTACAAATAAACATACACAAATGATGCTAAAATGTGGCAAAAGCCCTTTATTGTACATCATATAAGACATATAAATAAATTATCATTCAAATTCATCCAAAACTGTCTAAATACATTATTTTAAATAGTTTAAACATGTCACTAATGCTGTTTGCTCCGTTCTTTTACGCTAGTTTATTAGTGCGTTTATTTATGGGAACGGCAAATATTTGCCTACACCTAGAGCGCTTCGATCCAAAAGAATTGCCGTATGTGTCCTATCAGAATCGAAATAATTCATGGGGGCTTGAATATATCGTGATTTTACCACGGGTTGTCCCTTTATGCCGATATTTTACCCCTCGCTATCGCTCAGGGGTAAAATATTTGTCATAAAGGGCCAACCCGTGGTAAAATCACGATATATTCAAGCCCCCATGAATTATTTCTTAAGTAAATAAGTAAGTATTTTTTTGTAAAATAAAGTCAGTCGTTGGACAGTGATCAAATACAACAATTACAAATGAACATATACATGTGATAATAAAATGAAACGAAATAAAACAATTCATTGGACAGAGCCGCTAGTTAATCAGAGTTAAGTCCCCATGTAATATATAATCATATAATTGTGATATCAAAAGTAATTACAAAGAATTCACAGGTTATCTCCCTTACTACACAACAATGAAATTACTTTAAAATCTTCCATATAGTACTATTTACTATGATAGGATGATAGGGACAGTATCAATTTGGATTCTAAATATGGAAGAACCCTATAGTAAATAATGATACATATAGAAATTAAATACAGGATGAAACTGTTGAACTATTGTCTGCATCATTAATAAACGTATGTGAAAAAAAATGTAAAAAATAGGTACTCAAAGTACACTCACATATTATACTAGTCAACAAAAGAAACGATACACGATTTTCGAATAAAATTTATCAAAAAGTTTTAAATATAAAACAAAATGAGATACACTATTTTAAAAAGCTTTCATTTGCAAAGTATACACAAATGATAGTGAAAATCAAAACCTGTAGGAAAGTAACTAAATTCCGTGTAAATGATCATAGGGTGCAAATTATTTTAAATTTGCGGAAAGTTGGATAAAAAATCGACACACAATTTTCTAAGTATTAAATGAATTTTCAAATTTGTTTAAAAATATTCAATATGCTAATCAAGTTATGTTCATATTGTTACTAACCCAGTTTTTTTTTTTTTAATTATCTTTCCTCAGTGGTCAAATTAACTTGAATCCATGTTCACCTTGATATTTTTTCGCACAGAAAAGGTATATTTGAATTTGTTCGATGACGTGAAAAAGTGTCCATTCAATCGGACATAATTCCATTATAAAATACTTTTAAATTTTGTCCTGAAAAGGCTGATTTTCAATAAGAGGACACCTTTTCACAGTAAAATGTATCCTTGGAAGGGAGATAAAAAAAAAAAAAAAGACACTGACAAATTTCAGCCATAGCTATGTTTTAATGTTTTATTACAACAAGCGTGCCTTCTTTACTAACAATTGATATTATTTTAATAGTCCTAAATAGAAAGGTTTACAGTAACTATTACATAAACTAACTGTGATCCAAGAAAATGACAAGAAAATATAAACCAAACGAGGAAAACGTCATGTACACCTTACAATGATTCAATACACTAAATAAACGTGACCTATAATTGCTTATAGTTTCTAAGAAACAGACTTAACCAAGAAAACTTAACATTGACCAATGAATCATGAAAATGATGTTAAGGTCACGTGAACCATGCCAGGCAGACAACTACAGCTTGCAATCCTTCCATACAGCACTTATAGTTGACCTAATGCTTAAAGTTTAAGAAAAAGATACCAAAACACATAAACTTAGCAGTAAGCTATGAACCGTGAAAATAAAGTCAAGATCAAATATAGCAATAGTGCACACGTTGAAATGTCTCGCCTTCTGTACTAATCATTGCCATTATGTTGATAGTCCTAAATATAAAGTTTTATTAAAACTATCACATATACTTAACATTAATCAAGAAAACTAAACATTGACCAATGAACTATGAAAATGAGGTCAAGGTCATATGAACCATGCCAGACAGGCATGTTCACTTAACAATTCTTCCATACAACAAATATAGTTGACCTATTGCTTATAGTATAAGAAAAACAGACCAAAACACCAAAATCTAACTCTGAGCAATGAACCATGAAAATGAGGTCATGGTCAAATAAAACCTGTGCGATTAACATAAAGATCATAAAATATTTCCATACACCAAATATAGTTGACCTATTGCATATAGTATTAGAAAAAAAGACCAAAACTCAAAAACTTTACTTTGACCACTGAACCATGAAAATGAGGTCAAGGTCAGATGACACCCGCCAGCTAGACATGTACACCTTACAATCATCCCATACACCAAATATAGTAGACCTAATGCATACTGTATAAGAAAAACAGAACAAATTACAAAAACTTAACTATAACCACTGAACCATGAAAATGAAGTCAAGGTCAGATGACACCTGCCAGTTGGACATGTACACCTTACAGTCTTTACATACATCCAATTTACAAGACCTATTGCTTATAGTATCTGAGATGTGGACTTGACCACCAAAACTTAACCTTGTTCACTGATCCATGAAATGAGTTCGAGGTCAAGTGAAAACTGTCTGACGTGCATGAAGACCTTGCAAGGTTCGCACATTATGACATACCAAATATGGTTATCCTATTACTCATAATAAGAGAGAAATAAATGTCTTATCTTTTTGTTTCCCCAGGTAGTCACTGAACCATGAAAATGAGGTCAAGGACAATGAACATGACTTTTTTTTTTGGTGACGGATGGAAAGTTCGTTATATCATGCATATATGAAGCATCCAGGTCTCTCACCTTCTAAAATATAAAGCTTTTAAGAAGTTAGGTAACACTACTGATCACTACTGCCATCGTTGCCTCCCCACCGGCGCCGGATCACTATCCCTATGTCAAGCTTTCTGTGACAAAAGTCGCAGGCTCGACAAAAACAAACCAATAAAAGAACAAGTTATAATTTGATATAAACAAAAATGGAAGGTGTTGAATTCCAAGGCATTTCCATTCTTTTAGCTATAAATATGTCGACAAAAGTATCTACTAGTCTTAACTGACAATGAGAAAAGAACTATCAGGAGAAAAGCATCCAACTAATAAAAATTAAAAATGATGAACTGTATATACTTTACAACTATTGATAAAATAACAAACTAGAGAGTTATTGCATAATTTTGATATGTTTAGATACACATGAGGGAGGGTAGGAGGGGTCCTGATCCCGAATTCCCGGGCTTAAAAACATGAAATCCTGAAATCCCGGGCTTGAAATCACGAAATCCCGAGGTCCCGAAATTCAAAAACGAGAATTCCCGGATCCCGAAAGGGTCAATCCCGAAATCCCGAGCTTAAAAACACCCGATCCCGGAGTCCCGATAAAGGTCCTATCCCCCCTCACACATGGCGATGTTCTCATTTTGTATGAATTCAATACTCCAGTTTACATGCCACGTTTTGATAGAGACAAAACCCCATGCTAATTCTAAAAAAGAAATGAAGCTATGTACTATATATTTTGTAGTTATTGATAGTGAACACTTTTTCACGTAATACACTGTCCTTTTTAAGGAGGACTCTTTTTCATATGAAGTATTGTTCTTTCTTTGAAAGACATTTTTTTCACAAATCTGGGACGAATTTGTTTTGAACGATTTGACTAGCATTCTGGAAACAAACTTTTTTTCCCAAAAAAAACCATAGCCCCCCCCCCCCCCCCCCCGAAAATCAAATGGTTGCTGCATTATATGGTCATTTTTATAAATATCCTGTACACGAAACGTGCGTCTGGTTAATTACATTTTAGCCTCAGTGCCGGTTACGGCTTTGACAACTATTTTAAATTATTATCATATTCATTATTGTAAATACAGAATATAAAGTAATATGCAATAATTTTTATTTCCTTCTTTAGTCCTTAATTATTGGGTAAAAGTCTCATTGGCAAATAGTATCATTGACAGAAAATGGACTTTGTGGTGTTATACTTCTGTGTAAAATTTTATGGTAATTAGTCAAATCATTCGAAGGAAATTCCATGAAAGGAGGGCGATCCCATTTTTAGAACGAGGCTGATCTGCATATGAATGACGTCATGACTGAAAATGGCGGCTTCCAAAATGAAATGGCTTCCCAAATATTGTAGCTGTTCAAAAATGGGTTGATTTTGTCAAAACCATTGTCAAAAGTAGTAGTTACAATGCTTAGTCCTATTCCTTACCTTTTGAAATGAGCGATAACAATGGTAAGATGTCAAAAGTAGGGCTTCATATCATAAATTTGTACGTCAACAAAGGTGACTTGACCTGGTAAACAAAAACTGGTTGCTGTCACTGTCATCTGTTTGTGCCTGTTTTGAGAAACTACCCAATTTATTATGATACACAATGACTGTTTTAATATGTGCTCTCATCCAACAATTGAAATTACGTGTTTTGCACATTCAAAAAAAATATGCATGAAGTTCAAATGACTAGTGTCAGTGAGTGCACTTGATTCATAGAGGATACAACTTGTAATGCATCTATTATTATGGAATTTGAACTATGTTGAATTTTAAATAGATATTGCCTATAATTTACCCTTTGTCCATTGAAATCTGAGCTAAGAATCTGCGCCGCTTGAACTTATGACGTCAAA